>JBBPDC010000149.1:9313343-9324435 GCA_037974485.1 Hemigrammopetersius urotaenia | reverse complement strand
CTCGCCTAGCCTCTGAAGGAAGTGACTTGGAAGGACGTGTCCTGCCAAGGATGTATCCTTGACATTGAGAAACGGCTACAGTACTCTGAGCGCACCTCGAGCACAACCACACCCACATCCCCAAACCACTGCCGAGATGCAGTACTCTGTTCGCACCTTGACCACACCCACACCCCCCCCCGAACCACAGCCGAGAGGGAGTGAAGAAAGTCCAGGGCCGTTTTTTAGTTCCAGTTCGCACCTGACCCTATCCGTATGTCTTTTTTTTACATTGATTCAAAATGGAAAGCTAAAGTGATCCACATTATAGCTGACTTGCAATATAAAGCAAGACTTTTTATATGCTTATGAATAAAGTGGAAGAAATAAAGCAGAAAAAGAGAAAGCTTGTCTGCATTGCAGTATGGCAAGAATGGTTTCTTCCTCATACGGAAGGAGCGTTTTGTGGGCCTGTGACTGAGTCCCCAGTTGTGCAAACACTTACCTCACTCCACTCAGCACACAGCGAAGCAGCCGCCAATTCTTGTACATTCTGCTGCCGATAGTCTCTCCTCGACCTTCAGCAGCTGTTGCTTTTTCTGCATACAAGCACCTATAAGTAGAAGCTTGTTTGGGGACTCTATCTGTCCTTCCCTATTGAGAAGAGTATCTGAGGATTAGATGTAATCTTATTAATGAATGCCATTACAGGACTTCCATTTTGATCTGCACATTAGACAACAACATCGAAGTGACAGCTTGATGCAGATGTTTCTATTGAAACAACTGTAGATCAGGCATACTCAGTCAGCCTTGCAATGTTGCTGGCTTCCACATACCTTGGGGTGTGCACCAATCACAGTTTCAGTTCATATGGAAATACATTTTTAGCAGTGACAGGGAGAGACTGAAATAAATGGTATTTTACTTTGTACAGTTAAAACTCATTTAAGCTAACAGACAATGTCCTAGATCAAAACTAACACACACACACACACAGTCGACAATATCTTACCTGATGAGTCATGGCATTCTAATGTTCATCACACTCTACAAATGAGAGGTACCTAAATGGTTCTCGGCTTGGGTTTCTGGTTCTAGGCTAATTGCGGCAAAATCTTTGTTATATTGAGGTTTTATGAAACTTTTCTTTCTGGCCTTTTCCCCCAGTCACTGTGATGCTAGTCTGATATGTCTGTTGACTGATATAACAGAATTGGGAGTTAATGATTTCCTCCAAGGGCATAGAATTGTCCAATAACTGCAGAACAGTGTCTTGGAGGAAGCATGTACTAGCCCTCACTGCCTAGCTTGTAAGCATGCTGTGATGGGGAGAGACGTAACTAGTTAACATAAGAATTGACCATGACTAAATTGGGGGCAACTTTGGGTAAAAACAAGAAAAGTGTTTCAGTAGAAATTACTTGTGGGGTCCTAAGTACCAATTTGCAAACATCTGCTTCAGATAGAATGGGTAGTTCTTAGACAGAAATTGATTAAATTAGTCCAAAGGTCACAAGAACAGAGAGGGCAGGGAAGGCTGTCAAGGTTTAATGTAAATACAACAGCAATCAACATCTTTGCCAACCTTCTTCATTAGAAAAATGTGAGCAGACAACATTTTTTAGAATAAATTTTATTTTATTTTTCATGGATACATTTTATGTTCGGTATAAGTTTTATCATTAATTACATAAATATAAAAGTACAATCTTTTATAAATGTGCAACTTGCAACCAGAAGGAAATTGCATACAATAAGTCCGTGGTACAGCACAATGCAGGCAACATGGAATAGATACAGGGACAAAGATGAATGACCTAAGAAGTATGAATCCAGGTTTAGACTGCTCAGGCAATGTAACTGCCACAATCAATCCATTCGTTTCATTATGTCTATTATAATGGCATTATAATGGCTTGTTTTGACCATCTTAACTAAGTCTAGAATAGTGTGTATGCCATGTCTGAATTTAGTTTCCAGTCCATTACAAGCGATAGCCTGTCATCTTGCATGGAGAAAATGGGGAGATCAAAAAAAAAAAGGAGATCAAAAAGCAGATATGATTAAGATGAATGTGTGTCTCTATTTACTCCGAGCCTTGTAATTGTCCTATGATCAAATTAACAATTGATAACAACAAATAAACCAAACCCAAAGACAACGCTGTTATGACTATTTATCTTTGTTCCAAGGTGTGTCCTCAACACACCACTGCCATATTCCACTTTTTGAACTCCCTGGGCTTGTCTCTTTTCCAGCTGTGTAGCAGTGATGACATCAGCAGGTCTCATGTGCTGTAAATGTCACAGTGTCTTTACCCTCAGGACACCATATTAAATATCGCAATGCTTAACCTCCTAATGTCACTCACATGAGCAGTGTTTAATTCCACCCCTCACACAAGCAGAGGGATTGTCATTTGACTGTTAGCACTAGTAATCAAAACCTGGTTTATGCATCTTGGGCAGATAGGAAGATATTGAAAGCAGGCCACCTCACAGCAACATTTGGATCTGGATTGCTGTAGAGAAAAACATAAGAGCACCTAGGACTGTTCAAATTGCAGACACTGATGGATATTTAGCTACTTAACCCAACCAAAAAATGTAATAAAAGTGAAAAAAAACTCCCCAGTCCTGCAGTAGTGAGAAAGGTGGACTCTGAGGCATTTAGATCCATTGCAATCAATGGAGATACATTTTGCAAAATGCAAAAAAAGATTATATGATACGACAGGTGATTACACAAAGAAAATTATTCATTTGATTCTGATGATTCAATGTATTCTTTGTCACTATACGTTACCCTAAATGGATTTACCGCAAATATCTTAAAAAGGCTTTGTGATGCATTCTCTATTTTAAAAAGTATATTATACTACAGTAAATGCCTTTTATCACAGGCTCAACCAAGATCCTACGTTTTATGCATTTCATACCAGTGTGGGCGCATCATTCACTATTTACAATTGCTATGTCATGTTATATTTGTTCTTGTAGTTAGTAAATTGTTGTATCTATCAAATTAAAACAGACAGCTGTCCTCTACTAGTGCATGTCCTTCTATGCACTCGTAAGGAATTACAAAAATATACCTATGAGAAAAAAATACCTATAGGTTTATACAAATGTTATCTCATATGGCTTTAACATAACAGCATGCAGGAAACTACATCAAGCCTGAAGTTTTCACTACCTGAGAGGTTTTTTTTTTTCTCTGTAGCAGATGTTCTTCTCTCAAATCTTCTCTTTTTCTTAACATAAAATAGGAATAATTTCTAATATGAATTTTTGTAGGGCACCACAAAACTATTTACATCAGTTGGTGTCAACAGGTGCCGTGACTGATGGTACTGATAGACAGTGAGCTACACTGAGCTGGTGGGCTGTGAGAGTACTCTAAGCACAGACCTTGCTATCTATCAAAGAAGTCTTAGTTTATTAGATAGAGAGAGTGTGGTACAGAATGTGCAGTTTGGGATTACTGAAGGATATTAGGGAGCAGACTACTTGCTCCTGCTACCTTTTGAATCCCAGAGGACTTTCACTTCCAGAATAACCTCATTGTCACGGCTCGGCCAGTGGCCGGTAGGGCCACTGTTTTGGTTTGTTTTGAGGGCTTTTATTTTGATTTTCGTGCACGTTTGTTTTTTGTATCTTGGTTTCAGGTATCTTGTATTCTGTTAAGTGATTATGTTTTGTGATTGGTTTCTGGCTGTGTCTGTCTTGTATTTAAGTTCAGTTTATGTGGACCTCAGTGTCGGTCCACCACTCTTTCATCCCGTTTGGCATCACTACTGCTTTTCAGTTTATTCATGTATCGGCCCTTGAGCCAAGTTTCTGTTTTATTTAATAAAGAACACACAGTCATGGATGCCTGCCTGCCTTTCTGTGACCACTGGGGTAAAGCACGGCGTCGTGACAACTGCCACGACGCCCGTGACACTCATCTATATGTGGATTTACAACTTCCCCTACAGCATGTAATCAAAAAACAGAACCATATTTATATTTATATATGATCACTCTTAAAAATAATAGTCTTGGTTTGGACATACAATTCCAGTAAAAAGAATTTTAAACTTTTAAATGATTTAGATTCTTTTGGGAACTTGCAAGAATTTTGAGAACTGAGGTAGTCCATGCTGCATGACTGCTACTTGTCAGGTCCCGACAGCGACCATCAGAGGTCGCTCTTAGTTTAGTTTGTGTTTTTGGTTTTATGTCTTTTATTCTGATATCCTGAGTACACCAGGTTTGAGTTAGCTTACGTTATTGGTTTCAGCTGCTGGTGTACGCAGGAGTAAGTGTATGTGTTTTGTGATTGGTGTCAGGGGTTTCTGTATGTAGTATTTAAGTTCTGTTTAGGTGGACCTCGGTTGTCGGTCCACCATCACCCTAACTCTTATTTGAGTATTCCTTCTTCTTTTGGTTCGCTGATACTGGCGCTCGCGCCTTTTGTTTTGTCTATAGAAATATAAAAGTATTACAAGCATGGAAGACTATGTGTGCACCTGCTTTCAGTGCTTTGAAGAAGGGAAACATGACAGATGGACTGACCCTCCAACTGCAGTCGCCACTAACGTGGCATGGGGGATCAAGGAGCTCAGCCTCGAGGAAGAAGAGTGGCTACTGGGAGAGCTCACAGTACATTAGAGGAGCCACTAGGCTTGTTAGAAAAGGCTTCAGATGCCATAGCAGATAGCTCAGAGGCTGTAGCAGGTAGCTCAGAGGCTGTAGGAGGTAGCTCAGAGGCCATAGCAGGTAGCTCAGAGGGCATAGCAGGTAGCCCATTAGAGGAGCCACTAGGCTCATTAGTAGAGCCATTGAAGCCGCTAGGCCCATTAGTAGGGCAGCTAGGCCCATTAGTAGGACTGCTAGGCCGGTTAGCCAGGCAGCTAGGCCCGTTAGCCAGGCAGCTAGGCCCATTAGCTCCAGGTAGAGGGGAATAAGAAGCCCAGGGAGGGTTTAGCTAGGGTTTAGAAGCCCAGGGAGGGCTTAGTAAGGGGCCTTTAGATGGCAGAAAGGGGCCAGTAACCCCACCAGTGGCTGGGGGTGTTCCCCTGAATTTTTGGGGTGGGGTACTGGGGTCTTGGAAGGCTCTGGTGGGGTCCACAGAGAGGGCTCCACTCCTGAGAACAGCGAGGGGCTCTCAGAGCACTCCGGTGGAGTCCAAGGAGAGGGCTCCACTTGAGAACAGCGAGGGGCTCCAGAGAGCTCAGAGGACAGCGAGGGGATCCCCCGCAGAAGGGCTCCTGGGAGGTGTCTCTGGACCTAAAGACAGTGAGTGGCTCCAAGCAAGGGGCTCCGGCCCCAATGACAGTACAAGGCTCATTGGAGGGGCCAATGTCACTGAGGACAGAGAAGGGCTCCTGGCAGGGAGCTCTACCACAGACACGAAGAGGGGCTCCCGACAGGGGGCTCCGGCACCAAGGACAGAGAGGGGCTCCCAACAGGGGGCTCCGGCACCAAGGACAGAGAGGGACTCCAGGCAGGGGGCCCCCACCCTTTACAAGGTCCATGGGGAACTCCCGATAGGGAGAGGTCACTCTTGGTTTAGTTTGGGGTTTTTGGTTTTGTGTCTTTTATTTTGAGCTTTGAGTTCATTTAAGTTATTGGTTTCAGCTGCTGGTGTACTCAGGAGTAAGTGTATGTGTTTTGTTTCAGGGGTTTTTGTAAGTTCTGTTTAGGTGGACCTGGGTTGTCAGTCCTCTCTTATGTGAGTTTTCGTTCTTCTTTTGGTTCGTTGATACTGGCCCTTGCGCCTTTTGTTTTATCTATAGAAAAATAAAACTATTACAAGCATGGAAGACTGTGTGTGCGCCTGCTCTCAGTGCTTTGAAGGAGGGAAATGTGACACTGCTGAGCTGGATTCCTGAAGGTCCAATCAAAGGCGCTTCTTTCATAATGAGTGCTTACCCTAAGCAATATAGAAAAAATAACAGAACAGAAAATAAAATGAACAGAAAATCCTCATTTTGGTCATATGCTTTTGTGAGAGCATAAGCAAAGGGGTGCCACTTTATTTTTTGGCACTATCAGAACAAATCCTCGTATCGCATTTTTTTTTGTTTTTATATTTTTACATAATTTTAAAATGACAGTTACCATTTACACAGTCAAAGGTTAATGACAAACCAAGTAATAGATATTAAATAGTTTTTTCTTTCTCCTGTAAGGTTACCTTTATGGTGAAACAAGGTCCAGGCCACTGTGGGGTGTGCATTTCTTAGCTATAGACATACGTATTAAAACCTGGACTGCTGATAGAGGGAGCCTTATTAAATCTACTGCTGCATCCCGGCTTTCAACCCAGTATTTTGTTTTTGCTGACTTTTTTTTATTACGGTGAGATTTCTTTTGTAAATATTAAATAAAATTATTTCAAAAGATTAAATGATAAGCACACATCAAGTGTCTTAATACATCCCTTAAATTAGGAATGGTACTGGGAATACACATCAGCATTAAGCTAAATCTGATTTTCAAGAAATATAATGACATGATGTAGACAAATATTTCTTTTACAACCCAGCAGGAAAGTACATCATGTGTTATCTGCACTATCATATACATCTATGTCCTCTAGTCCTGATCAGATTCCAAGCAATTGTGACACCAGACAAGGAACGGTGAGATGAAGAACGAGGGATTTGGAAATGAAGGACTAGGGATATTTCATTTGAGTCAATTTGAAATAGCTGGGTGTAGTCTCATTGTTGTGGACTTTCAGCTACAGCTATATGTCTGTGTGTCCATGGATAACCACGAATACATAAAGAGTACCCAAATACAGGGTGTCCTGTTTCTTATTTTGGCTCATTTAAAGGTGCTCATGAGTAGGTTCATCATGATTATGAAATTTTAGCTGACAATTAATGGCCATGTAAAAGATTAACAATTAACCCTCTGAGGTCTAAGCTCCCAACAGTGGGACGTTTGACATTTCCAAAACAATCATCTGAAGCTCTGTGTGTTTTTGTCCTAGAAACATTTAAGTAACACCACTAGAAACCTTGAAGAATCTAGATTTCAAATATATATGTTTTAAAATGAAATATATAGATGGTGCTTTGTAAATACAATAAAAAAGAAGGCAGGCGATTTTCTGTCCTGCAGCCATGCTCTCAGCTATTCAGATGTAAAACAGCAATCTGAATACATGAACAGCAGTGGTGTGATTGGCTCATTGTGCAGCAGGGGGCGCTGAGTAACACCAGTAGCTTGTAGTGCTTTGGGGGCAGGAGCAGACAAGGACAGCCACCACATGGTCATTGACGGGGGAGGGGAAAGTCACAGGTGTGAAACACCCATATAATGGATATGCATGTGAAAGAGCAGAGAAAAAGTACCTAGTGTGATTCTTATAGCTGAGCCTTTCCAGAATATAAGAATATTTGTCACTTTGGCATAGATGTTCTTAGTTAGATGCAATACTTAGAAATGTAAAGGGGTAGCAAATTGCATGAAAGTGCCATAAAAGCCTCGGACCTCAGAGGGTTAACAATCATATGGTTAGCTATATTTACTTTGTAGTTAACACTATGCTGCGCCAACATGAAATTATGCACTATTGTGTACATACACTTTTACAAATGTCTAAAGTTACAAATAATCATATATAGGCAATCAGAGTGTGTAAACTCTAGCAAATATAAAAAACATTACTTGTCTTTACCATTCAGAAGCAAGTTTTTATTTTATTTGTATTATTTTTGCTTGAATACAACCAATAAAAACACAAAATTCTGATGTTTGTGCCACGAAATGCTAATGAAATTTAATGACAGTAAATAAACTGCAATCAACTTGTGCCTTGTGCTTATCCTCAAATGCTTGTGTGCCTTCTATGAGCCCCATGAGCCCTTAGGACAAGATAAAGACCACAACAAGTTTGACTCAATAACGTACAGGCTATGACCAGTCAGAGTGAAACAGGGACAAAAAGACACTTATGTAAAAATGCTGAGAACAAGAGGATGATGTACAGAGAAGTCATACAATTGCTAAGGAACTGGTGCAGTAGCAACAACCTGTTGATTCTGCTGTTGATGTTTTCCAGCGCTCCAAGTTCTTTGAAATTCAAAGTGCAGAGAACCTCATGGGGACCCTCAGCACCAGCTCCATTGGCAAGAAACTCCAGCAGTGCTTCTCCCCATCCATAACATATTCTACAGAGGGTCTATAGCGAGTACACTCTGCCTGGTTTGGAAGTTGGTCGGCCTCAGATCGCCTGACCATACAGAGGTCTCTCCCCTCTGTCAAAGGCATCTACACCACACACTGGATCCCCAAAGCCACTAGTATCATGGATGATCCCACACACCCATCTTTTCTCTCCTGCCCTCTGGCAGAAGGTTCTCTAGCATACAGGCCTTCACTTCCAGGATGAAATGGCAAACAGACTTCTTAATCAGGACAGAATCAAAACTGTACTTACACACAAACCCACTCCTGAACTGAGCTTTTCTCCTAACCATGTTATATATTATATACATGCATATGTTCAGTAAACCCTCACTTTAACGCAGATTAGCAGTCGCGGTTCTGAAACAATCATATTCTTAGTTACATTTACCAATCATAAACCAATCATTTTTTCTAAAACAATCATTCCTTTTAAATCAATCATTTGTTTGGGACTAATAATTGTTCATGGAAACCCCTGCACCAACTTGGAAACTGCAGGGATCATTCTCATTTTTTTACCTGTATATTCTTACCTCATATATTTTTGCCTTAATTACTCTGTTACTAGAATACAGTGTTCATTTTTGCCTATACTATAAAAAAACAACAAATATACATTTGCATGTTGTTGAAGTCACCAAAATTTAGATTTTGAGGAGAACTGCAGAGGACAGGTCTGTTAAAAGAGATCAAATGTATTGACATTTACTTTACCAGAGATTATTGTTATTATTGTTAGTAAGTGTATGAAATTATGTTCCACTTTTTAAACAGCAATTCCACTACTACTTCCAATACTAATTCCACTCCAAAATAGTAACTTTACAGGAGAGGGAAAAATGGAATTTAATGTGAACTCTGGGCCTATATTTCTACTGAAACATTCACCGTGAGATTATCCCAGAATATCAAAGAGAATGTTTTAATTATATCACAAAAGGAAACTATTAAAACAGTACATGCAGCATAATGTCTCTCCAGTCTTTATTCCAGTATTTAACCTTGAGCAAACCTTAATTTCATTCTCTACACTCGCAAAAAGAGGTTTTGAAGAAATACCACAAAAGCGACACTTTTGGTTTCCTAAGCAATATCCTCTGGGACGAGTAGTTTTACGATTTTGATTCGAAAGACTTGTCAATTTATGAATCTTTAAATGAACCATTTTTGGAAAGGGAAAATGTAAATTTGAAGAGTATATTTGGACTTTGAAGGACTTCTATATAATGTATTCTTTCTATATATAAGCCTGGAGCCATACTGTACTATACTGTATATGAACACCACTCTGATATACATGCTCTGTTTTTTGGATTTACATAATTTGCTCTGTTTCTTGATTCATGGCTCTTTCTTGTCTCTTTTTGATGGAATCACAGTACACCAGTCCTTTCACTAAAGTGGCTAATTTTAACCATCAAGTGCCTGACTAAACTGAGATGAAATCCATAACCTTTTGTCAAATACCCTGACCAGTGGGCTACTACACCCCCAATATTAACCCTTGCTCAACATAGATATCCATGCAAATCATGCTGTTTTACTAGAGCTCTTATACAAGCAAAGTGAGAATATACTCCAGACAAAATCTGTCACAACCTATTGACATCTAGCCGAACTTCCCTTCAAACTATAATATGACCATTCTCTTTTATTGTTCTGTTGATCCAAGCGATGGCTCTACCTAGTGTCACTAGTTTCAGCTAGTCTGTTGTTCATAATGCCTAGGGCTCCAACTCCACCAGAGAAACCATTGTGCCTTGAGCTTCCACACACTGTCCTGGGAAACCCATTTGCTGACTCTGAAAGCTGTTTCTGCATAATGGCCAGTGAGATTTTGTTTGAGCCTGTCAAGTCTCGCATTGAAATCATCTCACCAGAGAGTCTTCTTCCCTCTGTGTCAGTTCCCTCTGCATCAGGTGGCCGACCAAAGCGCTCCTTCCTGAGGCGTGAGCCAGGTCGGATGGCATTACGCCGTCCTAAGAAAGCACTGGCCTTGTTGCAACGCTGACAGCAAAGGCAACTCATTTTGCCCAGCATCCAGTTGAGCACCTGTTTAATTACGATTGAGATCACATTGAAGAGTGAGTAGATACAACAGACACCTGCCAATATGAAGAGGAAGTTGGCTAACCGGTACAGTCCCTGGTAGTTGTAAGCCTCACTCTGGCTACTCACTAGGTCTCCGAAGCCGATGGTGCTGAAAGTGACAAAGCAGAAGTAGAGGGAGTCAAGGTAGGCCCAGCCTTCGACGGGGGAGTACATGGCTGAGGCACAGCAGGAGATGATAATAGCTGACAGGCCCAAGATCAGCATCACATGGTAGACAGATGGCTTCCAGCCTGGAAGGCTACTGGCTGCAAAGTCCCGGCAGATCCCTGGTGGAAGGAGACCACTGGTGCGCAATCGACGCAGTCGAAATGCCTTCATTACTACTGCCAGCAGTGTGATGATACGCTCCAGGAAGAGATTGAAGAAAAGAATGGTGGCTGCACAACCAAGGAGGCCATAGAAGATCAGGAAAATTTTGCCAGCCACAGTCACTGGTGTTGTCATTCCAAAGCCTAGAAGAATAAGACCACAAGAGAGCATGAGAGACTGTCAAAAAGTGGATTTAAGCAAAAAAAGGGACATCAAAAAAGAGACAAATTAAGCTTTTTGAGCTGACAAAATGTTGCGAATAATATGCACGATTCTGCTTGCCACTCTGAATGTTTTTCATTGGTTTTGATATTAGTCTAAGTTTTGAAAACAAATATGGCAGAAAGGGTTCTTTGTGTGATGGCCTAAAGAGTCATTCAATGGCTATTTTTCAAGAGAGACCGTCTGTAAATGAAAGCAAACTGTTACGGCCGTCACGCCTTCCCCTCCCCGACACCGTCCTGTCTCCCCTGAGTATTAGTCTGTCTGTCTGTCTCTGC
>JBBPDC010000149.1:9276489-9313243 GCA_037974485.1 Hemigrammopetersius urotaenia | reverse complement strand
TCAGTACAGGGATGAGTCGGCAGGTGCAGAAGGTAGATGGGGTCTGAATCACTGGAAGCACGGGGGCAGCATGTGTATATATTATGTGGGTATGGTACCTTGTTCAAGGGTACCTCACTAGCAGTGTTAGGATTTGAACCCACAACCTTCTGAGTGCCAGGGCAACACCCGAACCACTAGGCCACCAGCTGCCCTAACACATCATTACTGAAGTTAGGCCAAATAAAAATCAACACAAAAATGTTTGCAGTGGCACTATAGATCAGGACTACACTCACTGCTGGTAAATTAAAGCAAACAAAAATCAATCATCAGTTGTAATTCATTCATTATTCATCATTATACCGCTGTAAAATGACTGGGTGGAATGTAAGACATGAAACATTAACTAAGACCTTCCTCTGATATCAGGGAAGGAATTCAGTCCTAACTATGATAAGAAAGACAAAGGGGCAGCTGGTGGCCTGGTGTTTACAAAATTGCCCCTGTGATTGAAAGTTCATTGGTTCAAATCCCAGGACTGCCAGTGGCACCACTGAGGTACCCTTGAGTAAGGTACAGTCCCCGCTGTACCTTACTTAAGTGAAAAGGTTAAATGCAGAAGGCTAAAGCAATTCCCCCAGGATCAAAGAGAAATGAAAAACTGTTCCCTGGTAAGGTTTTTGGTAATGTCGTTATTTCTGAGACTGTAGGGATTTGCTGTCTACATATGTCTGGTTCTTGAGTGTGTGGTTGGGTCTTGGGTGGGACTCCATGGCTGACACAAAATACTTAGTTCAGCATAAACAGTCATTGCTATCCTGAGCAGCCACTGCCATTGTATCCCACTAACACGGTTTTAAACATGAACTTTTTAACTAGTGTGAAGAAAAATGGTTCGAGCAAAAGTGATGGCAATAGCTGCAGATTGCTGGATTCATGATACTTTCCCCTGACTTAACCTCAGCTTCTTGTCCATGTAACATGTTTTTGTGTGACCCAGGTAGTTGGCTAGGTAATAAGTCTGGAAATGATCTTAATGTTAGGGCTGGCCTAATGTTTTAGCCTATCTAGGGTCCCTCAGCATTGCTGCCATAGATCGCCTAAGCCTTAAAAACCCGAACTAGGGCGTTTGGAAAGAGGCTAAACGGACATGGCAAACTCAGAAGAAATGTCTAGGAGCTTAGGATTGACTTTAAAATACTTAAAAAAAAGGAAGAAGGTGTAAAACTGGAAAGAGCCAGGGGAAATCCAGAGAGAAATGAAAGAAACCAAATGTAAGTCAAAAACACCCAATACTGAAAACAAGATAAGCTTTAAAACACTTGAGAAAAACAACAATTTACATTAAAAAACAGGATGATAACAAGACTAAAAGTTAAATGAGAGCTAAGCAAAACCCCCAAAACCAATGGGGGAAAAACAATCCATAAAACACGACAAAGCAACAAATAGTGAGCTAGGAAAGTCAGAGAAAGACAGTGCTAGAATAAGACATTGCATTACATTACAATCATTTGGCAGATGCTTTTATGCAAAATGACCAACAACACCTTCAAGCAATAGGACTGTGTGAGAACCAGATGAGAGTATTAAGTTCTAAATCTTTGACATAACCACCACTACCAAGTCCTGAGAACCACCTCACGAAGACTAAGAGACCGAACACTTGTAAACCTGTGAGAAAACACTCCCAACACCTGACCCAGCTGGAGCAACCACGCAGAACTGTCTCTAACTGAAGACATGAGATACAAAGAAGGTGTATAGTGCCCTCTTGTGGCTGCTGGAGCCCATAGCAACCCAGCATGCCACGGTAAAAAATTACCGTAAACCTCAAACAAGCTACATATCGTTACTTATCAATACTTTGCTTACCTACATAATTAGTTACTGCGTATCTTTGTACCCTAACGGCATTAAGCCCACCCTTCCTTTTAGATAACTGATAACTTAGCCCTCCTGTAGTTATGTGGGGGCAATTAAAGCAACATAATATATGAAGTATGTCCTATGATGACATACTCTTTTTTGACTGCTTCATTTTGCTTTAGAAATGTTCTACCTCGTTAGTTTATGTCCTTGGTTCTTCTTTTGAAATGTTTAGCACTGCATTGGTCCTGAGTGTAGACCACAAACAAGATCAAGTAGATAAAAGCCTTCGCTTGACTACATCTCCGAGCTCAGAGATGCCATCAAAGACACCGAAAGTAAGATCTATCTTTTTTTCTCTCTTGTGAAAAAGGGTTTACCCTAGCACTTACCTTAGCTTAGATTTCATGCCAATTCTTAGGCACAGAAACCAAGTGTTAATGATTCTTACTCAAAGAGAAGGACAAAAGATCAAAGTAGACCCGTGGATAGCTGAGATGAGCTGGATAATTATTCCTGCCAAATATGTATTATAAAAGAATGATCATAAATACAGTGTACAGTGAGCTCCATTATTGGTACTCTTGCTAAAGATGATTGAAAAGGCTTTTATAGCCAATTGTAGTCACCCCAAGAAATTTTAATGATGATCCTATTAAAATTACATTTGAAATACTAATTTTTCAAAATACTAATATATTTTACTTGGTATTAAATTATAAATGAAAAGAGCTGCTTGACTTAAAATGCCCCTACTTATGGCAATTATTGTTTAAGAAATACAAAGCTGTCAAGGACCAGCCTGGCAGGGTCACAGGGGCATTTTGTCAGCAGCCACAGTGAAAAATCTCTAAAGACTACAGATTAGAAGCTTGTGAACAAAATGTATGTAATGCACGCTAGAAATAAACCTTTCCATTTTTTGGCCAGAAGCAAAAAGAACTTGCAGTTTGCCAATTCCCACTGGAACTTTAACTGGAAGAGGTTAGAAAAAAATTTAGGTCTTTGACTTCAAATGTTCAAGGTGAGTTTGGCATAGAAATAAAATGGCCCTAAATACCAAGTATTAAATATGTGATGTGTGATGGAGAATTTAGGATGCTGTGAGGCTGTTTCTCCTCTAAAGGTCTGACAGTGTTATTCACATTCATATGGTTGTGGATTTCAGGAAGTATATGAAGGGTTTTTTTACAGAAACGCTGACTGCATATGCCAAGAAGCAAAAGCTTGGTCATGACTGGATCCTCCAACTATCCCAAGTACACATCAGTACTTTTTTTTGAACAACTATTCAAAACACATCAAAATTAGCACAAAATTAAGCTTTTTCCATGGTCATCCCAGTCCCCTAAATCCAGCAGAAAACACGTGAGTCAAGAAATGCAATTTCTGGAGAAATTCCGCATTGAGGGATGGCTGATTCTGGGCTCTCGATGCTGTTCTGCTGGCAAAAGGGGTTGCATGAAATACTAAATGAGAGGGTGTTAATAATTATGATTTTTTTTTTTCAGAATTCAACTTTTTTTGTGATAACCATTGACATTTCTAGTGGCAATGTGAATACTAAATGTATAATATAATTTATTCATTTTACCATCGGTATGCCAGATGGCCAGTCCAGCCCTGCTGTTACCAGTGGAAACATGACATTTAACACATAGCAGTTAAACACAACTAATTATGCTTTTTGTAATGAAACATTAAATTATATGTAAGGTCTGTGGGTCTTTTGGTACCTGGCCGAATAAAAATATTATATTGTTATCAGAGTCTGAAAGATCTTTTATTTTGAAGAAAAAAAAAACGCCACTCGTTTCGGTCACATGATATGGTACGTCAAAAATTTAGCCCATAAGCTAGTAAAAATTAGTAAAAAAAAAAAAAACTTTGTTGGGGGCTGCTGCTCTAGAAGACAACACAGACTTTTTGTTTACACAGATAAAGACAAGATCTGTTAGAAAACTGAATTTGTTCAGAGAGATATGTTTGTGTGTGTTCTATCCAGGGATTCATTGTTGACAGGTCATTATTAAAATATGTTATTTTTACATTCAAGTGTGAAGAATTTAGTAGAAATGGTATGGACATGACCCTACCAATACTATGGAATTGTGCATAGCAATTATTTTGATCCAAAATTAAAATATAACCATATTGCACAGTAAATAGTAAACAATGATATAAAAGCAATTAACAGATCTCGTTCTCTACTGTGAGCCTGCCCCCCTAACCCAGTCTCGCTAATAGGGATTGGTGTTCTTTGCTGGCACTACATTTGGCCGTAAGAGGGACTAAGGGTCTGTTTGCTAGATGCACTGCAAATGCATGAAAATTTGGGTCTCGAAAAAATTCAGTTAGGGACAGTGGATTGTATTTTCAGTAAGGCTGATTACCACACCTGTAGCATTGCAAATGTAGAAATTTGGGGGGTGCACAAGTGTACTTAGAAATCCATGACGCACATTGTTGATCTATGACAGATGTTGACATTTGCACTATAGTCTCTGTTAAACTGCCTCCTTGACATTAGTTGCTTTTAACTAATAACTTATCACTAAAAGGTATAGGTGGCAGAATCATAATATCATAATTATTTAACTTCCACTGGTCCCCTGCAGACTGCTTTTTAGGTTTTCTGTTATGCATCAGCTGCATCCTCTCGGTACAAAATGACACTTGCAGAATTGTAGTTTTTGGTAGAGATATGAAAGATGGCAGAATTATCTAGTCAGCCAAATAACTCTCGCACACCCTTCCTGGGGGTGGTGACGGGGAGGTCTTTGGTTTAAGGTATTCAGCAACATGAGAAAACAGATGGAAAGGGTCTCAAATGCCTCCCCATGCCACTATCGTATTACCGAAAGAACAGAATAGAATTGTATACCCAAAGAGAGTGTCTTAACAAAAACTTTTTTAAAATAAGCTGCACTCCTTGTCTAACCGTTAGTGCATTGTAGTGATGGGCACGTGAAGCTCCGAAGCGCATATTAAGTATAAGGGGGCGTGGCAGACGAAGCCTCGCTTCGAGGCATGTATCGTTTAAGCAGGAAACCACGTGACCGAATGTCAGCGTTTCATCCCAAGTGTCACTTCCTGGATTGTTTTGGGTTGTTTTGTTGGAGAGTGCATACGCGAGTATCGGACAGAATTTTCTTTTCTTCGTTATTTATGCAACTTATATTACATTACACATTTGCAGTTTGTATAATTGATGGACAAATGAGGCTCCGAAGCGCGTATAGAGTGTAAGGGGGCGTGCCGGCCTACTGGATGCAAAGTTTCTTCAGATAGCCCATCACTAGTGTATAGGGTGTATCAGTACCCGATCCGTGCCGCCTGCTCGATCGGTCCCAGGTCAAGGACACTGTACACAACAAAATGATAAAAAGAACAAGCATAAAACCAGACCATTTAAAGAATCTACGTAAAAAAATACTAAATAATATGGTAGAGTGGGAGAAGATTATGTTGAATTAGGTGTTGTGAACCGGTGAGTTTTAAGTCTAGATTTATTATTATTATTATTAATAATAATAATAATAATAATAATAATAATAATAATAATAAGAAGAAGAAGAAGAAGAAGAAGAAGAAGAAGAAGAAATTTTATTTACAGTGCCCTTTTCATGTGTACAGGCCACCGTTTCTTGGCCTGTGAGCAGGCGCCTTTTGAGAGAGCCTATTGGTCTGCTGGCGAATTACGTATCAAGCCCCGCCCCGCGGTCCCTGAACTTCCACCGCGCGGCGGTTTTCCCGCGAAGACGCTGCTCGCCCTCTCGACTTTTTACCCAGCGGTCCTGGTCTGGTTCGAAGAGTCATGGCAAAACAGAGTTCCATTTTTAATTTCTTCACTAAGTCGCCGCCGCTCGTTGCGAAAGCCAAATCAAATTCGTCTCCAGCAGAGGCAGATTTGCCTTCTTCAGTCTGCAAATCCAGCACTTCCCCCAAAGAGGAGGCTAAGCATGTCGCCCAGAACACTAAGAAGATCTCGACCAAACCAGGCACGACTCCGGCTGAAACTGGTCGTGCCAAACTGTTCGGAGAGAAGACTGTGGCTTCAAAGCAGAGGTAGGGGAAGCCGAGCAGCTGCATGCTCCAGTTTAGCTCAGTAGCGGGGTCACGGTTAGCTCACTCGAACCGAGCGAGAAAAACAAGTGAAGTAACTTTAACTGACAGAACTGTGTGTTTCACGCAAATGGCATTATCTTTGTCGCTGCTACTGTTACTATGCATTCTATCCACAGTTGGGTTGCTTGTTAGCATTCCATTAGCACTGTCGAGGTCTTTATAGTTTTCGACATTTTGTGAGTTTTCTTGGCGGGAGCTGCAGGACTTAAATGGGCGGGGGCCTGGATTGCTCCACCCCATTGGGGTTTTGTTTAAAGTGTAAACTGACCATTTGTAAAACGTGAACACGGCACGTTGTGGAATTCTCTGCGTTTAAGCCATTCACCAAGGGAAGCAGCGGGCAGCCAGGAATACAGCGGCCAGTAAACAGTGTGTGGGGACGTTACCTTGCTCAAGGGTACCTTGGTGTTGTCACTAGTAGTCCTGGGATTAGAACCCACGGCCTTCAGATTGCAAGGGCGACGCCACTAGACCACCAGTTGTCCCAATGTGTGTGCAAATCCCTTTTACATGTAGTACGAGCCAGAGATGGGGACTCGAGTCGCACCAAGACTTGAGACTTGAATTTAAACTTCCCTCAACGACTTGAGACTTGTAAACAATGTTTCATGGAATTATTTATTTATATCTCGTGCACCTCGCCCTGGTGTCCCATTACTTTTGTCCGACGTGAACAGTTTTTAGCTAATAACGGTTTTCGAGGGGTCGTTGGAAAGGTGTCATCTAACTGCGAATTTCACGTTTGGAGTGCGAGATTTATTTTTCATATTTAACATGTTAAATTTTGAAATGTTAAGTTTAAGATCATTTAAGGCATATCCTCCATGTTGGTGAGGGCATATCACCCACCTCCCCTTACCTCACCCATACCCCCTTGGAAAACCCAATCGTAATAACCAGTTAAAATACTCTTTTCATATCACACATTCTGTATAACACACGACACTCTCTGTCATGGTTTTATGCTGCTACAAACTGCACAGTCATATTTATTCACGTTTTAAAATTGCACATATTTATTTATTGATGTCCTGCATTCTCTTGCACATCTCTGCTGCTAAACTACAGTACTGGTCAAATACTGTACTTATCCTCAATGTAGCCATTGTCATTTGCACTATACATTGTCTTGTCCTGTCTCGTTTAGTGGTATTGTTGCTCTTGTTTGGTCCTGTTTTGCACTTGTGTTCTGTTCTGCTCTTGTGTTGCACCATGGTCCTGGAGGAACGTTGTTTTCATTTTTACTATGTACTGTGTATATGGTAGAAATGACTATAAAATCTACTTGACTTGACATATCACAGCATGAAGTCCCGCCTCCTGCTAAGTAACAGCCAATTGTAATCGTGGGGTGTGGACAACTAGCATATCTTTTAAACATTTAGTGCTCAACCTTTACAGCTCAAAAATCCCACCTATAGAGTTGCCGTTTGTAAACATTGCCACTCAGGGACTTGACTTGGTAAAAATGACATGTGAACATCTCTGGAACGAGCCAATATCTATGCAGAGTGCTAGCATTGTCTCGGGTCTTGAAGCTGACTTTAAAGCACTGTTGATCAAAACCTGCCTTCAATGCTTGATTTGGCATATCAGTTGATTAATAACAGTATTCATTAAAGTGCATCTTTGGAATTGCCTGATAAAGTAATCTGTCCTCACAGTATATGCTTTATTTACCTGATCTTGTCTTTCAGCTTGGCATTCCCTTTCCATGCGGGTGATCTGGTGTGGGCTAAACTAGAAGGACATCCCTGGTGGCCCTGTATGGTAGTGCCCCACCCACTGAGTGGACAACAAATAAGAGGCAAAGGCCAAGATCAGAGAGCGCATGTGCATTTCTTTGATGAGCCGCCAACAAGGGGCTGGGTCAAAACAAAATACATTCAAGAATTTAAGGGTAACTTGGATTTTTATGGTTCCACAATTCTGAAGCTAACATGCACTTTTAACATTTATTAACTTTGGTTTTTGGGTGCAACTCACAGGTTCAGACTGTGCTGATGCCAGAACAGGCGGTTTGTTCTTTAGTGGCAAACCTGTGATTCGTAGTGCGATGGAACGGGCGGATCATGTGCTACAGGACAGTCCAGAGCAGAGACTAAAGATGCCAGTGTGCATGGATGTCTCAGATGAGGAAGACGAGGAGATGGAGGTATATAGTAATAAACAAAAAAAATGGAAATTGATAGCCATGTTCAATAGATTGTAGGACAGAAAAATCATAATACTGAGTTTACTGGTGCTGCTCTGTTAATTGATGATAATTTAAAATATAATGCGGTAATCCATTCTATCATTTTATTAAGTATAAATATATAGAATATTTGTTTTTGATTCTACCAAATATTGTTTAAGATTGATAAATAAAGGTAAACATGTGGAACTTGTTGCTTTAATTTTTCATATTGTCAATCATATTATAAAATTATGAAAGAATTATCAGGTTTTGGTTTTCTTTTTTGTTTTTTTAGTTTTTTGCCTGGTGCAGACTGAATACTTTTCTACAGCTCCAGTTAGGTAGTTAGCCAGCCTTCTCTTGTTTACTCTCAGATGTTTTGAGAACTTAACAAATAATGAATATTTGTTGCAAAATCTTAGCTGCTGCTGCAAAAAAAATCACCTTTTGCAAGCATCTAGATTGCACATATGGTGAATAACTCTCAAAACTAGTTGAATGAATGATGAATCTCAGTATGGCAAGGGGTAATACAAGTATTACACAGCAACATATGTGAATTATAGTCAGTATTGTATAATATAGTGACATGCACAAAATGATTACATTATTTTGTTATGATTTGAACATGAATATAAAAGAATCATGGAACTGTGTCTATGCCTTTTCATCACAGTTGCCTGTTTGACCTTATGAGCTAGGAAGCAGGCTGGCTACCTCGCCGCACCAGAGCCTTTAGTCTGTAGGTTAAGAGCAGTGTTGTCAGGCTATATGTAATTGTGATGATAA
Organism: Hemigrammopetersius urotaenia; assembly: GCA_037974485.1. NCBI lineage: Eukaryota > Metazoa > Chordata > Actinopteri > Characiformes > Alestidae > Hemigrammopetersius > Hemigrammopetersius urotaenia. The sequence continues at coordinate 9,304,296 of JBBPDC010000149.1, read as the reverse complement.
TGTCTGGGAACAGCAATAACGGCCTTTGGGCTAAATGTAGATGTAGGTTTGTCACGGTTACCTCATTGCCTTTGAATATGTTAATGCCAAAAGAATATTTCTTCAGTCTATAATGCATGTACAAATTGACATCAGTGTAGACCAGGGGTCGGCAACCTTTAACACCCAAAGAGCCATTTGGACCCAGTTCCCACAAAAGAGAAAACACTGGGAGCCGCAAATCCTTTTTGACGCCTACAGTAAAGATAACACTGCATATATATATTTTTTTACTTTTATGCTGTGTATAAAAACTAGGCTAGTGTGCCTATAAAAATAAAATACACTTAATACTTAGAATGGCTGACAGCGTCAATTGATGTAATTTAATCAGAATCGCATCTGTTGGCCTATTGGAGCAGCGAGCATGTGCTTTAGATATTGTTGTTTTATACTGTTGTGCTTGAGACACTGGAATCAAATTCCTTGTATGTGTCTCTTGCATACTCGGCAATTCTGAATCTGATTCTGCGACTGGTGCTGTACAATGGGCTCTGGGTCCAGAGTCCCCTTGACCCTTGCTGTGTCTGCTGGCTGCAGAGTGTATGTGTGCCGGCAGGCTACAGGACTTAAAGCCCGAACAAACTGCAGCAACGTCGTATCAGGAAGTGTCTTGTGCGAAATTGGGCACTGCATCAGTTGAGCATGTGGCCGTTATAGGTATAGCCAGTTAGCCACCGTTCTAGTGTTAAATTATTATTTATTTTCCAAAGCCACAGGGAGCCACAACATAATGATGAAAGAGCCGCGATTTGCTGACCACTGGTGTAGACAATGACATTTAAAAATTGTAATGGTTCTACAGCTGCTATTGTTCTGTCGTGAGATGCAACTTGTAGTAAATAGCCTTGCCAGTTAACTGCATAAATTTCACCTAAATCACTTTCACTTTAGGTTGAAAAGTCAGTGCCATCAGATGAAGAGATGTCAGAGGAAGAGGTTGAGAAAGTGAAACCCAGGAGACGTTCATCACGTGCTACAGCAGAAAATGTTCAGAAGCCCAAGCGGCGGCGTATTGTGGTGGCCTCAGACAGTGACGGTTCTGATGATGAGTTTAAGCCTGATCAGGCAGATGGCAGCAGTGAGGATGATGCCATCAGCAGTGGAGTGGAGGAGAAGGAGGAGGTTATGTCTGAATCTGAACCAGACAGCCCTGTGAAACCTGTAAAACGAAAACGTGTGTCAGAGAAGTCTAAGACAAAGAGTATATCCATGCCTCCAGAGATCCCCAAAAGAGCTCCTGTAAACATTTCTTCTCTTGCAGCTGATACAAAGTCACGCCTGTTGGCTTTCTCTGCTGCAGACAGCTTAGAGAGTCAGGTAAGCAGTGGTGCAGTCGAAGGGCATGGAGTGTGGGACCATGAAAAACTGGATTGGTTGCAGGAAGGCAGCAGAAAGGATAGTCGACGGAAGCGTCAGTCTGATGAGGACTATGACCCAACTACCCTGTATGTGCCAGAGGACTTCCTTAATAGGGTTACACCTGGTATGCGTCGCTGGTGGCAGCTTAAGTCAGAGATGTTTGATGCTGTTCTGTTCTATAAGGTAGGAAAATTCTACGAGCTCTATCACATGGATGCTGTAATAGGTGTCAACGAACTGGGACTTACCTTTATGAAAGGCACTTGGGCACATTCTGGATTCCCAGAAATAGGCTTTAGCCGTTTTTCTGATGTACTTGTACAAAAAGGGTACAAAGTGGCTCGTGTGGAACAGACTGAGACCCCTGAAATGATGGAAGCACGATGCAAGACAATGGCACGCCCCACTAAATTTGATCGTGTGGTACGGCGAGAGGTATGCAGAGTTATTACCCGGGGTACACAGACGTACAGTGTGCTTGATGGAGCTCCTTCTGAGGTCCAATGCAAGTATTTATTGTCTGTGAAAGAGAAAAATGAGGACGAAAGCACAGGCCATGGTCACATCTATGGAGTCTGCTTCATTGACACTTCTGTTGGCCGTTTTCATGTAGGTCAGTTCCATGATGACCGCCATTGTTCACGTCTCCGTACTCTGATAGCACATTATGCCCCGGCCCAGGTGTTGTTTGAGAGGGGCAACCTGTCCACTGAGACACGGAAGATCTTCAAGGCTTCTCTGTCCTCAGCCATGCAGGAGGGTCTCAGTGCCGGGTCACAATTCTGGGATGCCCAAAAGACCCTGAAAACTTTGGCAGAAGAGGATTACTTCAAAGAGGAAGTGGCTACTGGCACTGGGGAGTCGGCTCTCCCAAGTGCTCTAAAAGCAATGACCTCAGACAGCGACTCCCTAGGTCTCACTCCTAAAGAGGGCTATGAACTTGCCCTCTCTGCTCTGGGTGGTTGCATGTTCTATCTTAGAAAATGTCTGGTGGACCAGGAGCTTTTTTCAATGGCCAATTTTGAGGAGTTTGTTCCAGTGGATAAGGAAATGGAGCAGTCAGAGGGCGCGTCATGTTTTTTTGCCCAGACTCAGCAACGCATGGTCCTGGATGGAGTGACTCTGACCAATCTTGAAATCCTTAGGAATGGTTCCAGTGGAGGCCCAGAGGGTACTATGCTTGAGCGCTTGGATACCTGCTGTACTCCATTTGGCAAAAGACTGCTAAAGCAATGGCTCTGTGCTCCCCTCTGCAATCCCACTTCCATTAATGATAGACTGAATGCCCTTGAGGATCTTATGGGTGCCCCAGCACAAGCCACTGAAGCTACAGAGCTCCTGAAGAAGCTTCCAGACCTTGAAAGGCTGCTAAGCAAAATCCATAGCATGGGGACTCCTCTGAAGGCACAGAACCATCCAGACAGCCGGGCCGTTCTCTATGAAGAGGTAGTGTATAGCAAGCGCAAAATTGCTGACTTCCTCTCTGCACTTGAGGGGTTTAAGGTTATGCGGGAAATAGTGGCACTCATGGAGTCCGTTTCAGAAGGCTTCCAGTCTAAACTGCTGTGTCAGGTGGTGGTCCTGAGAACAAAGAGTAAAGATGGGCTGTTTCCTGACCTAACACCAGAGCTGAACCGCTGGGACGCCGCTTTTGATCATCAGAAAGCTCGTACCAGTGGAGTCATCACACCCAAGGCTGGCTTTGACCCAGAATATGATCAGGCCCTGAGTGGAATCAGGGAGTGTGAAAGAGGTCTACAAGACTACTTGGATCGACAGAAGAAAAGACTTGGATACAGAACTCTGTCCTATTGGGGCACTGGAAGAAATCGCTATCAGATGGAAGTTCCAGACAGTGTTTCTGAAAGGAATATCCCAGAGGATTATGAAGTGAGGTCCACAAAGAAGGGCTGGAAGAGATATTCGACAAAAGAGATAGAGCGCTTGTTCTCAGAGTTGCAAAGCTGGGAGGAGAAGAGGGATGCAGCTCTGAAAGACTGCATGAGAAGACTGTTTTACAACTTTGATAAAAACTACAGAGACTGGCAAACGGCTGTGGAGTGCATGGCTGTAGTTGGTAAGCATGTAATTGGTATTTTATTATTAATAATGTAATTTTGACTGTATTTATAAAAGAACATCTGGCACCCGGTTCTTGTATTTCTGTTAGATATCCTTAGAGAAAGCATTTTATAATGTGCACTAGTTGTGCTTTGTGAAGCATATTAAGAAATGGCCTCATGGTCTATTAACACCTAAATATGCACTGAAATAAAAATTAAGCTGAAATGTATTATATATGACCTCTCTAACAATCAGAATAATCAGCATTGTTATTCTATGCTAATTAATAATGATTCATCCTAATATTGCACTGATACTGCTCTCCAGTTCACTTGGGATGGTAACTGGCGATGTTTGTATTTTTGCAGATGTGTTGTTGAGCTTGGCCCGGTACAGCCAGAGTGGGGATGGGCCAATGGCAAGACCAGAGATAGTTCTCCCAAGTAATAGTCCTTATTCTTCACCTTTTCTGGAACTCCGAGGCTCCCGGCACCCTTGTGTCTCTAAGACTTTCTTTGGTGATGACTTCATCCCCAATGACATCTTCATTGGTTGTCCTGGCACTGAGGAAGAGGAGAGTGAAAATGGAAAGAAAAAATCCACATGCGTGCTTGTCACTGGGCCAAACATGGGAGGCAAATCTACCCTAATGAGACAGGTGGGTGTATATTATGAGTGTACATTGGTTGAATCAGAATACAAACTCAAGAAACTCTGAATGTGGAAGGATGAAGCAAACACCTGTTTTCATGTTGGCAGGATGTGGATTTAGTTTCTTTATGTAAAGCTTTCGTTTGTGGGTTTTTTTGTTCTTTTCAGAACTCCACATTTTAAAAAGCCTTTAGTTTGTGCTGCTTCAAAAGCAAAAAACATTTAAAAAAATTCTAACTGTTTAAATACTTTCCTGGCCTGAAACACTGTTTGTTGGCTGTAGTGTGGCCTGGTGGTTATTTTGGCTCAGCTGGGCTGCTATGTACCTGCCGAAAGTCTGCGCCTTACTCCTGTGGACAGAGTGTTTACACGCCTTGGTGCCTCAGATCGTATCATGTCTGGTGAGTCGCCTCCTCAGGGACAACCTGCTATTTCTGTCAGTCTTTGCTCATCAAAAAAAACTTGTGAATCATGTGCATCATGGAGTCATCATGATTTATCATGTTCATATTACAGCAGTAGTAATTAAGGCTAATCCTGGATCTTTTTTTCCTCATGTACTTAATCAGTAATCAGTAGTTTACCAAGCAATTTATGACTTCTCAATTAAAAACATCCAATTATTGTCACCAGAAATGTCATCGGCAGGCACCTATGTTTGTGAAAATGAAAAAACTAAAATGAGATGAATGCTAAACCTTTGCATGTCGAGCAGGACTTTATGCAGTATATTCAACTTATTTAGATCTTATTCATTCTTACATGTGTTGAACTGATTTTCTAAATTTTTTTTTGTCATCACACTTTTGTAAAGTTGTAGGTGGTGAAACTGTTGTGTTCAGTATGTAACAGTCTTCCTGTGATACCACCTCCACCACCCTTCTGGAACACTTAATATACTTTGGTTTAGATACTTCATTTATTAAACTTGTCTTCTAGGCGAGAGTACCTTCTTTGTGGAGCTCAGCGAAACGGCCAGTATTCTTCTTCATGGGACAAAACATTCACTAGTCCTCCTAGACGAACTGGGTAACGTTTCAAATTGTTTTTCTACATTGTTTTCGTGCCTGTAGATCACAAAAGCAATTTCTCTTTATTCACTCAAAAGTATGATATTTAAAAAGAAACTTCTGAACACCACGTAAACACTGTCGTTGGCCGCAGGCAGGGGTACAGCTACATATGATGGCACTGCAATAGCTAGTGCAGTTGTGAAAGAGCTGTCGGAGAGCATCCGCTGCCGGACCCTGTTCTCCACGCATTACCACTCCCTGGTGGAGGACCATGCCCAGGATACTGCTGTTAAACTTGGCCATATGGTAATATTTTTTTTTTTAATCTTTTGGATATTTAAATATACTAATGTCAGTACTAAAGGTAAGACTTAAAACACAAGGTTCTAACTAACCTTATAGATGGTTGTTTTATAAGAAATGATTGTTTGAGGATACTAATACAAGACATGCTAGTCAAGAAGTCTTTAGCAAAAAAACATCATGAAACATGCCTCAAATTAATTTAATGGCATTTTTCCTGATCAATTAAAGGTGTAAAATGAATTGCTTGTAATGGGGGAATTATGGACAAGTAAAAAAAAAATTTGCTGCTTTGTTGCACCTCCTCCAGCTTTTATGAATTAATTGAAGCATTGCCTACACGAATGAAGAACAATACACTCAGGCTGCTTGAATTACGGTTAAAGTTTGTTTATTAAAATGTAAACATTACGCAAGTCAATGAATTATAACCGTAGTAAGGACCCAGTCAACTAAAATAAATTATAAAAGTGAAATTTAAAAAAAATTGGTATGGACATTCAAAGTGTGCATGTGTGGACGCTGTTCTGAGAAACTATCTAGGTTTTTAAATCTCCTTACACTTAAGTCACTCGTATGAGGGAATATGAGGGTTTTCATTTGGACTAAAAAGGAAATCATGGGTCTCCAGTATTTAGTAAATGTTAACATTTGATAATGAAAAATGTATTTTTCTACATGGAGAAGACAAGCAATTTTAGATCACCATGATGTTTGAAGCTTTAAGTTTGCACTTTTATCAGGCCTGCATGGTGGAGAATGAGTGTGAGGACCCCAGCCAGGAGACCATTACCTTCCTCTACAAGTTCATCAGTGGCGCTTGTCCCAAGAGCTATGGCTTCAATGCTGCCCGCTTAGCCAACATACCTGAGGAGGTCATCCAGTCAGGACACAGCAAAGCCTGCGAGTTTGAGAGAAGCACTATGGCCCTAAGGGCTTTCAAGTAAGAAACACCATTTACATTGATTTAGTAGGTAGTATTTAGTATTAATTTTATAAACATTTCAGTAACCATTCAATTCATGTACATTGCACCAATATTGATTTCCCCCCCTCTCTCTCTTGCTACAGGAAGCTCTGTTCATTTGCTGAAGATCTCACCGCCAGTAATGATCAGTTTGTTAACATAGTTCAGATGATTGGCCAGTAACTGAAAATTCTTTCCATGAGTTCTATTGCAAAACAGTTCACTGCTACAGACATGATCTAATAAAGTTTATTTTTTAAAAATGAACACTTTTCCTCTTTGACTAGGAAATTAAACCTTTGATAATTACTAACATCTACATAATGGTTATTGAGTACTCCACAATATATTAAGTCTAGATGTCATGGAACATGCATACAATTCAGGCTGTATAAGAACCCACAGTCACCAAATACAGTTGGATGAAAAAGCAAAAAAAAAAAAAGCTGTATATATACTTCAGAGCTTCAACATTGCAAGAAGCCGCTTTGCATTTTCTCCAGCAAAGTTCTCATACCCTTTCGCCCAGGACATTCTGAGAAAAGGCAACAGTGATTTCACGAGACTGCTTATATAGACGTTTCTCCAGAAGCTATTGGACGGTAAATGTCAGCAAAAAAAACAAAAAACAGCTCTGACCAGAGGGAGGGTAATCTCAGGACAGAGGTGGATTCTACAGTCTTAAAGAATTACAAAAAAAACCCCACCGAACTACAGAGCACAAGTCACAATCTGCACTCCAGTCTCGTGAAAACACTAGTTCTAGCATTCAAACCCTTTCATTTTTCAATTTAAAATAAAAACATTGCTGGAGAATAGTGTTTCATTTTCTATTTTCCTGATAAATCTCTTTCACAGAAAGAACATACATCCTGCAACATGAGTGCAATTACAGTAAGTCAAGGTATAACAAGCCTCAAAATTAACATTTAATAAAATAACACATTCAAGTACATTTAAGATTTTTGCTTGAAAATACAAAACTGATGATGAGAATTAAAATCAAATACCAATATTAAAAAAAAAACAAAAAAAAAAAACTACTGAAGTGCTGGATAATTTTATCCCCCATATAGATACAATAGCGTGGCAATGGTTTCCTGGAGACAGGCGCTTAGGAAATAGAGCTTGTAAACCTCTTCAAGATCTGAAGCAGTCATCTTTTTTTCTCTAATATGGCTCAAAAGTTTTCCCTCAGTCCAGAGTTGGCAGAGCACTGTGGTGCCATTCTCCTCCTGTGGAGGGCAGAGTCTCTCATGCCATTCACAAACATTCCACGTCACTGTAACAGCATCTGAAAGTGTTACCATCTCTTTTCAACTGGTTGCATGAAAAGAAAGCAGGGGAAGCGCAATATCCACAGCAAAATATTGTCTTTTTTTTTTTTTAAATACAAAAGTCCTCATAGCTTGCATTAAGAAAGCAGTCTTTCATGTTGATTTTTCTTCCATTTTTAAAGTGTTCTGCTTTCATTTTTCAAGGTGAAATTGAATTATTTCTAGAGTAATATCAGTACTGTACTGAGGATGTAGAGTCTCTTTGAGGTTGGTGAAATGTGCTCTGCCTCAGTTGTGCTGCAGTGTGTTGGACTCTATAGGAGGAGCAGAGTCATACAGCGTGTCCGTGTCGTGTGTCGGTTCACCAGCTAGCGTGCAGGGGTTCGACAAAGTCCCAGCACCACAGTCACAGAAAAACCTGGGGAGTTAAGGTACTGATTACATAATGAACAAAGAAGGCATAATAGAATGAACAATGATACACCAATTTTGTAAACATAACAAAAATGAAAACGGGTACCACTAATATTTTAACATAACAGATGGCACCAACCTATCGTGTCTAATAAACTCTACATCATGTCCTTGATGACACTTCTTGATGCAGTTCACACAAATTGCATTGCGGTCTGTTGTGTTACAGGTGTGACATCTGCATGGAGAGAAGAAAAAGCCCAGGACATTATTTTTTTGGTTGTATTCGATAAAGTATGGTCAAAAATAGACACCAAGACTGAGAAAGGGTGTTGTTACCTGTAAAAATCGTGCATTGGATAGCTGGTGTAACTGGAAATCTTGTACAGGCACTGACCTCGGCTCACAGCTTTTTCAATGGCGTCTTGATTGTTCATTATTTTGTTATCTGTAGTGAGAAATGAAGAAGGACGGTTTACCGTTTTGAAGTAGTCATGCTACAAAGGTTCACTCATCTGGGCAGTCTTTAACTTTACCTTTCATTGTTACATTGACGCCGGATGCGAGAAACAACCCACCAAAGCGGTTGTTAAAAATCTGATTGCCCTCTAAGGTCGCAGTCGCATGGTTTGTGATCTCAATTCCTAATCCAGAGACATATTTGAGTCATTAGTCAAACTGGCCATTTCTAACACCTACCTTTAACCTATGTTTGTCTCTATAATTAATATTGGGAAAATAATGAAAGGAAGCAACTTTGGTTTCTTCCACACACCTGCAGCAAAGCCATCAAAAATTCTGTTCTTTCGCAGTACCGGATGGCTGTTTGTACTAATGAGGACCCCTGCCTGCGCATTCCTGAAGATGTCATTCTCCTCCAGCAACCCTTTGAAATTAAAAGACGTAATTAAAACCATTATCTAATTATTAAACGGTGGTGTATATAGCCTAATCACCTTAATACAAATAATAAGTGGGGGGATGTACCTGATCCAGTAAATGAAAAACTATAACAAAGAATAGCTGAAGATTTGGCATCCTCTATATTCACAAAATATATAAAAATGTCTCTTCGATTTTGAATGAACTAAGGTATGTAATGATTTCTGGTAACTTATTTTTAACTGGTTATAGTAATTAGCCACATTATACGGAAAGTACTAGAGCTCCAACCTCGTCCCCCATTAAATATACAGATTCCTCCATCTCTCCCATCGTGGATTTTATTCCTGCGGAGTGTTGGGTTGCTGTCTGTCTTGATCCATACGCCTGCCATGGCATTGTCAAAAATTTCATTGTCTTCTATGAAGCCCAAACCTGACAACACATTAAGATACATTAGTCATTTTAACTACTGACCAAAACTAAAATGAATGACAACAATCAACAAAATATCTCGGACATAAACATGCAGTTATTTAGCTTGGTATTCAATCAAAAGACTGGGCTAGTAAGAGATGTAGCACTTCACCAGAGTTGTAAACAAGAATGCCGCCATTTTGCCCACCCCAGATCTTGTTTCGTCTGATTTTTGGGTTGCTTCCAGTCCTGCATATTGAAACAATGACACAAACTAATTAAGTATTTAAAGCCATGTCAGTCTGGCAGAGAAGCCAAGGTCAGTATTTTAAGCTAGATACAATGCTGCAATAAAAAGTAAAGTGTGATTGCTATAAAACCAGTGTTTAGAGACACCCAAACGTTGGTTTCATGGCCAAAACTTTGAGCTTAAGAGCACAAACTGCGCTCTTCTGATTCTGAGCAAGGATGCAGAGCACCATTCACAGGCTTTTTTTTTTTCCATTAAAACAAAAATGTATTTAATTTATTTTTAATAACAAACCTGAGCTTTAGGTCTCACCCACACAGATGTCCGAATTGTGCATTTTTCTGGTGTTTGTGGCTTCAGGTGAACATGAACTGTGTGCTGACTTTTTCTGCTCATTGGAGCAAGTTAAAATGTCCACACGGGCGTTCAGCACCTGCATTCGTTTGGCGTCAAAAAAACGTTGCATGCAACATCTTCGTGGCATCAAATTTCTGTCGAAATCCCAATGAACGCAAAAAAAAACCTCAGCTATTGTGTTCACATGCCGTTCGATTGACGTTCTGAAGGACTGAATATGTCCCATGATTCTATAAAACTAAAACTTCATTTCATTTTATGTAACTGAGGCACCCAGAGCTTATCCCGGGGTGGTGAGGGCCTAGTGGTAGGATACTTGCCTATGGACCAAGAGGTCACAGGTTCGAATCCTACCTTCAGCACACCACCACTGGGTCCCTGAGCAAGACCCTTAACCCCAAGTTGCTCCAGGGAGAGACTGCCCCCTGTAGGTAGGCAATGGAAGTTGCTTTTGGATAAAAGTGTCTGATAAATGCCATAAATGTAAATGTCTACGGGTGCAAGGCAGAGACTTACCCTGGGTGGGGCACCAGCCCACCAGTGTTTATGATTAACATAATTGTTATATTCTTAAGAATGTTCCCGTTTTTCCATTTTGTTCTTTTTAAAGCCCTGTAATTTTATTATTGAAAGTAAATATTAAATTACTGTATATACCCTGCTTATACCAAAGAAAACACGCTTGTATAAATTCCAGTACAGTCTATACATTGGTAAGTTTGGTATTTTACATTCTAGCAGTGTGGGAGACAGTTCAGTGTACATTGTACAGTACCAATACGTACAATGTATTTTCCTTTACATTTTTTCAGGGTAATGTATAAGGCTGAGTTTAAAATGAAAGTGTATGAAAGCATATATATATTTTTTTAATTAACCCTTATAGTCATTATTATAAATATTATTGTTGATTTGTTATTAGTACTAATAATAAAAATAATGATAATAATCGTATAGAGAAATTAATACATTTAAATCTTTGTATGTCTTCACAAATCGTCCATTTGACCTGATGTTGTGCAGTAAGAGGGTGAGCCCAGTATCAGCGTCAATGTTTGTTCCCTTCCTGTCTTTATCGCCTTAGCACAACTACCCACAAAGACGACCTACATTACTGCATTCACAGGTATATACACAAATCTACACACTGGGCTCCAGGCTGCCGTGAAATGGTATCAGACGAACGCCAAAGTAATGCCTCACTGGAGTAAATCAAGCTACAAGAATGCAACAAAAGCGTGTTCATTTATCCAAGATTCGAACGTTCATGTGAACGAGACTTTAGTGTTTGAGTCCTTGTTTCCTCGTGTTTGGGTTTTTCTGCCTTTTGCCCATTCTTGGCCCCCTTACCTGCGAGTCACACATTTTAAAGGAGACTCAACCAAGCTCTTAAATTTTTCAAATTATCAATACTCGGCTCCTGATCAACTGATCACAAATTCATATAGAAGTAAAAACAAAGTGGACAAAAATTATTTATGCTGTGTTTGAGAACTGACCTGATCTGAACACCAGAGTACATGTGGTTGTAGATATCGTTGTCCTCCAGCACACCGTGTCCATTATCATAGAAGTAAACACCAACCTGTGGACAAAAGGAGAAAGACAACTCAGACACGATACCAAGAGGAGGCTTAAGACAAGAATGAACTATACTCCACTGAAAATCCTTTAAAATATGGGTGCTACACTGAGCTAAACACAGATTTGTAGGAAAACTGAGATATAGAGACATATCAGTAAATAGAATGATGAATCTCCCATTTTAACTGCATACTGAAAAATCATACCAATTAAAGGTCCAGTCCAAAGTTTGCCTCCTGTAGCTGCATCCCTATCCCAAACTGTTCTTTGATTTTCTGACACCATTCTAATACTTGAGACAAATTGCTTCTTTCAGTTTTGTGCTGAATGAGACAAATGTAAGTAATAAGCTTATAGTAGAAATTATTCTACTACTGTTTTTGCTGTGCAATGTCAAACCTAAGTTTACCAAAGATGTTATGATTTATGAGACATATTTAGGATTTAATCTGGGATTTTTTTTCTTTACATCAGACAAACAAAATCAAGGCAGAAATGACAATCATTTAGAGTGCCTGTGGTTGTTTTATAACCAAACGCTTATTTAGCAATACATGACTTAAGAATGGCATGAGTCAAAAATATCTGCCTTAAATGTCTGTCATATGCATCATCAAGCACGTAAAAAGCATTAGCTGGAAGATTGTTTCGGAAAAAATGCAAGGCATATAAAGTGTGATGATACGGCAGTTGTACCTGCTTGCCACTGTGGATTCGGTTTCTGCGCAGTACAGGTGTGCTCCCTGTGGTTACCCACACTCCAGCCAATGTGTTGCTGTACACTTCGTTCTCCTCAATCACACCCTGGCCTTTCTCGTGCTACCAGAGATACAGCAAAAAGGTAAGGTATGGTACACTACTAGGATGCTGTGAGCTATGTTCTGACTCAGAACTCAGTTTTACATCTATTGCCTACCTAGAAGCGCATTTGTTAATTGTACCACAAACGAGAGGGAGTGTATACGCTGTTACCATGGTTACCACACAGTTGAGATATGATTTTCAAGTTAGGAAGTTTCTGTATTACGATCCCTGATCAACAAAAGGGGCCGTATTACAGAAAAGACGAAGTGCAAGACAAAAACTTTTATATTGCCGCATCAAAGTACAAAATTGCAGCATCAGTTTATAAAAACAGGCAGGTAGTGCAGGTAGGGTATTCTGTGGTAGAGCAGTTTTAGAATTTTTTTTTTACGTTTTAGAGTTTGGGATAGTAAAAGTGCCATGTTAACTTTGAAGCAGTTTTAGTACGAGGCCAGACCCCTGATGTTAGGTGCAATCTCTGAGTTCAGGAATCTAACGGCTTGTGCAAAGAAGCCGTGTGTAGAAGAATGTATATGTTGCTCATAGTCAGTGAGTATGGATAAAACTGTAATTTGATAACCTTTTTAACGCACCACATAAATGCCCCCATGCTGTCCATCGTGGATCTTGTTGTGCCGGACAATAGGGCAGCTGTTGGTCCGGATTTGAATCCCTGCCAAGGCGTTGCCGTAGATATCATTTCCTTCTATAAGACCCCGGCCATCACCAAATATGTAAACACCACCTTGGTTGCCATTGAAGATCGCGTTACCCCTGCAATTGGACACATAAGGCCCTAATTATGGATCCATAAAACAGATTTAAAAAAATCATCCGACTCAGCGGCTACTTCATACAATATGTTAATCAAATGCTAAAGAAAGTGAATACATTTTCTCTTCGCTACTGTAAATTCCTATCACACCTGTATGTATCTGTATCTACAGTGTTCTATTTACTTGTATAGCCACTGTGTGTGTATATATATATATATATAGAGAGAGAGCTGAACTCAAAGATCTGAAACATTTTCTACATACACAAAAGACCCATTACTCTCAAATGTTGTTCACAAATCTGTCTAAATCTGTGTTAGTGCACACATCTCCTTTGCCGAGACAATCCATCCCACCTCACAGGTGTGGCATATCAAGGTGCTGATTAGACAGCAGGAATATTGCACAGTATCTGGTGTGGCCACTAACACATCTCCGTCGTATAGAGTTGATCAGGTTGTTGATTGTGGGCTGTGGAATGTGGCTCCACTCCTCTTCAATAGCTGTGTGAAGTTGCTGAATATTGGCAGGAACTGGTACACGCTGTCATATACGCCGATCCAGGGCATCCCAAACGTGCTCAATGGGTGACATGTCCGGTGAGTGCGCTGGCCATGCAAGAACGGGGACTATTTTCAGCTTCCAGGAATTGTGTTCAGATCCTTGCAATATGGGGCTGTGCATTATTCTGCTGCAACATGAGGTGATGGTCGTGGATGAATGCCACAAAAATGGGCCTCAGGATCTCGTCTCAGTATCTCTGTGCATTCAAAATGCCATCAATAAAATGCCCCGGTGTTCTTTGTCCATAACATACGCCTGCCCATACCATAACCCCACCGCCACCATGGGCCACTCCATCCATAACGCTGACGTCAGCAAACCACTCACCCACACGTTGTCAGCCATCTTCTCTGAACAGTGAAATCCGGGACTCATTCGTGAACGGAAGGCCTCTCCAACGCACCAGACACCGGGATTCACGCCGCCTGTGTAGGACTGCCCGCAGTGCTCAGCCAATGGGGTTCTGTCGGCAGGTTCACAAAGCGGCAACATCTGGTCTTGGAAAGGTGCAAGAAATCCAGGGTGTGCAGCAAGGATCCCACAAATCCTCTAGATTTTATGTAGGACTTGATGCATACCTGTAGACCAGCCCTCTTTTTGGACATTTCCTGCAGAGCAGGATGAGAGGAGTGCTGCGTAGGTGATCAGGTATGTCCGCTAATAGCTGCGGAAATTATCTTCGTTTAAAACCCAGAATAAAAGATTCAGGCTTAATAGGTCCGAGACTTAAGAGCTTGCAGATCCTAAATTCAATTAAATTCAATTTTATTTATATAGCGCTTTTAACAAGCTGACAAAGAGCAGGAAATTTACCACAAAAGTTATATACGAGAGGCGAAACAGACGGGAGGGACGGCACGCCAAAGCCACTGGGCAGTCTAAGGCACACCTGTGCAATATTCCTGCCAATCAGCACCTTGATACACCACACCTGTGAGGTGGGATGGATTATCTCGGTAAAGGAGAAGTGCTCACCAACACAGATTTAGACAGATTTATGAACAATATTTGAGAGTAATGTGTATTTAGTGTATGTAGAAAATGTTTCAGATCTTTGAGTTCAACTCAAAACTGATTCTCCGAATCACAGGAGAAAACATTCTCCTGTGATTCAAATACTCACCTAATTGTGGGGTCACTGTTTGAGGTAATCCATACGCCAGCAAAGTTGTTTGCATAGATCTTGTTCTCAATGAATTGCCCTCTGCCTTTTTCATGCACATAGATGCCTCCTGTCTGCCCATGGTGGATCTCGCAACGCACTACAGTCGGGTTTGCATATGCCTTCACTTCAAAGCCTGCTATCCGGTTCCTATGGATGTTGCAGCTTTCAAAGTACCCCTATATGGGGGAAAAAACCCTTTACATTTCTCCCAAATATAATTAATATATTCTAAATCGTAAGTTTCACACATGCAAACACATTTTGGTTTGAGGGGTGGGGAAAGAATAACCATACATTTACATGTACTAAAAGCATATTGGGAGGTTTGAATTAAGCTGCATTGAACAAATTAGGATTAAAATGCCAAGATTTCATTTCTAAAAAGACTAACTTCCTAAAGATGTTTTCCCCAAGTTTCAGGATTATGTAGACAGGCTGATCAATTACGTTACCATGCCATGGTCAAAGGTGAAGACCCCCACATCTCTACCATGGTGGATATGGTTTCGTCTGATTATCGGGTTTCCATGGTTCTTGACCCAAATCCCAGCTAGAGCATTATTTGATATTTCATTGTCTTCATAAATGCCCTAAAATCGGATAAAATAAAAATACATTAATGACTACGGGAACATTTTGCATACTGCAATTGGTATCACAATATTACCGATTCAGTTTTAGCAGTACTGATACACTATGATCATAATGTCATATCTATGTGGATAGTAATATATTTAAGGTTCATATGGTGTCATTTTAAAGAAAATCTTTTGCTAATTAACATTTTCCACATGCCTGTAGTTAAGGTTGGCGGTCACACTTCTACTTTGAAGATAAACACCGGATGTCAACGGACACCCTGTTTCTGTAAAAATACTTCACCTAAACGTCTCTCAATCCACTTAAACGGCATCCAGGCCTTCAGTAAGGTGGTACAAATTTAGCAGTGTGGTTTAGGACAAAGTATGACTCACTGCCATTCATTAAAATGAATCAGACGTCACACTATAGGCAGCCATATCAAAGAACATATGGGTTAGTATTGACAAAGTAGTCATAAGAAGGACTGATCTTCACTCAGATTCCTCTATAATTAGGACGGTCATGGTCACAAAACCGATTCTAGATCAGTAATCCTAACCAAGCTGGTTTGTGCACACAAACCTAAAATGGTCCACAGCATTTAGCTACACAGTTCTGTTTTGTAGTTTAGTCACACAGTGTCCTTAACCACACAAACAAAAAAGCAACCTTTAATGGCGAGCTGCATGTGGTTTCAGCAAACTGAAAGAACTTTTGATGAAGTATTTACCCCAGAAAATATTCAGGGAAGAAATGACTTGAGGATGTTAGCCTAACAGCTATTTAGACAGAAAACATGTCTTGCCTTATCAATGCACCTTGATTGCATGCACTATTCATTTAAATGAAGAAAATAATACAAAATCCTTTACAGCCACTACCATTACAGGAAGCATGACTTCATTAACTATGCAAACTTAAGTCATCTGCAACTGGTACAGAAAATATCAAAAAGAAAGTTCTGTTTCATCAGTACCACGCACGCTTCTCAACAATCAAGTGAGCTCAAAACCACAGCCCATGAAAATGTTTTCACTGTTGAACTGAATAAGTGTTAACATAGGAATCACTGTGTTACCTGTGCATGGTCTGTGATGTAGAGGCCTACATTTTCACAGTCACTGATGTTACAATTTTTGATGGTGGGACACGCGCCCTGACCACTCACGCATACTGCCGAACCCACTGCAGAGCAAGAAATCAGCATGAGTGCCAACTACAAGACCAAGGGTGCGTCAAACATGAGAGCATATCCAATACACATGAAAATAAAAAAAAAAGGGGAGGACTTCTGTCAACCTGTGCATGTGCTGCGAATGATGCAGTGGTCAATAATGGGGCTACAGTTGACCGTGATCTCTAAACAATGGTGTGCATTATGATGCTGGGCCGATTTATCATCAGGGTTGAACTGCATAGAAACAAAACAAGAGTCATGCAACATGACAAACCTCCCTCACTTCCATCATATGGTGGTTTAAAGTTCTTGCAGTTTGCTTAAAGAAGGAAAACACTTACCTTTATCGTCATATAGCCGACATAGGCATCTTCTGACCCCTCCATGAACACAAATGTTGAATCTCTAGTGTTCTCAATGATTACTTTGTCTGCTACTTTCCCTGGTGCTGGAGTATAATGTCAATTAGAACAGGTTACAATGGCAAGCATTTTCCAGAAGCTAAGCACATGTCAGTTTATACGTACCTGCACCAATCATAGTGATTGGTGACTCTATGTATATCCACTCATCTGTGTAGATGCCCGAGTGGACAAATATCAGCCCATCAAAATGAGCTTCCTGGACACCTCCTAATGCATCCTCAATGGTGTCATAATACTTAGAAAGGAGGAGAGAAGGGGTGTTAATGGACAAGCAATCAAAAATATGAAAAGGGCTTTTTGAACAGAAAATAAGTCCACAAACAAAAGCCTACCAGCATGTTCTCTCTCCCTTTGTATCTGGCAGGATTACTGTAAAAGTGTTCCGCAAAGCCTGGCTTCACATGTGCTCCCTTATACTGAAAGAAATGCAAATATTACACTTCACTTATATTCTGACTTAAGGGGATAGGTTGGCAGACATACAGTCATGGAAAACCCTAACCAACTACAGGTTCTTCCCATTTAGAACTTATTTGGCAGTGTAGATGTAAAAAAAAAAATTAAAAAACACAGTTCAAACAGGCAAGTTTGATGAGATGGACGTCACATTACCAGCTGCTGAAAACTCTCCTTCCATGGGTTGGACTGTTCATACTCTTCTGGGTTGATCTGATAGAACTTCCCTGACTCAGGGTGCATCATAGGACGGGTATACTCAAAAACATCCATATAGAGTCTCTTCCTGTTAAGCGAATAAATGTATTAATTCATTAATTTAACAAATGTCAACCCCTGGCAAAATTATGGAATTACAGAACTGTGACAAGTGGAGTGACATTTTGTAGTGTTTGATACTCCCCATAGACCACATGTAGCTGAATGTGAATGCAATTAGAAGACATTCTGCGTTTACGTGCGTTTATGCAACAGAGATAAATTGCCAAGATCCGGCACTATTTAAGCAACAGTAAAAACTTAACATCCCGAGTGTCTGAAATTAACTAAAGGTCACCTCCACCTTGTTTACTAGTTAGCCCCCTATATAGCAAACACTATAATGCACTTTTCGGACACAGCTTATGAGTGACTGTCTATGGTCACATCAAACTACAGCATAGGCCTGCGAGTTCTATGACTATTTTACACAGAAATATAAACCGGGCATTCAAGTTTAATTCATGGCTACATAACGTAAAAGGCTCTATAGTAATTCCTTTTTTTTTCAGAACTGTACATGCACCATTTAGCAGGTCTCTAAACTCAGAATGGCAGAACAGGAAAAACTCTCTTACCATAAGATAGGATCGTTGGCCAGTTCACTGAACCGCTTGCACACACACGCGGCTCGACAAAGGTCCTGTTCCAGCAGATATGAGAAAATCTTCAGTACTACCTCATCTGGAAGCTTCACCTGCAGATACTGCTCTGCTGGAGCAGCTTAAGTAAAGAGACGGAGTAGTTACAGACGGGAGCTTCTCCACAGAGTGTACTGGCTTTTAGTGTCTACACTGAAAGGAATAAAGCTTCTGTCAGGAAGACTGATGTGATGTCATTTTTCTTTTACCTGGTAAGTCTTGTGATTTCCCTGACACTCTAGGACGCTTGGCTCGATGACCAAAGTTTTCTGTTGTTGACGTAGAAGCCCCCTACCAATTCAAAAACATTTATAGATATTATATACTATAGATACCCCATGCTATGTTACTTTGTAAGATGTTAACATGGATTTTGCAGTAAAGAATGTCATTAATTTAAACCTGAAGACATCTGTATTCAATATAGCAAAAATACAGCATCACATTACATTTAGCTGGAACACAGAGTATACCAGCAGTGGCATGTTAATAAAAACAATCACAATGGGTGGTTAATGGGTAAATCCCAACATTTCACACTGCACTAAATCCAATTAAACAGGCTGATTTATACTGTAATAAATCATAGAGTTGCTCAGTCTTATATACAATTGACCTTTAAAATAAGCTCGGAAAAACATGAGGGTGTATTATGATAATTCATATTTATTCCATATTCTCCACATCTACAGTAAGGAAAACTTAAAATTCTACCCAAGCACTAAAGATTCATACACTTGCCTCCATGTTTGTCTTTGCTGGACACGCAGATCTCTTAGGCAAAAGAGACTTTCTTCGAAGTTGGTATGGACTGTTCTGAGCTCCTGGACCAGATTCTTCGGCGACCATGTCTGCAGCCACCTCCTCATCTAAAGCAAAATAAGAAAACAGCAGACACAACTAAAGAGTTGTACTTAATTATTTACTTACTTTATTTGCAGGGATACATTCAGCCTTCTCTCTCAGAATGTGCTTCTATGCAAAAGTTTGGAGACTCCAGATCAAACTACAAGTAGTTTGGCAGAACACAATGCAGCATTTTCCCCATCATTAAATAGGCCAGACAAGATACACACATTAAAAAAAGGAGCCGACTTACACTTCCAAGCATGCACTTTTTTTTTGCCCACAATGAAACTGTCTGGGATTGTTAAAACATGTGGTTGAACTCCTTAATAAGCTGCAATAAAGTATGAGACAAAATCTGTTATTTAATCAATGAGAAAACCAGCAACACCACCAAGCATATAACCAATAAACCTCAGGCTAGTCTAAATAGGCCCTTAACAAGCTCAAACACATTGTGTAGAATTTTTCTCTGTTGTAGTTTTATTGTGAATCGGACTTGAAAATTTTTGAGATCCCATACGAAACGACAAAAAAATAAAATCCATCAAGGCTACATTTCCTTGTTTAAAATGTATTGCAAATTGCAGTTCTTTACCAAACCTCAATAAGCGATATACCTGTTTTTCTGGATGGATGTGACATCTCCTCTCGACCAATCAGTGTTCAGTCAGCGTTCTAAACTATCCAACATGGCGTTGTTTTGCTCACTTGTTTAAAATCTATGTATGTTATTGTGAAAAGCGGACAATGGTCCTACTTTTCCATGTTTGACATGGAATTGAATGACTGGCATTGAAATAGTGAATTGCTATTGAACATATGGAATGTTTTATCATGTATAATCAAATGAAATGATGAACTATAATAGGCCATTTGCAAGCATGTTATTTCTTTTATTAAATTAGCACTAGTTTTATGTAGTGGATAATGATGCTAATTTTACAGGTTGGGGCGAAAATACTATTTTATGCCTGCAACACTTCCTTATCTTTGGAATAGATGCCCAATTTGTCCTGCAAACAACTTAAAATAAAATACTGGACTTGCACAAAAGAAGGTGACCTAGATAATATATATGACCTAATAACAGTCTGTGCTGCTCAAGCAGTCGCAAGAAATGTAGTGGACCTACTCTTGATCCCCTCAACAGCAGATGACGAGCTCTGAGAGACTTGAATGAAATGAAATAAAGAAATGAAGGTTGCAGGGGCCCAACCATGACACTAGCCCACCCCTCTGGACCCAAAATAAATTACACAAGTGGCATCCCTTTGACAAGAACCAGTCTAAATCATGTCACTGATCCACTTCCACTCCAAACTTCTCTGAGGACAAATGCGACCCAGAAGCAAGAGAATAAAATCCCCCAGACAATGGATATTTTGCACCATTCTTATGCAGTGAGTTAGGCTGGCAATATGTGCATTTCCCAGGACCATTTTGAAGATCAGTTATTTAAATTGTATAGAAAGACTAGTTGTCGACATTTGGACAACACATCAGTCACATTCTATTCTATTGTTTTTCTTCATTTTTGCTGCTCTTAACTTTGTACTGTCCACTTTCTGCCGTGACCAAGCAAATTTCCCACTTGTGGGACTAATAAAAGGTTTATCTTATCTTATTCTGTGAATGACTACCTCCCTTCAAGAAAAGCCTAAAAATGTTTCTTTTTAACAAATGTTTTAATTGATTATTTGATTGCTTGCTGTATTTCAATATTTAATGTTTTTACTCCTAGATTTTTAATTCTCTCCTTTAATATGTAATTTTCTGTCTGTATGTACTTTGAGATTTTTTTTGTAAAATGTAAAGTGCAATATAATAAATATATATTATTATTAATGATGGGTATTGTTAGTAAGTGCAGGTCGACCGACTATCTGTCTGACAAATTAATCAGGCCGATATTTTATTTTTACATGATCAGCATTGGCCGATGTCGGCACGATTAATAGACATGTACATTTATGGGCAGCCCCATGTTGCTGCTGTGGAACACGCGTGACACACCCCCTCTACCGGCATTTGCGGGGCTTGCGGTGAACACCCGAAAAACACTATTATTCTGTCAAATGTCTGTCGAAAAACACTCATCATTAATGACCAAATAGACATATCAAAGAAGCAGAGCTGGGTAAAGTGTGTTAAAAGTAGGCAGAAATGTGCCAAGTATTGGGGTCGGCAGAACTTTCTAGGTATTCTTCTTACACCAGAAATATCAAAAATAGAAAAATGTCATAATGACCAAGTGCATAAGTCATTTTATAAAAATAATGGTTAAAGTAATATAAAGTTAACATTTCAGAATAGCTAAGTCAAAAGTCCTAACCTTAACCTAGCCAATGTTCTGAAAGTCCTTTCAGTGACCTGCAATTTTACAGGCAAATTAAACAATACCATAATAATACAATACAATAATATGACAAAAAGGTGTCTAGACTACCACGCATCTCAATATGTTCTGTAGGGTGCAAAATGTCACACCACGCATGTCTCCTTTCTTCACTCATGGTAATACCCTCCCATTTGCATCATTATCACAGTGGAATCATGAGGAATTGCCAATATGGAAGTTTTAATTGTTTAAACAAAACAAATGTGTGGTAATTTAAAAATCAACTGCCCATCTTATTCGTAAAGATTTCAGCTTTTAGACCAATCTGGGACATGGTGCTTTTCAGGTTACATACATTTGACAAATTAATATATAAAATCAGATATTTATTTGTTTGCAATAGCACAGCATCAGTTTAACTAAAGCTTTGCACACTAACAACATACTCATGGAAAAAAAGGCAAAACTGTAGGGGCTAAACTGTCAGCCAATATGACTATTTACTTTATTTATACTGCTTTACTTTATTTATTCTTTACTCACAGCTCTATATGACACAGTTTTATGTTGCATCGCTGCAAGAGGTGTATCTTGGCCATATCGATTATTATATTACTAATTTGAAGTCACTCACCTACTTAAGGCTAAAATTGCCTTCTTAATTTGGGTTTGTACCATTTCAGACAGAATGGAAATGATGAAAACAAAAATAGAGCACTCAGTTTGCCATGGAAGAGAAACTTGGCTCTTCATTCATCGTTCAAGTAGTTGAACTGATAATGAAAATGTCAGTAAACAATGATTAAGAGAACGTTGTAATCTAAAGAGGCAAAACTCCAGTCAGACATTCCTTACCTGAATGTAAAATTTCACTTAAATATTTCTCTCAGCCAGCTCTAAGAACTGGGAATTTTGCAACTTCAGTGTAGAGGACAGTGACGTTTACTGAATCTTTATCAAAACACCTACATATTCAGCATCTTCCCATATTTCATGTGACTGGTTGCTCATCACATCATCCTTTCATGCATCACCAACTCAAAGTTTTCTGAACAACGACTGGATTCAACTGCTGCATTTGGGTTATAATGTGTTTGCGTTAGATGGCAATATTATGCTTATTCTGGTTTGTTTTACTACACAACCCCTTAATTCTTGTTTTAGGCTACAGGGATTTCATTAGTAAGAAGTGAGTCGAGTTTACCTTCAAAAAGAACAGGCAGCCATTCTCCGAACAAGCTGAACCAACTTCAGTCAAGAGAGACAGCTCTCACACACAGTCCTGTTGCTCAGGTAGCACAGGGGCTCTCCAGGGCTACTCGGTACAGTAACCACTACAAACACAGTGTCTGACCAACTACTGCAACACAACAGCATCTCCATGCGCCCTATAATCACAGGACCACAGTAGTGCATACACAGACTCAAAACAAAATTTCATGCTACCGGTATTGCAGATGTCAAAAAATCGTGCTCCTGCACAAGCATTAGAATTAGAGATGGGCCCGATCCCATATGATATCGGTATCGGGTCCGACACAGCCGTAAGTCAGATATCGGTCGGACAGGCCCAATATACACGTGTCACCGCTCCTTATTCCATACCATGAACCTGTGGCAACTTCAATCTGGGAGTTATGCTAGCAAACAGGGAAAAAGACACCAGGCTTGTTGATGTTTTCCAAAAACGCAACAAACTTACAACCGACAACCCAAAGGCGAAAGGAGTGTCTGAGAAGACTCTTAACTATCCCTCAATACCTCTTCGGGGTTCTTTCAGGGACTATTCTGTGTGTTTTGTTGGTTGTTTTTGCCCTCTCCCCCTCTCTATCTCTCAAAACACAACGAGGCTAAAGTTGTACATCTCGTAACTCGGTCCACCTTAAATACATAAGTGGTTAGATTACACACTGCCCATGTCGTGTCTCCGAATTCACTTAGTTTTGAACTTTATTTTTTTTACACAGTTGCTGCAGCTAAAATGGACATAATACTTGAACTATTCAGAAGATTCAGCCAAGATTGCTGTGTTTTTGATACAAAACTTTACAGTTGTTGCGGTCACCTTTTTGTGAAGTGCAACAAATAAATTCCTTAGGAATGCCATTAAAAACCAAGTAACTGTGTATATATCTTGTTCTTCTAAAAAGTGCTTAGTAATTTATTCTGTGATATAACCTCACTAAGAACCAGCCCAATATCAACAAAAATAATGCTAAGAGGTGGGGGAGGGGTCTGGGTCTGGGTCTGGCTCTGGATGTGTGCTTAATGTTGGAGTAAACATGGTCCAGTGTTCTCTCGTTTAGTAGAACACTTAACATGTCAATGAAATCCGGGAGTACGGTCTTTTAATTGGCCTTATGAAAGGTCCCATGACATGAAAATTCCACTTTGAGATTTTAACATTACTACAAGTTCCCTAGCCTGCCTATGGTCCTGCAGTGCCTAGAAATGGTGATCGGTGTAAAGAGTGCCTTGATCCACCATTGAGGGGTTACCCCCACATTCTCATGTTTTGCCCGCCCAGATGATTTCACCGCGCCCCCCTAAAAAAAATTAGCTCCACCGACTGTCAATGCTATGTGTGAGAGACACTTTTTCCTGCAGACATGGATTGCAAACGAGTGAAGCATGGCAGTTGCTTGGTGCCAAGATGTACAAATGAGTACAAATGTATTTTTTAGTTCCTTCACGAGAGCCTCTGAACACCCAGTGGGTTAATTTAATTTCCTCTGGAAATGCGAGGCACAGTTTCCTAAAGTTTTGTACATTTCACCAACGACTGAAAATTAAGTCTGGATCAGTACTCTCCTTAGCTCAGCTACAAACCTCGGACAAGTAAGTCAACTTAACGCTATATAATTTTGTTGCTTTGCTGCAGATGGTTACCTAGTTTTTACCCTTAAAATTTGGTTGTATCATTAGCTCTGCAGCTAACTGCCAACAGCCCAGTTAGCAGGCTACTGTCGCAAATGTAAAGGTGATAGTATCCATTAACTCGAGTGTTGTACTTCTGTTATTTGGATAACCCTGCTGCTGTAAGTTGTGCACTAAAGAATAATAAAGAATTGCACTAGTTGCCATTTTTATTGTTTACCATTTGAAATTTTTTGTTCTCATGTTAGCAAAATGATCAAACCTATTAAAATTGTTCAGAATTGTTATTTGGCCTAAATTCTGTTTAGTTCTTGAAGATGAAGTGTTTTTACAAAGTAAAATAGTTTTAGTTGTACGGTTCAGTAATTGTAGAATAGGAAAAATATTAGTATAGCATAGTTACAAATCAATATAAATACTGTGATATATTGATATCACCTCTTGGCCATATCGCCCACCCATAGGTCCAAGTAGACAAAAACTATGCGATGATATTTATTTTTTTCTGAAATCTGCTTAACTGAAACAGATAAAAAAATAAAACACTTTGGTGCCACATTAAAAACACAAAAACTATTATTAATATTTATGTTCAAGATTACACACCCTTTGCTAAACTATTTCCAATTAAACATGACCACATATCAATCTGTGTTCTTTAAGGACAGTTTATTCTTCATTGATATCTACAGCATGCACAGTAAAGCCATACACTTAGTGACGAAAGCTCCGAGACAAAGTGGTGGAAATGAAACGAACCTGCACACGGTGAAAGGTCATGTAATAGTATCGCAATGATTACAATATTAGATCAGAGTTGATGGTATGGGCACACCACTGGTCGCATGCCGGTCCCCCGAATCACTACCAGAGATGACCTGACAGGATTGGTGCTCACTCCTCTGCAACGCCATACATAATCAAGATCCAAGAATCATCCCTGAATATGGTATGACGCCACTCGCCATCAGTCCAAGCCTCCTGGTAACGGCCCCATTCCAAACAAAGCCATCTCTGCACTGGTGTTAACTGCATCCTACACATGACAGTGAACCCGTAGTCTAGCTGATGTCAGGCAGCGAGACATGGTGTGGGATGGCATAGAGTGTTGTGGAGTCCTATACCTGTGTCCTGACGCCTGGCAGATGTCATAGGGTTCTGTAATGCTTGGCACAACTGGAACCTTCACAGCATGTGTGGGTGCCCTCACGTGCCCATTGGTCCATTGGACCACCCGACCTCATGCAAACCAACAATGCAACCCCTATCAAACTCTTATCAAGTGCTGGTATTGCTGTCTAATGCATCCATGAGGCATCCTCTGTGTCTGGTGGCTAGATGAGCCAGCTCCTTGCAAATCGAATAATTTACATACCCATTGCTTGTATCCATGTGTACCAAATTACATCCAAATCAGACTATTACTTTCCCGTCACTGAGTGTAAACACACTGCCCAGTTTTGGTAGCAGTGCTACTCAAACAAAGCTATGGGCTGATTTGGTCTGCTTAGAAGATGCGCACTGAACTAAATTGTTACACTTGGAAGATAAAATTGTAATCGAATTAAAAATGTCTTAAATATGACTTCGGCTTCTAACAACTTTGAGAACAAGATAACTGATATATTGCATCGTATTTCATTTCATGTTCTCTGGATTGTGGCCATCTATATAATGCTTGTGATTTCATCAGCTGCACCACAGCAGTTCTCCACACTGTTCTGCTAAAAATACACATGTAGTCTATTTTTGACAATCGTGTCACAGACATGACATCACAGACCAGTCAGGCTGTGGCATGTTTAGTTTAGCTTGAGCCAAAATGACCAAAAGAGGGCCTCTGGTCAGCAAGAAATGTAAAACCAATTCAGCTATTTGAAAACACTTGTTTGAATGAGTTGAACAAGGGTCAATAACAAATACCACTCCTGGACTGTGATGGGCTAGCCTTTAATTTCCTTGGACCAAGTTACAGACAAAAATGCTGACGACAGTTTACATGTCTGGGTGTTTCGATTGATTGTAGAAGTGTACATTCATATATATTAGGCTAGGCAAGTTATCACATTACCGCATTATTTACTTAATGCCTACAATTATTTTAACGCACAATTTTTTAAATTACTTTTATTTTGACAGTTCATTGCTCTTTGACTTGACCACTTCACCTCAGTCTAACAGGGACACTTGTAATTGAACATATACAGTAACATGAAAAAATTGGCACGTTCTTTGGTATGCGCGGTCATTTTCTTTGGTATAAGCAGGGAAAGTACAGTAATAAATTTACAGAAAAAAAAACATGGCTTTAAAAGAACAAAACAAAAACACAAGAACACTCAGAAACACTCTAGATAGCTCCAGTCTAAATAGATGCATCACAGGGCAGCAGCCAATCAACAGCAAGAAGAACTAAATAACGTTCTCGGAGACAACCAAATCAGAACAATTTACGATCAGCTTTTTTGCATGGATATGGGAAAGGCTGCTTATCAAAATGCTGTGTGTGTGTGAGAGACTCTGTGTGTGTGTGTGATTTCTCTCTACCTGGCACTACAAAGTATTGGCGTTCCAAAACTTTTGGCCACTCTAGAGAGATTTCAATTCACAGTGCCTCTCAATGGACAAAAGTATTAGGACGTAGTGCCGTTCAACTCTAAGGTCGAGCGTCCCAATACTTTTTCTCCTCTCCCTATCATACAGGAAATAACATCTCATCTAGTTTCAGTCAACGAAAATGAAGACAGTCTAGCATAGTTTTTATTTTGTAAACCACATTTAGTCTCGTTCTTATTCGTGAACAATATTACATAATATATTTTGTTAGTTATTGCCACATGACCAGCATTTGTCTCGTCTCTTTGTCACATGATAAATGTTTGACAACGATGATATTTAGTCATAATTTTTGAAAGCAACACTAGCTGAGGGTCTGTGTAAAATCTCGCGCCCCAACCGAGTTATGGGGCTGTCATGAAAACACTGGGTCCTCCAGGTAGCCAAGGGAGGGGTTGCCTGCTGCAAAGCCTGTTAAATTGTTGTAGTCTGCAGCCATTTTCCGTTAACCGGCAGATGCAAAACTAGCATTTAAGTATCGATACCAGTGTTAATATCGAACTCGATACAAAATTTTAGTATTGATTAGGATCTGAGAATCGATTTTTTGACAACACTTGTTCACAGACCCTGCATGTTGCCCATGTGGGCTTGAGTGTGCTAGCCCAGTGTTTCTCAAACAATGGGCCGCGGACCGGTGCCGGTCCGTGAGAGGGTTCCTGCCGGTCCGCAGAGCCTCGCTTCTGCACCAATCAAAAT
>JBBPDC010000149.1:9251750-9266565 GCA_037974485.1 Hemigrammopetersius urotaenia | reverse complement strand
CACTGGTATCGATCAATATCAATACCAGCTTTGATATCGATAGTATCGATATTTGGATCGATCCGCCCACCACTACCATCCACACCACACTGTTGACATCGGCAGCTAAATCAGATACGCTGTTTATAGCTCTTTGGGCAACATTTTTGTGACACAATAATAAAGACAATAAAATAAAGTTATTTCAGCATTTTTAAGTTTAGCAGTCGCATTATTGAGTTGCTGCTATAGTAAGTGCAGAAACCAGAGATGGGGACTCCAGACTGAGACACTTGAGTCACACTTAAGTCACACAAACAAAGACTTGTGACTTGACTTTAGACTTGGGTGCTGTGACTTGTGAGTCATAACTCGTAAACAAATTTCATTTCATGGAATTATTTATTTAGATCTCGCACTCTTTCCAACGACCCGAAAACCGTTCACCTCGGCCCGGTGTCCCATTACTTTTGTCCTAGGTGAACGTTTTTCAAGGGTCGTTGGAAAGGGGTCACAGAGACTCATCTAACTGTGGAGTTTTACATTTATTTTTCAGATTTAAGATCATTTAAGGCAAATCCTCCATGTTGGTGAGGGCATAACACAGCACACAGTCCCACCCCCGCCTAAGTAACAGCCCATTGTAATCACGGGGCGTGGTCTTTTAGTATATCTCAAAAGTCCCACATTTAGAGTGGCCATTTGTAATCATTGCCACTCAAAGACTTGAGACTTGACTTGGACTTGGTAAAAATGACTTGTGAGCATCTCTGGCAGAAATTCAATAGCTCCTTTCAGTGCTCCCACCTCACCCCTTAAGCACATGCACTGGTTATGCCGGAATGCTTCAATATTTGTTCTGGCTGAGTTGTAATTGGTTGTCATAAAAAAAC
This sequence comes from Hemigrammopetersius urotaenia, assembly GCA_037974485.1. Taxonomy (NCBI): domain Eukaryota; kingdom Metazoa; phylum Chordata; class Actinopteri; order Characiformes; family Alestidae; genus Hemigrammopetersius; species Hemigrammopetersius urotaenia. The sequence goes on along the minus strand of JBBPDC010000149.1, from coordinate 9,265,693 downwards.
TGATGAAGACTGCTAGTGGCACCTCTGAGGTTCCCTTGGGCAAGGTACCGTCGCTACACACTGCTCCCCGGCGCTGTGTTCCTAACAGCCTGCAGCTTCACTTGGTAAATGGGTTAAATGCAGAGGAAGAAATTGGTGCAGTTCACCCTGTGAGCTGTGGTGTGTTCTTGTGTGGCAGAATGGTCACTTTACATTTTAAAGATGAGGGCTCTGAATTTCTGAGCCAGCTGCATAATGTGTGTTTTGCAAAATAATTGCCTGTCTAGCAGATAAAGTTGGTACGACACTTTATTCACTACATGCACTTTTAGCTCAGTCCTGTGTGGCATTAATTATATTAGCATATTACTGTAATTACATTCACTGTCATTTCTGCTAGGTTATATTATTTTCTTCATTATGATTGCACACTAAACTAAATTTAACAAATTGAGAGACATTCTATTGTTGACAGAATAAGCAATTAGCTGTTTATGTTGCAGCTTAAATAATCTGTTATTTTAAAGAAGAATTAACCAGACTGCAGCAACTGGTCTTATCATAACTTACTAGTGGTTAGATATGTGCTGTGACATGCAGGTAGTTTTTCCTGATAGGTTGAATGCTGAGCTGTCCACTTTATGGTTTTTTCACCCCGGTTTCTGTAAAGCTGCATTGAGAACCTCAGTTGTAAAAAGCTATACATAAATAAAATGGACCAGATTGTGAGATTAAATTTTAATTCAACTTTTAAAGAGTGTTTATTTTTGAATTACTTTTGGACTATTCCTGCTTCTGATAGGTTTCTTAATAATAACTCCTTTCATTGTGTTTCCAGAATTTGCAGTGACAAATTTTATAATTCTATAATGCAGTTTGTGCAAATTAAAAATTGCTGGTGATTACAATGGAAGTCTAAGAGTGCAGCGATTCCTTTACACTTGTTCAAGCCTGAACATTAATAACACTATTCTACAGGTACAATACATAGTGCTGCACACAGCACATATTACTGTCTTGTCTCACTAGGTGTCAAAACAACAGATGGTCAAAAGGAGTGTTTCAGTATAGCAGTACTTGCCCTTGGGCGAATGCAAGTTGTTCTTGTTTACCCGGTCTGACTGCTTTGACATCTTCATCTATGGAAATACTCCTAAACTGTCAGGAATTGTTTTTCCCTTTGAACCTTTTCCATTATGTGCAGACTATATCTGTACATACAAATGTCACAAGCATATGTGGCACTGGACAAAAATAATACCTATGAATATAAGCTGTCTAACTTTGTCTCTGCAAACTAAGTTTGTCTTTTATCAGGATAGGGTTGTCATGGTTCCCCTTCTCCAGACACAGGAAGCAGGCGCGTTTTCAGACTTTCTTTCTTGTGCTTTTATTTCTTTGACTATAACAAAACAAAAAGGCATGAGGGCCAGAACCCAGAACATAAACAAAAGTAGAACAGAGAACATCCACACAAAGAACTCTAAGCATGACGGCTGACCGGCAAAGAAACCAGAAATACAAACCCTTAAATAAATTAAACTCAAAACCCCAATAACCAGTAACAGAACACCAGTAGTCAACACAAACTAAACACAGCTGAACTTACTAATGACAACTCATTACCCTTCATAATAAAAGTTCCAAACTAAAACCCCAAAACCAAAACAGACTCCAGACTGGAGTACATTAAATAGCTTCCTTAATTCAAACCGTTTGAATTAATTCAAAACTGTGGAAGTCACCGATTGTGGATAACAGTAAAGCAATGAAATTAAGTATGTGTGTGTGTGTGTGTGTGTGTGTGTGTGTGTGTGTGTGTGTGTGTGTGTGTGTGTGTGTGAAGAGAGGGGTAGCAGAGGGCAGTATTCTGTCATTTGAGTGAGCTGAAAATGGACCGGGTATGTCGAGATGAAGTAACACAAAGCACTTCACTTCAATGGCCCATATCTTGTAATTTTGTAGTTCTTTATATGTCGTATTTGTCCTACATTTTAAGGGATAGAGCAAAATAAGCCTACTTAGTATTCTTTAGACAATATTATACAGCAATAATATGTATAACAGCTAAACAATGATATATATGACTGAAAGAGGCAAATCGGTTAATCAAGTCTTAGAGGACGCACAGGCTTTCTATTTAATGATTTATAAATTCAATTAAGCTTTCTAAATACAGTAATCACCCACTTTTATGCGGATCAGGAGTCACAGATTCAGTCACACGCGGATATTTAAAAGAACCAAGCTCCTTGTTTTACTCAGAAATCCCCACATTAACCACCAACCCAGCAGTGGCAGTAATACACTGAAAAGTTGTCAACCACCATAAAAAGAAGAAGAAGAAGAACCCTGCAGCGTGCCTGCTCTGTGTCTTGTCCTCCTATTTTAGTGTTTTAAACTCCACCCCTAAATAAAAAGTTATTTATTTAGTATTAGTAAGCTGTGCCCTGTCTAAACATAAAGAGGGTAGAGAGAGTAGAAAGAGTTATTTCAATGTTTCAAAGCCGTGTGTGGGGACGATATCTTGCTCAGGGTACCTCAGAGGTGCCTAGCGGACTTGGGAATCGAACCTGCAACTTCCTGTTCAGGAAACACAGAAAAACAGAAAACCCACCCGCTCCATACCGCAGGTGGATTACTCATTAACACTTTAAATGTATACAAAATGCTTACAGTATTGGAAGCATAACTTGTGCTTGTACATACATTTAGGAACTCCCTGGTTCTGCACAGGGAGAAAATGCTGCTGCCCTAGCTTAGCCTCTCTGCTCCTTTTCTGGAGGGAAAAGAGAAAAGGACCCACTAAGCATATAGCGCCTCCAAATGGCGGAGGACTCACATAACCCCAGTTGTTACAGAGCAAATGCCCTAGACATAAGGCTACCAGCTACCTGCTAGTACATAGTACATATATGAATGAAGTTAATTAACATTGTTATCAATGTTTGTGAAGAAGAAGTTGTCTACAACCTCGCCATTTATCCGCGAGGAAAATGTATTTCAGCTGCCAATGATTGAGACAGTTACAATGATTTCCCCTTAACCTGAGCAAAGGGTGAGTGTCTGGCAGTAGCGCAAACTTGTGTCCTGTAGGCTAGACAGCCACCAGGCTCACAATGTCCCAGGCAGCAGTGTGTCAGTGCTTCAAAAAAGAATGTAGATAAAGCTCAATATCGAGTCTTTTTCTGCAACATAAGCTACAACATACTGATGAAAACACACAGTTCAAGTTCTTGTAATTGAGCTGCTTTAAATGAATACTGTATCAATGTTCAATATTAAATACACAAGCCACATGGTTAAATAAAAGCACCTCTGTGGCACACTACTGCAGTTATCTGCTGCTTAACTGTATGTGTGTGTATTTTAGGGCATGAGAGTTCAAAATGGTCTAATTTTTCTTCTACATGTGATGCTCTCAGTGTGGCAGTGTCACCAGAAGCTAGCCTGCACAGATTTATGAACTATTAAACCCCACACCATCTAGCACACGCTACCCACTAAACCTCCATACTGTGAGAGATCCATCTATTCACTTCCCTCTTGCTAACTCCACAGCACACTCTCTCCACATCTGTGCCTCATCTCCTTCACCTCCTACGTTGTTCTATCTACGGCTGTTAAGCTGTATTTTGTCCTGCATAATGGTAATGGCAGTAACTGTATAAGCAAAATAACAAGTGAAATAGATACACACATGCAATCTCTTGGTTATGTTCTGGTTATGAGCTCATAGATATTGCTCAGTGAAAGAGCATTGATAGGCTTTGTGATGAAACATAGGGTAACATCTCATTAACCATTTGTCTTCTGTGACATCTTCCTCCCTCTTGCAGATCCATACATTATTTCCTTCACAGGTATATGTTTTAGCTTATTTTACCAGGGAACACTATGGTTTACTCTCCTACCGCCATCTTTTCTTCCAAAATCAGATTATCTGAGAGGTCAGCTTCGAGACAAATACTGTGGTGGTTGAAAGTTTGTGAACCCTTTAGAATTTTCTATATTTCTCCATAAATGATAATAAGTCCTAAAAGTTGATAAAGATAATCCAAATAAATAAATAAGACATTATAATTTGCCATTTATGTATTGAGGAAAATGATCCGTATGAGAATGTGATCCCAAAGACGTATCACTGTTCTTTAAATAATACCAGATGCCCACATTGTCATCCCACTAACTGCAAACACTGATTTCCCCTTTGTTTAACTGCGTTATCTTTATCTACATTTAGGACTTCTAAATGAAAACCTAATTCTGTCTTTTGAATACACTTTCAGTCAGCGTTGTTGCCAAGGTGATTGCTGTATCTCTTGTCCTTTCTCAACTGCTGACACTGCAACTTCATTGCTCCGGGGAATAGTGCCGGGCTGCTGCGGGGGTGCACCATGCACACTATTGCCATTTTCTATGAATAGTCCATAGTGCACAGGAATGACGCCAGGGCAAGCTGAACGAATATGACATGAATGAATGTGTGCCATGCACTCAAGGATTTTCTGATAGTAATGATAAATCTCAGTCCTCTTTGTTGTACACCTTTGTTATACACACCAAGTCAGTTCAATGACTGCTATCTATTTTTCAACTTATAGGAAAGATTTCTTTAGATACGAGTTGAAAATAATTTTTAAAACTTACTTCTGTTGAAAGAGCAGAGGTCATCACATTTTCCACATGTAGTTCAGTCACCATATACTCGCAAACTACTGACCACATAATATTTTGCTATTCTCACATCATAATGCTAACCAGAAGGAGAGGCATAATTATACGTTTTGTAGATTTCGATATTCATGATAAACTGTTGTGTTGTTTGTCTTCTAGATGTTTTCTTTTACATATCCATTTTGTGATGACCACGATGTGTCCAATAAAAAAAATGTTATTTATGATTTACAGTCTTATGCAAAAGTTTGGACACCCCTTGATAAATAACAGATTTTGGTAATTTTGTAATTAAAAAGATGTTAACACAGTCTCTATAGGAAATGGAAGAAATACACAATATTTTCAGCAAACAGTGATGCATAGCTACTTTTTATGCCATGAAAAAAATTAAAACATTATTATGGCACTGTGCAAACGTTTGGGCACAAGTCTCAGATTCTTTTTACAAGGTTTCAGACCTTAATCAGCTCGTTTGATCTGATGCATGGTAACAGCTGTCATTAGTAAATGTCAGCTGGTGCCAATTTCAAAACTTTATAAATAATCTGACTCTTCAAAACTTGTGGACACTCAACATGTTGAGCCAAACATTGCACTTTTCTATAATACCAAACAGCAAAGGATCTCCATCTTCACTAATGTTAGAGAATCTCTGCAATCACCAACCAGCATGTTTTTAGAATAATGAATCTAAATGAGTCTATATCATTGGAGAGATTGGAAGTTATTCCACCAGTTTTTGGCGCTGCTTCTCGTCCAAGCCTGTTTAGAATTTCGGCAGGGTTCCAGAGCTAAAACATTAATATATGATATAATAATATTTATTCATATATGTTTTCTTTTAATATTCTGTTTTTGGTGAAATTTTTCTGATTCTCTGAGCTGTTTGTCCCACGTGTGTATCCCGGCAACCCCCTGCTTGTCTGTGCACATCAGAAACAAACCTCTGTAAGCACTTACAGAGTGCTATCTATATTTCTTATTTCTATAACTAGAAATGCATTCCAGTTATAATTCTAGTCTTTTACAATGAACTGTAGGTAAAATGTTATACAGCAAAGAAATGTGCTATATGCAGTTATACAGTGACGGTGTCAATGTTCCAAATATTTAACTGGCAGTAAAGACAGAATTACAGATTTTATCACTACAAAGTCTGTCATACTGGTGACATCTCTATCACACATCCAACGAAGCACTGCCTGAACAAAATCAAGGGTTTAAGATGTTATTTAATAATCCCAGTTTTAGGTATATACATGTAGCCAAGTACATACGAATTTCCTGAATTTTAGCTTAAGCAATGCTTGAGAAATCGAAAGATATCTTTCAAAATGACGACATGTGTGTGTAAGACGATATTTTTTTCTGTGTCCTCTAATGCAGGTGTCTTTATTTAACTCTGTGTTAATTCATTTTATGAGAGCAATGTTAGCCTAAACAAGTTACAGTAGTCATGACTGCATATATCAGGACGCTATCATTTTGTTAACTGCTGATCTTTTGATTTGTTAACTCACCAAAAATGAATATTGTAACACATTGTTAGCTAGAAGTTGTCATGACCTTCATGTTGAACACTGTATTATAAATGGAAAGCCAACAGTTCAGCACCCCCTGATAAGTGCAAGAGCTCACATGATCACTTGCAGACCTCATCCAAGTTAAACCTAGGTCCAGGTCAGCTAGGCAACAGTGAAGTATCACCATCTTCACTAATGTTAAAGAATCTCTGCAATCACCAGAGATGTTAACGTTAGAAGACTAGCCTCTCTGGACAACATACATTTCTGGTTTCTTCATTTTTATAATGATTGTGTGGTGTGGTTTACAAATACCACAGTTCGTGCATTAAAATATATATTGATTCACTCAGTAATTGAATTTGCTGACTTACTGAATGTAAATGAATAGTATTTTATTTAGTATTATCATAGTCCAGCTACAGAAATACTTTTATGGAGCTCTTGAAGACGGTGCAGCTGACTGAAACATGTTTTTTGTTGTCACTTAAGACACAAAAGTAGACCTGTCAAATATCACCCAAAAGTGCTGGAAAGTGTTACAGCAATAAATGGTAAGCAAGATTCTTTTTTAGCCCCACCAGTATTTTCATGAAAAGTGTGAAGCACAGAAAAGTAAAAACCTATTTATGATACTATTATTGGTAAACAGCGATTGTCTTGTTATTTTTGGTAGTAATCGAATGAGAAATTACTTTTTTCAGCACAAATGACTTTTCATAATTGCCTTTTTGAAATGCTACAGACATTTCTTTCTCCATTTTTGCCACTGGAAGAGAACTGGCCAGTCTGAAATCTTGACTTTCAGTGGCAGTTATGGGGTACGAATCGCACTTGGTACAGCTTAGACTGCTGAACCAGACAAAGGAAATACTTGTGCTTTGTTATGGAGTACTTTTACTGGGCATACTGTTTAAACCTTAACTGCAGCATTCATCGTTCAGTGTAGAGTAGGCCAAGTTTGGGACAATACGTTAGCAACACTGAAACCCATACACACACTACAGGTGCATTCTTCTCACTTGCAAGATGGTGTGATAATGACAGGAATGGTTGGAATGTGTTCCTTTAATACAACCGCTCATTCATTTGCAGGAACAAGTGATCATCACTCTTGTTAGGAAACCCTTTCATTTCGCTTTAAACACCACACTCTGACATAAAAGCAAGACATCTTTATTTTGAAGAATTCAAAATTCTCCATATTAACACCAGCAGAAAAGAAAGGCTGGGAAGACCCTGCTGGTCTGGTCTAACAGCCAGATGAGAGTCATATTTCAGCAGATGAGACAATAACATTGACTAAAGTTCAAAACGCTCTGGCCCAAGCACATACATATGGGTTCAAACCTCTGTAAGCACTTATTTCTATATTTCTTATTTCTATAACTAGAAAGGCATTCTAGTTATAATTCTAGCCTTTTGATAACCCCTGCTGTTTATACACAAAACATACTTTTACAATGAACTGTGGGTAATATATGTTATACAGCAAAGAAATGTGCTGTGTTAATCCTATATGCAGTTAGACAGTGACAGTGTCAATGTTCCAAATACAACCAATTACTTATTAAAACAATGGGTTTTTTTCATTCATCTTTGTCCGGTGTATCTCCTACTGGAGCTGCATTGTACAAGTTTTGAGAGAGTGCTTAGGGAACTGAATCGTTGCACCCAAGTGTGAACCGCAGCACTATGGTGCGATACCATCAATGTATGAACCAGCCAACTCATTACTAAAGAAGACACGTTTCAATCTACCGAGTACTGAGGACGCCATGTTTACTAGTTACTCATAAAGTAAAAAATACAGTTGTTTTACTGTTGCCTGGAAAACGCCAGAATCATTAACAAAACGGAAAGGAAAGGAAAACCATTCGGATTTACTTTTGCCAGACACAAACACGTGTGAGCCGCTGGAATGGCGTGGCGTGCAGCAGCGCTGCTATCGAGCTGCGGCAGTTGCCAGGGGACGTGGAAGGGGAGGAGTTATGATTGGCTGAAGTGGGTCTGTTGCTATAGCAACGCCAAAGGGGTTCGGTAGCGTTGCTGCTCGGATGGAGGAAGCAGCTGCGGAGCACTGAGGCGCCCCATCTACATGTGAACCTTCAGAAAACAGAACCTCGGCCGCACCGTCACAGAGAGTCGTGCAGGAGAAATGTAAGTAGCAGAAGATAGACGGGAAATCATCTGAAAGCCTCGCCGTTTGTGTAGTGAGTTGTGTAGCTTCGTAAAAGTTCGACGAGCAGCACACGGGCCAGAACTGTGGATCTGAGGCGGGTAGCGTGTTGGCTTCAGTCGGGCTGTTCTTGGCGTCCTGTGGTAGCTCCGGTCTTTCGTGTTTGTTGTGCAGCTGAAGGAGAGAACAGACCCTTCCTGGCACACAGTTCGACTCATTGAATCCTTGAGAATAAACTTCTTTTGTGACTAAGGCCACGAACGGAGCTAGCGGCTAGATGTTGTTGGCGGTACGCTTGGAAGTACGACGATCTGGTTCAAAATATACAACTTTGCTTTTTTCCCTGTTGCCTAAAATGTTATTTCCGTTTTGGTTTGACTTTCATAGCGTGAAAACCGCGGCAAAATGTGCCCCGGTGGAGGAGAGGAGAGTTCTGCCAAATCTCTTGTGTCAGGTTTCAAAATATCTGACGACAGTGTGCTGCTGCTGCTGCCTGGCGGTTCGTTTTGAACAGTTTAGGTCAAAAACTGAAAGTGATCCACAACAATCACCTTTCGGTTCAGTTTCTTGACAAAGATATGTTAATGGTGTTTCTCACTTACTCCTCATTCCGGCCTGCTTTTGTCTATAAATGAGGCAGCTCCAGTGGAAACGTTAGTTGCATCTGGTCGCCTGGCCTTTGTGGAAATGTAGGCCAACTTTGACGTAACAAGGCTCGGGCAAAGAGGCTGTAAGTGCGTTGGCTGTTCAAGCTATATGAAAAAAAGTCTAACAGATTATTTACACCTCAAAATCTACAGACCTGGCTGATGGTTCATAATTAGCAGTTACAAGATGACTCATTTCACCTACACAGCAAGAAAATTCCACACTCATATTCATCACTTCCTCTTGTTTCCTGTCAAGCATCTGGTTGATGTAAACACGGTGAGGCCTGCATTAGATATTTTATTGTATTGAAATATCATTGCAATACTTATTCCGTTTTGTCTACAAAGATCAAGCATTGTAACAAACTTATAACAAACTTAAGTATGAGGTTAATGTTTGATATCAGCCTCACATGACTTGGTAAAGTAGGCTGATACAAGATATGGCTGGAAGGGCTGAAAACGAGTTCTAGTTTACCAGTTTGTTTTGTAGAAGGCTTTTCATTTAAATGTATTTTTTATATAAAGCCTCTGCAATGTTAATGCCATAAGATGGTACATTTAAACTGTATGTCCCATGTGGACTCTCAGTGATGATGAATACATGTTTAAAATAAACAGTTCTGCAAAAAAGGGTGGAGAGGTTGATCAGTTCACTTTGTTCAACAGATGTTTGCAGACAACAGTGTCCCAGATACTGACAAAGAAAAGAAAGGCCAGCTGTTGAAGATTATTACTAGATTTTGAGAGCTTATAGCAAGTGTACCTTTTAAAAACAATAATACTTAGTGAGTTTGCCAGTAAAGCATTCACTTTTATGTTTAGTGTGTCTAAAAAGAGGATTTTGTGTATTTCAGGCAAATATATCAATACAGTGTAAGCTCTTTAGTTTACACCAGTTGACCTATATATATATATATATATATATGCAAAGGCTGTGTTTGAGTACAACGTTTTAAATATTCTCATTATGTGCAACAATGACAGAGCTTCTAAAGTGTGTTCATTGTTTGTGTAGGATTGTCTCTAAACACGCAGATTTGTTCCTTGATCAGTCGCTTGCCCACGTCTAGATTCCCAGTGAATGGTGGGAAGTTCTTACATCATTAAACACAGCGATTGTTGACCCTTACTTTAACTGAAGGAGCTTAACCAGTGTTTGTCTAAATGTACTGAAGGACTGACTAGACACATGTTTCACTTTACTTTGTGTCTCATTCTTTCTTTTGTGCCTCTGATCTATGTAAGCCTTAAAAAACTGTTTAATATGAAGCCATGTAAGTGAGCAGATTTGTCAGTTCAGATTTCACTGGTTGGATGTTGTAAGCATGGTGGACATACTATGATAGATATGCAACCTGAGTGTACTATAAAAATGTTAATGCCTCTGTCTAGATGATGATGATCTCTCTAGCATTTTCATTGTTCTGCCCAAATCAGTACAGATTTTTATCTGACCCTGTAGGTCTCGATGTTCTTGAAGAGGTAATTCATTATAAATTGTTATCCAATATTCTTGTAAGTCAGGAATAGATTCCATTCCAAGAATAACATGATTAGAACATTATGCCAGCCCATTGTCCCCATTGCTGTTGATTTTCAAATTTTGCTCTGGATGTATGATGCCGCAAAGACAACACAAACAAAGGAACTCCTTTCTGGTCTAGTCAGCATATTTGCTACATGTCTAGTTGTTCACTGCCCTAAACGATTTGCATCATGATATAACCTACCATCTTCTGCTTACTATCCAACAAGGGGCTCAGCTCATTGTGATATGATCTGGCCTTTGTCGGTTGGTGACTGTTTTCAGCTCTTGCAGCTGAACACGTTTTTCATTAGCTAGATGCCCCCCCCCCCCACACCCACCCCCATTATGTATTTTTTCACCCAGAGCAACCGACCAGGAGGAGGGACATCCCCAGGAGCCCACAAGGCTTCAGTTGTCTTGGTTACATGACATCAGCGTGCAGTAATCCAATATAGGTTGCTGCTCTGAATTTGGGTTGCAAATGTGTAAAAGCTTTCCCCTTGCAGGAGTGTATGTTCTGTCCTGCTTTTGATCCAAACAAGAGGCTAATGTCAGTACTGTTGATGCATCAAAAATTTGTTGTCGCAGTGCATTCTAAAGTAAATTGTGCCGGAACTGAATCTAGTCTTTTTTCCTTTTTTCAGATTTAATCCTAAATATTGTCTATTGTGAATCAAGTCAAATCATGGACTGAGTGTATCATTACAACTATTTAAGGGAAAATAATTTCAAGGTTTACAATGAGGTGCCCTTTTCTCATTGGTGTGCGAGCATGTTTTTCCACTGTGAAGTTTGAGAGCTAGTGTTTGTATGTCTACTGATTGGTCATGCCCTCTGGCACCTTGTTGACTGCTGTATTTGCTCTTGTCTTCCTCCGCCAGGAAGGTTTCATCCGTCTGTCATTAATTCTAGCTACTATTAACATATTTTCCCCCCCATTGACAGTGATGCCGATGTAGGAGTGGGAGATATGGCCAAGATATCATATGACGAATTTTTTACAGTTAAATCACTATTTCGATTTTATCACGGTATTTATATTGATTTGTAACTAAGGATTTTTTTTACTATTCTGCAAGTTATTGAACAGTACAACCAAACTCTTTTCCTTTGTAAAAAAATATAGGCTAGTCCTAAAGAACCAAACAGCATGTAGGCCAAATAACATTTCTGACAGATTTTAATCAGTCTGTGCAGTTTTGCCCACAAAATTGATACTAAATAAATACTTAATGTTACTTCTGAACGACAAATCATGTAAAATGGAATCAAATTCCTTACATGTGTCGCCCACATACTCGGCCAATAAACACGATTCTGATTCAATAACTGGTGCTGTACGACTGGGTCTGGGTCCAAAATCCACTGGACACTTGCTGTGTCTGCTGGCTGCAGCTTACATGGATGTATGCCGGCAGGCTGCTGGACTAAATGGCTGAAAAACTGCAGCAGCGGTCATACCAGGATGCGCCTTGTGCGAAACTGGGCACTGCGTCAATTGACGCAAACAGCCGTTATAGGTATAGCCAGTTAGGCCACGGTTATAGTGTTAAATTATTGTTTATTTTTTAAAGCCACAGGGAGCTGCAACATAAGGATAAACAAGCCGATCCCTGATATAGACGAAATTTTTCAAACAAAAAAATAGAAACCATCTACATCAACCTGGCCTCAACACCAGCTCTCTGTTCCCCTCTCTCTCACACCTCCTCTTCCCCTCTTTCCCCAACTCCTCTCACTTCTCAGCCGCTGTCTCAGTTCTCACTAGGGCTGCACGATATTAGGAAAACATGTGATATGCGATAATGTTGTTGAGAGTTGTGATGGCGATATCATGACAAATTCCCATTTCCAACCTCCCTGGAGCACTCTGTTGCAACTCAAATAAAAGCCCACCTAAACTCCAACAACCTGTTTGAAACATTTCGGTCTGGATTTCGCTCACATCACAGCACTGAAACTGCCCTTCTCAAATTCACCAACAACCTTCTCCTCTCTTCTGACACCGGACTTCTCAGCATTCTCATCCTCCTTGACCTCACTGCAGCTTTCGATACTATCAACCACACCATCCTCCTCTCCCGCCTAGAATCATCTCTCAATATCACTGGCTCTGCTCTTTCATGGCTAAAATCTTACCTTCTCAACAGACAACAGTTCATCCATCTCAACAACAGCTTCTCCTCTCCTGCTGCCTTGTCCCAGGGCATTCCCCAAGGCTCAGTTCTGGGGCCTCTTCTCTTTATCATTTACATCCTTCCTCTTGGAAACATCATTCGTCGTCACAACCTCCGCTTCCACTGTCAGATTTACATCACCACAAAATCCATTACCCCCCAAACTCACTCCACTCTCACCAACTGCCTTACTGAAATAAAAGCCTGGATGCAAGTCAACTTCCTTCAACTCAGCTATAACAAGTCTGACATGATAATCATTGGACCCAAATCCCTCACCGAGCTCACACAAAACTTCCACTTCTCTCTTGATCACTCCAACCTGACCCCATCCCCACACATCCAGAACCTCAGAGTCACATTTGACAGCAACCTGTCTTTCACAACCCACATTAACAACATCACCAAATTTGCTTTTTTCCATCTAAAAACATAGCTCGCCTCCGCCCATCACTTTCCTCCTCTGCCGCTGAAACCTTAATTCATGCTTTCATCACATCCCGACTCGACTACTGCAACAGCATCCTTTACGGCTTACCCTCCAAACTGCTTAACAAATTACGATACATTCAGAATTGTGCAGCACGGCTTCTCACACACTCCCGACTCCGAGATCATATCACTCCTGTCCTCCAAAACCTCCACTGGCTTCCTATTACCCATCGTATACAGTTCAAAATCCTCCTCCTCACCTTCAAAGCTCTCCATAACCAGGCGCCTTCCTACCTTTCGGAACTACTCCACCATCACACACCTTCTCCGCTCCGCAGAACTTTCTACATCCACCTGTCAGGACAAAGCACCGAACCCGGGGTAACCGAGCCTTCGCTGTAGCCCCCTCCCTCTGGAACTCCCTACCACAACCCATCAGACACTGCTACTTGTGTTGCCTACCTATGAACGTTTTAAAAACGTTTTTTGATTTTGTGTTTTTAATGTAAAATTTTAACTTTTCAATTTTATGTAAAGCGTCTTTGAGTATGTTTAAATGCGCTCTATAAATAAAATTTAGTATTATTATTATTATTATTATTATTATTATTATTACTGTGAAATCTCTGCTTTGGCAGACCGTCAGTACATACATCGACTTCACAATCTCATATCTGTCACGGCTGAGGGCCGTTATTGGCCACCGTGTTTTTGTTTTGGACTCTTATTTTGCCTTGTTTTGATTTGTGTCACATGTTTTGGTTCCCCACCTGTTTCCTGTCTGCGTCTCCC
>JBBPDC010000149.1:9240058-9251650 GCA_037974485.1 Hemigrammopetersius urotaenia | reverse complement strand
TAAGCCATTTGACTCCGTTTTGTGGCAAACAGTCACAAACCAAGAAATAAAACCCCTCTGATTTCATCCCCATGCTGTAATGATGCCGGGTTGTTTACCTCAGCTTAGAGCCCCCCGCACAGGGTGTTTCTCAGAACGTTTGGTTGCTATAGCAACCAGTTGTCGTGGAAATCTGAACGTCCGAAACCAAACTCAAGGGAGTAGAACTGAACTGGACCAAACCGAGCTGGTACCGGTCAGTGGAGAACCCCTTTTTGATATATGGAAATGAAATGAGCCCACACTAGAGACAAGTTGACTGTAATCCAGTCTGGTGTGTGCAGTCTGTGGTTGTTGATTGCGTCTTCACTGTTTCGGTCAAGTTAAAAATTTCGGTGGCCAAATATTCGGTGCGTCCCTAGTAAACAGTGTTAGATTAGGAACCTAAGATTAGGTCTCTTTTTCCTGTTTAAATGTCTGAACCAAATTGCACAGGAAACTCAAGTTCAGGTACACTAAACCAAATGCTAAACTAATCTAATAGTATGTGCGGCTAGCCTGTGTCAGGATTTTGCCAGAATTTCCGGTTTCTATGGTAATAGGTGGTTTATGGCCACGTTAAGCATCTACATGTTCCAGATTTTCAGGCATGTGACAAGGTGAGGTGGGAACTCTTCAGTGCTAAATAGTATTAGAAAGAAAATCAAATCCCCTTTATAGTTGAATGCACTTTGCAGCAAAGGTTATTTGCAGTTTGTTCACTTTCAGGTTCATGTTATTTAATGTAACGGTAACTATGCGAAAGTGTGAAAGCAAAATGTCAGTTTTGCGTCAGAATGCTATGTCTGTATTTTTTTCTTTCCGTTTGTTACATAAATACTAAATTAATTCAGTGTTTTAGTTTTTTTTTTTATCAATACTGTGTTGATACTTTAAACATTGACATTTTCCCTTTTTTTGTCCAGACCTCCTTGGTTTGATGGGTCCAATCATCGAGATGTCACCAGATAAGAAAGCTGAATCCCCAGGCATGCTAGAGGATCGGATTGGCCTGCGGGGAGTGTGTGGTGCAGGCACACTGCCTGAGGCAGAATGTGCATCCAGCCCTCTAGCCACCAGCTTGGATCGGGCCTCAAGCACGGAAGATGAGGAGCTCACCAACCTTAACTGGCTCCATGAGAACCTTCTGCAGAACTTCACGCTTGGTGGGCCCATGGCACATGCCAGTTCCAGCCCGCTCTTTGACATAGAGGGTGACCCTTCTCACTTAGCTGCCTCAGCTGACTCCTCGTCTCGTGGGACAGACAGGGACCTGCTCAAGTCCAAGCCCCCATTTTCCTTCTCTTTGCTCATATACATGGCCATCGAGCAATCGCCTAGCAAGTCACTCCCTGTGAAGGACATCTATGGCTGGATCCTGGAGCACTTCCCCTACTTCTCAAGTGCTCCTACTGGCTGGAAGAACTCAGTGCGTCACAACCTGTCCCTCAATAAGTGCTTCCGAAAGGTAGAGAAGAGCCTCGGAAAGGTAAGCTCAAGTCACTGGTGAGACATTTTTAGTGCCTGTTTTCCCCCCTCTCTGGTCTGCTAGATGCTTCACTACCTCAACAAGCTCATGATCTCTTTATTACTGTGTTTGACAGAGTCTTAATCTAGAGAGCCATTGAACACCTGTCTAAAATACACCGGCAAAACACCACATTATCATTTGTATGTATTACAGACATCCACTAACAGCTGATGTTTATAATACTTAATGAAGCACTGTAAAGGGGCACATTTTGCTGGCATTTCAGCACAAGCCTTCCTGCAAACAGTTTTTAAGTATCACACCTACAATGGTTAATGCCATCAGTTTTCACACTGGACTACGTTTCTGGAGTTTGGTCGTTCTTGAAATATGCTAATGCTAGAAAGTTACCTTTTAAAATGCCTCCTCATATTTTACAATATCTGAAAAAATGTTTCTTGATTATTTTTACAATATAATTAACCATGTGTTATTGAAATTGAAATTTAGCTGTTATACACCATATGTGATCACCACAACTTGGCAACACTGTTCTTTTACAAATGTTTTTTTTTTTTCGTTAGTTGGCAAACCCAGCTTCTAGTTCTTCATGTGGCACTTAACTGTGAGCAATTTTTTTTCCTGACTGTGTACACAGTCATAGAGTTGGATCTAGTCAAGATCAGAGCCCTTCACTGGGAGACCTTCACTGGGAGTTGTATCCTCAAGCTATATCAATGCATTGTGATGGTACTGGTGCAGAGAGAGAGAGAGAAAGAGAGGAAGCAGAGGGTGGAGTTGTGTGGGGTGCAGTGTACTTGTGAAAGTCCAGAAAAGAAAGAAAGTATCCTTTCACTGGGAGGAGGCTATAACCTTGACTCAGATTTCTAGCTCCCTCATTAACAGGAAGAAGGAAATGTCATGACACCTGAAATATTGTCGTGTCGTATGACACTAGTTCTCTCTCACTTTGAAGAATGGGTTTTGCATTGGCACTCTGAGTCTAACCATAGGGGTCAGGAGCTCTCATCTCTCTGTGAGACTCTATCACACTCTCACTTGAGAAAGAGGGCATCATTGAGGGTTTTTTTTTAACCGACAGGTACATTTAACCGACAGGTAAATGTCCGACAGGTAAATAGGTAAATATTGATATTGTATTTGTTCCTAAACTTCTTACCCTCTGCCTGTTTCAGGTGAACGGGAAGGGCTCTTTGTGGTGTGTGGACCCAGAATACAGGCCTAACTTAATTCAAGCACTGAAAAAACAGCACTTTCCTGCACCCTATGGCTTCTGTACGCCTCCTGCTTCCCCGCCTAGGTAAGATGCATGCACATGCGTGTAGAGGGACACATACTACACTGAAGCTGTGTGTTCTCTTTACCTCACTATCTTTACTGTTCCTCTCTCTCTTGGTCTTACCCCTTGTCTTTCTCTGTATGGCAGTGCCTTCTCAGCCTCCCGTAACCTCTTTCTTCAGGGCTGCTCTCTTAAAGGTGAGGCATTTTTATAATGTATTCATTATATGACATTGTTACTTTTGGGTATGATGTAATAATTCTCTATTACATCATACCAAAACTAAAAGGCTAGTAGGATTATGCTTAGCAATGGGAGGTCAAGTACACAGTGCAATGTAATTTCATCACCAAAAAAATATTTAATTAGGGGCTACACAGGAATAGCAACATAAGCTACTCACATGACCATTTACTATCTCCTATATAACGTGATCCTTGTTATGCCATACATGGGGTATTGCATAATGTAGACCCATTGTTGAGCTGGAATTTCAAAATGATGTAATGGTTTGCAAGTCATCAATAATCTACCAATTAAACATTCATGCCAAGATGCTGCATGCCAATTATTAATAGTGAAAGTGACCATTCTGTCATACGTGAACACACCACAGCACACAGTGTGAACAGCACGAAATTCCACCTCTGCGTTTAACCCATTCACCAAGTGAAGCAGGGGGCAGCCAGGAACACGGCACCCGGGGAGCAGTGTGTGGGGACAGTACCTTGTTCAGGGTACCTCAGAGGTGCCTAGGTAATCTAAACAAACCAGTGTAGTACAATGCAGTATGGACTAAATATAATTCAGAAAGTTGTTCTCTTTGTCTGGATCAAAGACTTGAACTGAACAAACTTTTCAAGACAAAAATGTTTTTTTTGTTCACATCAGTAAGACTTACTTAAAAAAGAATCAAAGAAAAAGGGTCAGAAACATTACATTAATGATAAAAAACACAAACATTAATGATAAAGCATGTTTTAGATTCATGCCTGTTATAACTGTTTATATTGTTGGAATAACAGGAAAATGTATTTGTGCAACTCTTTCTTATGGTTGTGCAAAAGAATTGAAAGTGTCTATGGTGGGCAGGTAGGAAAAATAGCTACAGAGCCTTTAACTTGAACAATTAACGTCTTTGAAATGAAAAGTTTTCACTGGAAAATTTGAAGTTTATATTCTAGAGCCTCCCAGACTATTCAGTCCTTTTGTTTCCCTAGCCTCCTTTCTTCTTTTTGGTATTACCTACGCTCCCAAGCACAAAATGTAGTACTATGTTACTATGTATCCTAGGCTTAACTGCTGCTAGCCATTTTGCATCATTTTACCATGCAATTACTGAATAATTAGCCTTATTTACCAAAACATCTAAGGAATTTAAGGGGTTAAACTGTATTTGGGAGACCAGTTTTGTTAGCCAGTGTGTGTTTAAACTGTGAATCAATTTATTTCTGGCAGACTCTACTTCAAGCACACTCTCAGAGCATGGCTGGTGCATGATGCATGTTTTGATTCGTTTCAGTATCTGGGTGTGCCTTGTCTATGGTAAATGCACAGCAACGGCAAATCCAGACTATCCACTATAGTTTCGAATTACTTTCATTTCACTTAGTCTGTGCCTCTCTCTCGTTAACCCTGAGTTCACTCTCCTCTATCTGGTTGCTTATGAATAATTCAGGATTCCTGAAGGGTGGCATGGGAACCGTGAAACCCCAGCCCCATGATTCCTCCCCACAAACACACACACACTCAGAGCTCAGGTTGTTGAATGCCATGCATGTTCTCTCCTTTTCCAGAGTCTGACATTGACGCTGCCACTGCTATGATGCTCTTAAACTCTGCCCCTGGTCACCATGTCAACCCATGTAAGAGAAATCTAACAACACTTTTTTCCTCCCTTTTTTTCCCAGTTTCTTATTCCCTGGTCTTTGCAATTTGCTTGCATGAGTTTTGATGATCCCCATCATTTCCGTCCACCGAATAGCATCATATGCACTAGGGCTGCCATGATGACTCAACTAGTCATGATCACATCGACTATCACAATCATCGAAGACTAATATAACAGTTGACGAGTCGTTTATTTATTTTTTAAGCTTAATAAGACTGTGTCTGGTATCATGGCTACCTGACAACAAAGCTTGAAATTTGGGAGCATTTTGAAAAATTAAAAGAGAAGAACGTGCAATGCAAAATCTGCCACTTGCCTTCCATGGCAGTACGATAGCGTTGCACGCTGTGGCTGATTCAGTTTCTGTCTACGAAGTGGGGCAGTCGTCTCGGTAAGCTAGTAAGCTGCTAACATTAGTGTAAACAGTCAGTGTGTCCGATTTTAGGGCGTAATGCGCTCACACTGAAAACTAAGCTAAAACTAAAACTAAATCTAAAACGGCCAGAAATTGCTGAGCAGAACGATGGACACTACTCACACTAAGTGGGCGCTTTTTTGATCACGTAGGGGAGGGGGTGGGACTTTCCACCAGTTTTCTAGTTGAATAATGGCGGTCACCAGTGAAATGTAAGCCCAATCTGAGGCAACTGGTTCGTATAAATGTAAGTAACGTTAATACAGTTATTTTACTGATGTACGCTGCTGTATAACCGGCAGATATTTTGGTGGCTGGAGAATCGTGTGACTTCCGCTAAGTGCAAAACGTTAGTGTTCCATTTAGGACAGGACTGACCCACGGCAGTGTGCACTACAGAGGTGATTTCGGACACACCCAGTAAGCTACTTACTCATATTGATAGCTGTAAACGTTAACATTAGCGATGGCGATTTCAGTAGCCTTAGCACACATATGTTATGTGTTTACTGTAGCGTTATAGCAGTAATGTGTTAGCTACAATAATATAGCAGGAGTAAATGATGGTTACATAAGAGCAGCTGCATGTTGGTGCGACAAGCTGTAAAAAATAATCGGTGACTAGTCGACTTTCAAAATAATTGCCCTAATATGCACATAGTATTTCAGCCCTTCATCTGTCTCATTTTCCATTTGTTCATACATACGTTGTTGTTTGTGTACATGTATGGACTGTTCAGAATATTTGGATTGCATGCAGCTTGTGAAAAAATGGCGGGCAGACGGGAATCAGCGCCCAAAATTGACATCGGCGAACTGGGCATGTGCATGGTGGGCCGATGTCAAGTTTGGGGCGGCGCGGAATTCCGTCTGCCGGCCCGGATCCCGTTGTTTTTAAAGAAGCTAATGGTTACTTGTTGGGAAGAATATAGTTAGCAAAACACAAGTTTTCATTCCTGACTTCTCGATACACTCCATTTTGTTAAATCTCATCATCAGTACACAGTTTAATAATGGAAGAGTGGATTAACCCACTAGGTATTGTTGTGTAATCGCAGTGTTTTTCGCAGTGATAGAATCTATTATTGTTTTTAAACAGATTCATCCTTGATGCTGATTTTAATTTCACATTACTGATTATACCTCAGTTTGCAGAGCAATGGAAGAGGCTATTATATATCTCCAACTTTGTCAAATATGCAGCCGCAGATCTTGGGAACAGGCTGTAGCCTTTAAAATCACTTTGCCTAATTACTGAGCATTGATCTTTCTTTACACATCTTTATCCTCATTAATTTCACTGTACTCTTCTGGAGCTCTAATGAACCTTAATCACTCTTACAGTCTGGCCTGCTATCAAAGGTGTGGTGCCGTGAAGTGTTTTCAGAGTCAATGTCTTTGCGTCCTTGTTTTCCGCAATTTTCTAGTGTTTTTGCGTATGGAGATGTTACTATATTGTTTGGAGAAAACACGTTCTGTTTATTATGACATCTAACAAAACTTAATTGCTTCAACTATATTATTTCCTAACACCCCACCTCAATCAGCAAGCATATTCATATCATGAGCCACAACCCTCTTGCCACCCAAATGCCTCATTAAGCTGAGGTTACACTAAACAAATCTTAGCTGATTTCCGATTCTTCATTAAGCGAAGTCTGTGCTGGTTACAGATTTCAGGGCAGGCTTGGTTGACACCTGGGAGAGAAAGTAGAAGTAGAAGATTCTGTAGATTAATGCCTACAGATTAATGTTTAGACTGAATATAGAAAAGTCAGTGACGGACAGTTAAATGTAGGAGCCTGAATGTAGCACATTTTTATTAGTAAATTAAGAAAAATGGTGAACAGACTTTCACACGTGTAGCATTTTTTAATTAAATGAGTGGGAGCATAATTCAGGTCTGTAAAAATTGTAACGTACTGACCATGTCACCCATGTGTGTATTCTTTCATTTTGTCAGCGTAAATAGCATCAAAATAGACATTAGCAGCCACCTGCTTTCTTTTTCTGTCTACATCTCCTAGTTATCAGTACAAATTAGTTTGTGGTATTCAGATCAGGTGACTCAATATGGCTCCAAAAAGTTAGCAAAGCCCTACAGTTAAATCTATGAAACTGTACAGATTTTGATGTGTAATAATTAAATAATTAAAGCCCCCCCTTTCTACGTCAAGTGGATCATGATGAGAGCTAGTGAGGGACATACTACTTGATAACCTCTGCATAGCAAGTAAGTGAGGAAAAAGATATTGTATTGATGGAAGTGAGATTTAACCTGTCCTGAGTATGGACCACTCTCTGTGCATTATATATAAATAAAAGTAAAGTAAAATGTTCAGTGATTAAAAAATGTTCGAGGTATTCGAAGTTTGTGCAAACAGTATAACAGTATAGACAGTATAGCCTGTGTAAACAGTGTAGACGTTGTAACCAGTGTAACAGTATAAAATAACTGAAAATAGCAGCTTAAGATTGTGCAAACAATATAGTAGTATAGACAGTATAACCAGTATACACAATATAACGGTATGACCAAGTATAAAAAGCTGCTTAAGTATGGATTCTTAGGTATTTGTGCATTCTAAAGAATCTATGCATATTGTATAGACAATATAACTGTTTAACCATATATACTTCAATGACACAGTTTTTACTTTTGTTATATTTTGCTTCTGTGTGCTTATAAATACTGAAGAGCTATTGTTTTATGTTATGTTAATGAATGAATTTTACTTAATACCATCTCTTACTGTTAATGTGGAATGCTGATGTGTGTGGTCTAAAGTCTTAACTGCATTTTTCACCATTGTTTGCTTTGGCTCAAATTTGTCTTTAAAAATTGATAATTTTGCAAAAAAACAGCTTTAAATTTAAAAAATCAGTTTAATTGTATTAGTTTAATTATTATTGTTTAATTGTATTGGTTTATTTATTAGTTTAATTATGTTTAATTGTTATTTTACCTTAATTGTATTAGTTTAGTTGAATAAGGTTATTTTACCTTAATCAAAAACAACCTCTTTGGGTTGGTTGTGGCCTAGTGGGTAGGATACTTGCCTCTGGACCAGGAGGTCATGGGTTCGAATCCTTCCTCCTGAGCAAGAACCCAGTGGCTCAAGGGAGACTGCCCCCTATAGTTAGGGAATGTAAGTCACTTTGCATAAAAGTGTCTGCTAAATGCCATAAATGTAAATGTACCCTTTGATCAATATTACCTGGAATGCAAAATAACAAAATAATGTGATTTATGAAAATGTAAAAAAATAATGAGATTTAAAAAAAATTTGCATTGTAATTTATATTAAACATATTCAGATGTTGTCAGGCAAACATTCAGAGATGATAACGCAGCTGTGCTGATGCTGAAAACTTTTGTAGGCCTTTTTTCCCGCACAGAAAATTAATCTACGAGGGAATTAATAAAGAATCGGACCAATAAACAGAATTGATAATGTCATCAGTATTAAAAAAATCGATTCGTTCCCGTCCTTCCTGTTCCATTTTTATTCCTAATCACTGTCTGCCAAATCTGTAGAATTACCACACAAATTTCAGCCAGTTTCTCTTTACTTAAGAGCCATAAACCTGTGGGCAAACCCTGACGCATGTTTTACTTTGTAGTGCACATGCTTATACGTCATGAAGAGTTTTTCACTTTTCTTGATTTTAGGTGACCCAGACAGCCCCATGGATCTGTCCCAGCCTGACTCGGTCCTGGTGAGCAGTGACCCCAAGCAGGACCACAACTACAGCAGCTCCACCTTTCAGCGCTGCTCCTCCCGTTCTTCCTCCTCCTCCTCCTCTTCATCCTCTCCCTCGCTCTCCTCTCTAGAGGAGGGTGGCGGTATTGTTGGTGACTCAGCTCAGGTCCAGCGGGCCGGAAGTGAGGGCTTCCACAGCGATGAGGACTCGGAGGAGGAAAACAGCTCTTATCCCTCTGCACTGGGCTCCCGCCGTTTGGCTGTCCTTAAGTGTCCATCTCCCTATAAGAAGGCACGCCGCGATGTCCGACCCGAGGTGGATGAGGAGCTGAAGGAAGCAGCCGGGTCTCTCCTGCACCTGGCCGGGATTCGCTCCTGCCAAAATCAAAAAAAGCAAAAACAATGAAAAGCATCAGAAATTAGGCGAGTGAACGTCCAGACTTTGTGCTCCTCTTACATGTTCTCCCAAGCCCTGGACTGTGTCACGGTGATTGTGCCTCTTCCCTTTTTTCCTGATCGGTGACACCCCCCCTCCTTTTATGTTGGACACATTGTTATTCACTTAAGATAATGTCTATACCAAGCTCAAGCTATGGCAATAGTACCATTCACACAGGAGAACTAAGCCATATGACGCCTTTTGTGTGAGGGCAGATAAAAGTGAAATCTGTCACAAAGGAAAACATGCACACTTTCCTGAAAGTCAAGGATCAAGATTCTCACAATGGAAGTAACCTATTTTTTTCTTTACTGTAACTTCTTTGCATGCTTCCTCTTAAAATCAGTGTCCTCCTCCATGTGAACCTGTGGTGTTTATAGAGAGAATGAGTGCATGTCTAAAACATATATGGAACTAACCACTCCTTTATCCTACTTTGGAATTACTAAGCATTAGTAAAGCCCAAAAGTTTTGGGGTTTTTTTTGGGGTAGACCTCAGCCCAAGTGTCCTGTCATCTTTTGTGATACAAAGATAGATGCAATAATTAATCATCTTCTTTCCTGTTGATATTGATCCTTAACATCCAAGGATGTACTGTTTTGATTCCCCTGCCAGTGTTAGGAATCAGAGGTGAATGAGGGAAGTGGTGTGGCCTGTAAAGCCTGTCCAATTTCAGTCTTGACGGCTATGTATCACACTTTAAGAAGAAGTTGAAGAAGACATTTTGGAGTTCCTAGACTATGAAGATTTGATATTGAGTCATAAACTGTTTTATTGTAGAGCCTGTTACCTTAAGAGAAAGAATTCCTCGAAGTTGTCACATGAACTTGCCACTGACGCTTCCACTGCCTTTTGACCGCTGATGTTTTCTTTTCCTGTTTCCAGTGTTTTGTGCACAAACTGAAGCTGGTCTTAGCAGCAAAGCTTTTCTTTTTTTCTTGTTTACGACCTATGCAAAACTGGCAGCCATGGTAGCTATGTTCGAACGTTTCTATGTATTTGTACGTGCATGTTCAACGTGTTCTCGACTGCACATCCTAACCAATGCACTGATGACATCTCATACATCTGACAGCAGTTCACACACATGAAAGGTCTAATATAGTTCCTGTTATCAGGTTCCATTTCAAACCCAAGTTTTAGAAATGTAAAATAATCTCATTTGTAGCACTTATCGTTGTTTTTCTGCCTCATGGCACTGCACAGTGCAACAGAACCTCAAAGAGGAACCCATTTGCCCATTGTTTGGTGAGTTCTCTGCTCTTTATTTAAATCATCAGTTTGTACTGAAGGAAGGGAAGCACAACAGTGTTGTCACTTTGTTGTTCACCATTAGCATGCAGATGAGCACTGAGTCTAAGCTGTTTCTGCCGATGGAAAAAAATGAATAATGTTTTGAAATATGGATCTCTTTCATGCTGTGTGTTTAATTGAACTGCCACTATTGGATTACTCTATATACATGCAACCCGCAAACCACAATTCCTGCTCATTTAGCTGCACCCAGTACCCCAGACAAACCAGCCAGCATTAGTTTGGTAAACTTAGTGATGGTAAACTAAAACGTTTTCCTTGTTGTTGCTGTAGGGGCACCCCTCGTCAAATTAAATTTGTGGATTTTCTTAAAGAGCACAACATCTATGCAGAATACATTTCTGCACATTTTAAGGCACACTTATTGTTGGTTTGCTGAATTTAACATGAAAGTTAATTTCAGAGGCCCAGTGACATTCTTTCTTGACAACATTGGGTGGAAATTATTTTTTTTTTAGAAACAAAAAGCTCCTGACTACAAAATGTCACACAAACATGAAAGTCTATGCTGTAATGTTGCAAGTAGAATTGCTTTTTCTAACTCATTCCTTGCCGGAAGTACTACAGAAAGGACTTTGTGGTAAAACGTAAAAGCAAAAGTCGTAAAAGCGTAGAACGATCTTATTAGTTTCTGAGCTTGAGCTCAGTATTTAAACAGATCTGTAGAGTAGACTTTTGTTTGTCCCCCACAGCAAAAAGCGCTTCTAATGAGAAAAGTACAGGATTGCAGCATTTTTAAAGCCTAAGGGCAGTTAATCTGAAAATGCATGACCCGAACCAAAACAATTTAATCACTGCCACAAAAATAGCCGATTTAGTTAGTGATAGCTATAAAGGTGTTTCCACAAAAACCTCTTACATCACAGACATCATTTTTTAAAATGGGTGTGCGGTAGAGCCCGACCGATATATCGGCAGGCCGATATTATCGGCCGATATTAGTCATTTTCCAAACTATCGGAATCGGCATTTATAATGACCGATAAATGAATATTTCAAAAATAAAATAAAAACGGACGAAACACCCTTCAACCATGTC
>JBBPDC010000149.1:9199150-9235726 GCA_037974485.1 Hemigrammopetersius urotaenia | reverse complement strand
CTCTCTCTCGTTCCTGACTTTTCCGTATTTAAACCTCAGGTTTATATTTACATTTTCTTTAAGGGTAATGTATTAAAATGAGTTCAAAATAAAAAAGTGATCTGGGAGACCATTTGGAGGCATATCTATGGTAAAAACAGGCATTGGGATCATTTGGGGGGCGGGGGGTCAGACATTTGGCAGAATTCAAATGAGCCATTTTAATTTAGATTAATCTAGAATAAAATTTCTATCTAGATTAATCTAGATTAATTCCAAGATTACAATGAGATTAATCTAGATTTAAAAAATGAATCTATGCCCATCCCTAATATAAACACTTCACACTCTGTCTTAGAATCTCTGGATAAGATTTGAACGTTGCATATTTTGAGGCGCAGGATTGTGTAACTGCTGTCCCGGCCAGCGGCCGCTAGATTCCACCAGGGTTTATGTTTTGCATATGTAGACTTTATCAAAATAAAAGTGGTTTATGTTTAGTGATTAGGGGTTTTATTTGGTTTCTTTGTACTTGGTTTGGTATCAGTCAACTGATGTTATACATGCATCCTGTATCCTGAGTTTCTTGATTTATGTTCTGGCCCTCTTGACATTTTGTGTTGTTTGGTTTTGGAATAAAAAGTAAAGATAGAAATCTGCTTCACTGCCTTCACTGCCTGGAGACAGGCTGCGACATGACAGTAACTGAAGTTCATCTGTTTATTCTCATCCACTGACATGACAACAAATGTTTTTTTTCAACAGCATATATAGAATTTGCTTATTTTCTTGCCATTACTATACAGACATTCATTACAGTTTGTGCCCAGTTCAGATGAATACAGTAATCCCCAGTTTTACAAGGATCAGGAGTCGCGGATACAGTCACACAGATTTTTAAAAGACCCAAAATTATTGTTTTATGCGGAAATCCCCACCAGCCCAGCAGTGGCGGTAATACACTGTCAACCACTATAAAAAGAAGAAGAAGGAGTCTGCTGCAGTGCCTGCTCTGTGTCTCGTCCTCCTATTTTAGTGTTTTAAACTTTCCCCACCAAATTTTCCAGATATCTCAGTTTATTTAGTATTAGTAAGCTGTGCTCTGTCTAAACATGTGGGTAGAGAGAGTTATTTCAATGTATCTTTTGTGTACAGTCTTTGCACGCTGCTAATGCTAACCGCTGTTTCTCCCTCTCACGCACCCACACACACACACACACACACACACACACACACACACACACACACAAGCCAATATTTCCTACAAGGTCCTGACTTAACTGTGCATCAGCCCAGAGAGCTATCTTGTTCTTTTGTATAAGAGTTTTTGCCCACTGCTAATGCTAACCGCTAATGCTAATGTTTTTTTAAGCAATGAAGTTTTCTGTTTATGATTATTTATTAACCTTTACATTTTCTTTAAGGGTAATGCACTAAACTGAGTTTGAAATTAAATTAAAGTGTTCTGGGAGCATATTTGGGGGCATATTTAGGGTTTACACTATGAAAATAGGCATTTTTTAAAACCACAACACAATAATGCGGCACAATCCACAAACAGTGGGGGATTACTGTATATCACATTTCATCTCAGCCTATTATTTACTGACTCTCCTATAGTGTTTGCTTTTTAAAATAAAACCAGCAATGATACAAAATGTACATTATAAATGTATTTTTTTGCATCCAGACCGTTTCCTGTGCAAAAATCGGCATTAGATATGATTTAAGTACACTAGTATCCATTCATTACCGCTGGCAAGTTAATATGACCCCTGTGTGTTCTGCTTTAGGAATGAGAAGGCAGTCCAGTTGCACTCAGCCACCTGGGAAAATGGTGACCTCCCAGCCTCAAACAGAGAGCTATGCAAAAGCGTGGGAACAAGCTCACACAGAATCATGGGAAAAGAAGTGAAGGATGAGCAAAACTGGTTAAAAGGAAGTACGGTCAGTAAATTGTAATGGGTTGTTTGATTCCCTGTTGATTTTACTCCCTTTCTCAAATAAAAAACAGCATTAATAATAATGAAACAGATAACCTAAACTACTTGATACAAACCTGTGTTCGGGTGCTACAGCACACATACTCACACTGCTGGCCTCAGCAGGGTCTGCCCTTCTGAAATGGTAGGCATAATCTATGGTGAAATATATGGTGGGTTGAGACCCATTCTGTCTTACATCTTTATGGAAATGTCATGTCTTAGGGTAGCCATCCATTAAGTGTAACAATCAATATTGGTTTCATTCTGTACAATACAGAACACCAATGGATCAGTTCACACATCATGGATATTTTAGTGAATGAGAGACAACGTATTTCCCTTCGTAGGTGGATGGAAACTTTGTTAGCCCTAAGAAGTCTCAGGATGGACAGGTGGAACCTCATTCAAACCTGGGGTGCATGTACACCAGTGATGCCAGCACCATGTTCCAGTTGCAGGGCAAAAGGTGAAATGTCACTCTGTTAAATGTGAAATGTCACGCATCCTTTCCCTAATAAACATATTTCTTAAAGGTACAATTAGTGAAACGTGCTGAAAGGAAGTGCTGTTTTTGATTTGCAGTGGGGCACCACCGAAACCCAAGAACCACTACCCACAGCTCCATGTTCAGCTCCAGAAATTCACTGTGTGTGCAGACAAGGTGCCCATTTATGACTCCATCATTACACAACTCTTACACAACCAGTAGCACCTAGAAAAACACCCAGCAAGGTCTCATCTGTCCAGTCTAGGCATGGAGAGGAAAAACCCAACAATCTGTTCCAAATAGGTGTAGCCTCCTCCCTCCTTTTTAGCACACTTGATTTAAATTCAATACTCCATTGGTTACACCAAGTTAAGGTCATGGAACTCATATTCATAAGAACTTACCATTTTCCTGTACATATATGTTTTTCATATGAGGAACTGTCCTCACCCTGAGAGACCTGGTATGCAATTTATACATCTGACTGGAAGAGCTAGTGATTCAGAGACTGGCTAGACTTTGTTTAGTGGTCTTTCGCTGTGCTCTCGCCACCACACAAGCCACGCGTTCCCACTTCTTTGTGGAATCTCACACTTCATCTCATTCATCTACTCCATCCTCTAGGCACTCTCTTGGCTTAAAGACAGCGTCACCATGGCAACACAAGTCTGCAGTAGTGTAGAGGGGCTTGGCAGCTACAAGATAGCCAAGGGGTACCAAGCTTCCCTGGAACAAGACATCATGTCCAACAAAGCCCGCATAGAACTGGTCAAAAAGGTGAAACGAAGCCTACACTGAAACCACCAAGACTATACAATTTAGACATAAATTAATAATAACTTAATCATTTTGCTCATTGAGTAGGGACTGGTGGACATTTCTAGGTTCTAAGTCAGTGTTTCTTGTTTAACTCTAGGAGGGCTATAGCCTGGTTCGGGCACAGCACCCTGGCAGTGCAAAGATCCACGAGTTCCTAAGCCAGTTGAATGTGTTGTGGGAGGAACTCCAAAGCCGTCACCAAAAAAATGCAGTAGTCCTGCTTGCTTTAGGAGAACTTAACCAAAGGGTAAGCAGTTTCATATGGCTGATCTCATTACAAGAATAAATGTCTAGGAACAACATTTTCTGATGCAGACTGCCACTAACAATGTTACACCCCTCTAAAACCCCAAATTTGTGTCATCCACAATCTTTTAACGTCTAGAGTACAGTTGATAATACAAGTAAAACCAGGTAGCAAGGAACACATTAGCTAACTTTAGTATCTGAATGGAATGGGTTTCTGTAGCATTAGGTAATGCTTATTTTTGACCACACATAATGCATTCTCCAGACACATTTACACATTTCATTTTTTGGATGATGTTCTGGCCATGCTACCATGCGTTACATCCATTAGCTGAGGACAGACCTGTTGTCTGTCGGACAGTGTTGACAAACGTGTAGCAACTGCACACTTAGTTTGTGCCCAGCCTAATAAGTCTACGTTCCCAATCACATCTTATAACTGTCCCCAGGCATTCTTGTTACAAGATGAAGTCTGGCCCTGTGAGACTACAGGGTAGATGAACTGATGAATGGATATGTGGATGGATGAGTCAGTGGTTGGATAAGTGGATATTATTATCCTTGTAATATTTTACATCATTTTAGAATTTTATTTTTAAAGCTATAAGATGTTTCCAACACAAATCAAAACACATGACTTGTTGGTTATTAAGAGATTATGCAACATGATGAAATTATGGTTATTGGAAAGTTTGAGAAGAAACATCCTTTGTGGTTTAGTCATTCTCGCAATACAAACACAGAGAATTATACATTTTGGTCTTGACAGGATCCTTTTCTTCCTCTATGTCTCTTTAGGAAGTCAGGGCACTGCAGACACTGGGCAGCCTGGAAGCCTGGCTGCACGCAGTGGAACTGTCTATTAAGCAGGCATCTTTGGCAGGAGATCCTGAGTCAGTAAGTGTGGCTGAGCAAGAAAGCTGTCTTCTGGAGAGGGAGCTGGAAACACACGGCCTGGAGCTTCAGAACCTTAGGCAGGAGGTGGAGGTCCTATGCAGCCAGGGTCACCTCAACAGCCAGCCGCTCTCTGCACGTGTGGAAGAGGTGGAAAGAAAGTGAGTAAATCTGAAAAAACTGAATGAAGCTCATTCACACACACACACACACACACACACACATAGTACCATACACCATACCATACATACCATACATGCCATTTATGTTGTCTTGGTAGATGGAATAGATTTCTTCCTTGCTGACTGGGCTTTGAGGTTGCATATGATATTAGGGGTTTACCTCTGTCTAACATAAAAACATCAAGCATACCAAAGAAAACAAACAGAAAAAAACTGCATTCATAAATGGGTTTTTAATGTGAGCAGAAACTACAGCTTCCATTTAAGGTAGAGGTGAAGACCAATTTTTAGCACAATGTTCTGTTTGTTCAGAAAGCAGCTTTTTAAACGGCTGCTGTATTTTTCCTTGTAAAATGTCTCTGCTTAATTCCAATGTAAACATGAGTATATTGTCTGAAATTAACTTTCTGGGTTTCAGTAAAAACCCAGAAAACAATGAGTTCTCTGGAGCTCATAGGAGAATCGTCACATTCGGGTCGCTGTATCATCTTTAATTTATTCACAAAAAATGCCACATGAACTGGGTAACCAGTTAGTCTGATGGCTTTGATCTAAGCCTTTTTCACCTAAAAGTTCAGTTGTTCTTTGTCCATCTGTTGCCTGAAACATGACGCAGTAGCCTGAAGATAACCTTTTATGCACAGTAATCCTCTGCTTTTCGTGGGGGATACGTTCCAAGAGCACCCGCGGAAATTGAAAAACTGCGTTGATGTGTTTTGGTTTTTAAAAAATGTCTAAAAATACCTATTTTTATAGTGTAAACCCTAAATATGCCCCCAGAACATTTTAATTTCATTTTAAACTCAGTTTATTGCCCTTAAAGAAAATGTAATGGTAAATAAATAATCAGAATCAGAAAACTTTATTGCTTAAAAAAAACATTAGCATTAACGGTTAGCATTAGCAGCGTACACGAAAGAACAAGACAGCTCTCTGTGCTGATGCTCAGTTAAGTCAGGGACAAATGTAGGAAATATTGGTTTATTTGTGTGTGTGTGTGTGTGTGTGTGTGTGTGTGTGAGTGGGTGTGTGAGAGGGAGAGAGAGAAATACAGTTAGCATTAGCAGTTAGCATTAGCAGCGTGCAAAGACTTGCACACAAAAGAAACACTGAAATAACTCTCTCTGCTCTCTTCACTCTCTCTATGTTTAGACAGCGCACAGCTTACTAATACTAAATAAACTGAGATAACTTTGAGTTGGGGGGGTCGGGTTTAAAACACTAAAATTCGAGAAGAAGACACAGAGCAGGCACGCAGGCTTCATCTTCTTCTTTTTCTTTTTATGGTGGTTAACAACTTTTCAGCCCAGCTGTGGTGATAATACATTAAATAATTATTTTTAAAAAACGTGTGTGACTGAATACGTGACTCCAGATGCGCGTAAAACTGGGGGATTACTGTACACGTTAATATAGACATCTACACTTCGTGCTGCACCCCCTAAGATTAGTCAATCAGCAGTTTTCAAGAACAGTTTTATCTATGGATTAACAATCATATTATCAACAAATTATTTTTGTTATTGTGACATTGACTGGTGTTGGTGTATAGTTACTGCATTACTAATTATTAAGTAGTACCGTGTTACTATCTTATCACAGGTTCAACAATGTACAAGCCGCACTGATGCAGCAGAGCTCTGAGCTTAAGGACACACGCATGCTAACAGAGTTTCTAGAGAGGGTGGAACTGGAGGAGAGCAACTGCAGCATTCTGGGTCAGGTGTGTTAGCAGAACCATGCTTATTGGCTAATGTCTTGTATAATGTCTTTGGTGCTCAGGTATTATGTATAGTTCTGGTTATATTTGCACACATTAGCTCAAAGATTTTTTTCTCTGGCACACACTGGTTATGCAGCCTCTGAAGAGCGATCTGGACAGCGACCCATTGCTGCCATTTGCGGGTAGTAATGAGCCAGTAATTGAGAGTCTGGGAGACCCTGTGGAAGAGCTGAGAGAAGCTGTGGAGATGCTCAATGACACAGCACGAAAAAGAGGCCACTCCCAGTCACATGACCACAGCATTCAGGATCTTATCAATAAGGTAAGTAAGAATAATGTATTTCATTGTTCACTGCTAACATTAAAGGCAGTGTCTACATCAGCACCCTAAGGTCCACGTATACATATGAGCACAGGTATTTGATGTCATGTCGGCTGAGGGAGAGAGAAGCAGGCAGCGAGATTTCCTTGAGAGCGGATTGTATTGAAAATAGAGTGCACAAGCACAAAAAGTCAAACACAAAATACTAAGGGAAACGTGGGAGCTTCTCTTTATCGAGGAGATACTTCTACGTCCAGCGCTAGACTCCGCCATTCCCTGGAGGACCTTCTCTCCGAAGGGAAAACCTGGTCGCTTTACACACGTCTTTCCCGTCTCTTACTACATTTCCCAGTCAGAAAGAATACAGATAATTCTTCTACCACCACACATTCCTTCCAGCCACTAGAATGCAGATTCAGAGTAGATACTGGGTGACCATGCACAGACTCTCTGGCTCAGCCAGGTTCTAACCGCACATCCATCCAAGCACACGACACGGACTCTAACCAACACTCATTAGAGACAGGTGGACACAATCATTAGATGCCGCGCCTCCTGATTCTGGCTGCACACACACCTGGCACCTAATGATTACACTCACTCACACGCCACCTCTAGCCCAGAGCCCCTGTCCCCTAATACTCTGGTGACCTACTTCTCCTTTGATGAGGCGAAGGTTCACCAGATGTCACATTTGATGCATCAGCTTTAATTAAATTAATTTAGTTTAGTAAGCTAACACTCACTGAAGCCTTGCTCAAAAAAAACTAAATCGCGCACAATGAGCAGACGGAACAGGTTATTGCAAACATGTTATTGTTCATCTCACCTCATTTTCTCTGTTCCAATATCACAGCATTTACTTCTAGCACCACGAGTGGAGCAGTGTCTCCAGCGCTGCACAGAGTTTGCCGTAGATGTACTTGAGATGGAGAGGGAGATGGCCATTCGTTGTGAGCCAGAGCGCTGTGGTCTGGACCGCCTTCAGGAGCAGCAGGACCAGCTGGAGGTGAGGGCTCGTCTGAAGAACTTCACCAAGATACATAAATTCCAGGTTCCAAATAACAGGAAATAATTAGGGCTCTGGAAGCAGGTGCCCTTCCCTTGACCTGCATATTCTCATATTCATATTATTACTCACAAAGGACATCGTTGTTTAAAAGAATTTGTTTGAGTATATTCTTTTATGTCTGCGTGTGTCAGCCTAATGTTTGTGTGACAGTTTTGGGGTGGGACAAGGAGGTGGGAACTATTCAGTATTACTCATATTTGGGCAGCTTGTGTTTATTACATGCTCTTTTTGGTCCTATATTTCTGAAGTGTAGGAACGACCTAATCGCTTAAATAGCTGAAATAACTGCTAAAGGTATCCTCCAGTCTATGTTCCCCAGGCTTATGAGAATCAGTGTGAAACATTGCTCCTATGGAAACTGGGATGCAATATAGACAGTTGACATATGTGGTATATATGGTTCCTTTTACACAGACGAAACCATAAATATGTAAAACTACTACAGACATGCAGTACATGCAAGCTAAATTATTAATCGCAAATGTCCTAATTTGGGACTTACAAAGGATAATCTTATCCTATCTTAACCCGTTAATAACTAGATTTTTTCATGCATTTGGTACTATTTCATATCATGATCTACAGTGCTCTCCACAATTATTTGCACCTGTGATAAAGTAAAGTGGCCCCTTATAGTCATGTATGAAGACACCACACACAGTGTGAACAATGTGAAATTCCTTCTTTGCATTTAACCTATTCACCAGATGAGGGGCACCTGGGGAGCAGTGTGTGGGGACAGTACCATACCTCAGTGATGACACTAGCATTCAGGATTTGAACCCACAACCTTCTGATTGCAGGGACAACACCCTAACCACTAGGCCAGCCATGCCAGATATTTAAAAGCCTTAAAATTTAATGTTATTGCACTAGCATAGTCTCACACTGTAAAAATATCTAGCCTTTAACTCAAGTAAATGAATTATTGTTAAAAAAAAAAAAAAAAGCTGCTGCCACATTTATTGGCACCCCTAACATTTTTTGTTATGTATACCTTACTTTTCTAATTTGATCAGAGAAACTTTTAATTCATTGCTGCCTGTGATTCTGGGGTGTAAATTTGACATCACACAGAGGCCCCTTTCTTCCAAATGGGAACATTCCATTCAGGTAAAGTATATGTGTGTTGACATTCATAAGTCAGGAAATGGCTACAAGAAAATTGCTACCTACCTAAACTCATATCCACAGTCAGAGCAATAATTAAAAGTTTAAAACAACAAGGTGGGACAACAACCCAAGTTTATCCTGTTCTACATTCACAAATCCAAATGTGTGAAGTGTGCTAAACACTACTGGGACTTTAACTGGGACTTTACCTAAACGCTACAGGGACTTTTATGTTTTGGTCAGACAAAGATTGAGTTTTTGGCAACAGACGCAAATAAAGATTCTACAGAAACAGGCTGAATAAAAGTTGGGCCTGTTTCTGTACTTTTCGTGGTTGTGAAAGTGAGAAAATGTGGTCTCGCATGGATAGTGGAATGGAAGGGCAACATTGTTTTCACTGGCATCTCACTCAGCGGGGAAATTCGTCACAGCATGACAGCCAGAATTCAGACTGAGAAATCCAGCCGAATCTCAACTGTAGACCAGCATTGCATGAGAGCTCCAAAGGTTTATGCTGCACCACAGGGAGCAGATCACTCATCTCCGGATTGGTGAACGGGTCTTATACCCGTTGCTTTTCCGTGAGAGAGGTTTTTAAGGGGAAGAATAATTTGAAGTGATATACCCCCAGTTACAGACCCCCCACCAGTGTCCCCCCCACACATTAAAAATGCCTCCTGCCTACTGAAACGGGCGTGTGCGAATTAATGTTTTGGGGTGAATGAGACAAAGGTGCAAACTGTCGCTTAACAAGGGATGGGGTGTAAACTCAGGGTGGGCAGTGTGTGGCCTACAAAGACAAAAGCACTGACAGCAGACATTTTGACAGACGCAAGAAGCAAGGCTCCGCAGTAACCGGCAGTAACCTTTTCATGGACCGGCGCCGGTCCGCGGCCTGTAGTTTGAGAAACCAGGCCATAGAAAACGAGTGAGGTGAGCTAAAGAGGAGATGCATAAGAGAGGACCAAATACTCATTTAGAGAGGAACAGTGAAAAATCCTTTTGTCAGTATTCTCCAACCTTGTGAATATATATACGTAATTTGGAATGTTCTCATATTGTCATCGTGATGTTATATTATTCACACAAATTAATTTATTTTAAGGCTTTATACACATCTTTATTAGGGTTGTGGAGGGTGCTGTATGTTTAGTATGATCTCATTTGGGGTATGCCAAAAATTTGCATACACCTTGTATTTTAAATACATACTCAAAAAGCTTTTGTTTGTCCCCAGATTGATTTTGAGGTTTTAAAGGAGGATGTGGCGGCCATGGAGAGCCTATCTGCACATCTGTCAGATTTGTGCCCAGAGAGAGTGCATGCCCTAAAGAGCAAAGTGCAAGGCAGCCTGCAAGCCTGGGAAGAGCTGGGGAGGAGTATGAGTGAAAACAAAAACAGACTACTGCAATTTGGCCAGCTTCGCCGTTTCTTCAGGAACTACTTAGCAGTGATGTATGTCAAGCACATAATACTGATTCTTTTTAATATGTGTATTTATGCTGTCACATCTTTGCTGTACCTGTGTTTATGAAGATCTTTTTAAAGAAATATAAAAAGTAGCTTATGTTTTGCTTTGCTTAAACATTCCAGAAACCTGCTATTAATGTGTTTATTTAGAATGCCATTGTGCTCACAGAATACTGGTGCCAGTGCTTTTCCAAACTTCATTTGTACTTCCCACATATAGATCTTGGACAGAAGACACCCGTGCCTTCATATTCTCAGAGAGTGCTTTGCGTCGGGGCCAAGAGAGCCATGGTTCCATGGTTGACATTATGGACCAGCAAATAGAACAGAAGTTCCAGGATTTTGATCTGCTTGCAGCTGAAGGGAAGAAACTTCTCAATGAGGATCATCCCTTAGCCAAAATGGTGAACTTGTACTTATAGCCATATAATTATATTCTGATATAAAAAAATGTGGTTTTGTTTACTGACAATAAACTTTTCACTTTCTCTGAAGGTCAAAGAGAGGATGGAGGAGCTCAGAAGCATGCTAAGCTGGATCCTGGTACACTGGAGGGCTCAGAAAGAACAATGGCTAAGCAGCAAGAGAGCAGAGGAATCACACAACAATACCATTTACTCTGAGGCTACTGTATGTTCTGCTATTTCAAAGGTAAAGCTACAAATCTTATGAAATAGTCTCTAAACATGGAAACGTCTCGTGTCCTGATAAAGTGTGTCTGTTTTCTAGCTTGAGTTGGAGACCACTTCTGAAGACCAAAAAAAGAGGGCAGAGTGTTTTGTCACTGTCCCCCATTGTGGTCTAGAAGAAATGAAGGAGCATAATGGGTATGAGTTGATGAAAAACGTCAACCCCAAAAGCAGTTTCTTGGAAAAACTTGATTCGTCTAACCTGATGCTGAAAGAACCCACAGCACATTCACTTGGAGGCACAGTCAATCTCGTCCTCAGCCTCACCAACTCAGAGGACAAGCAACTGCAGGTACAGGAGCCAGACCACAAGAAGGTTCAGGGATTGTCAGAGGCTGTATACAGGGTGAGAATGAGTGTACACACACATGCACACACACACACCTCTATCTAGAATTAACAAATTTGATTGGGTTATTATGGCTAGAACTCTGCAGGAGGTACGCTTCATGGGGGATGGAATACTCTGTATGAGTACTACATATACACTGCTACACAGTACTAATGGCTGATGTTTCTTATGATTTAATTCCAAACAAGGCCTCACAGTTTAAGTTAAACTGTCCTTTCCTGATATGATCGTGTCTCATATCAGGTCTCAATGATCAGGTTTCTTAAAGCTAAATAAACTTGCATGTAAGGTAGTTCAGGTCACCTGACCCATGGGCATGACGCATATAACAAACTTATAAACTTACTTTTAGACTTATAACATACTTTTTAAAATGTACTTTACAAGATATTGTATGTCAGCGAGAATATTGTTGAATTTTTAAACAGACAATGAAAAACTAAATAAAAAAAGTCTCTTTGCAAAAATATGTTTGGTCCTACAAATACGTGGGAAAAAAATAATTTTTCAGTGTTTGGTAGATGCTGTTTTCTGGAAAGACTACAGTCATGTTTCAGGTAGACTATACTTATTTGTATAGTGATGGTATTGTTCCCTGAGTGGGGGTGAAGCCCGTTCCTGTGTATGAGTGGTAGTGCCATTAACTATATAATTAATTTTTTATGGACAAGCAAGTTGTAACTTGTTTTAAGCAGCTCATGTTAGGCTTGTCAAGATCTGATGGATTGGTAAAATATTGTTTAATACAAAGTTGATTTGTGCTGATTTACAGAGATGACATTTCCTATCCTATACGAATCTATTAGCCTGTTGTCTCCATGTTTGTCTCAGTTATGCTGTGGCTCAGCTGTGGTTCTATATGAAATTAGACTGAAACTATCACACTAAACTAGGAGACACTTAAACATGAACATGAGACAGGTGTGCCTGTAATCAGGTGCCTAGCCTCTACGGCTGGGTTGCCCCGGCACCGAGTCCGGAAACACCAACACTTGACATCACAAAGACGGGACAAGACATGTGTACACTTAATACTCAGGAGACGGGGGCCGCTGGGGGCGTGACCAAGGCGGCCTGGACATGACACCTAGTGCCAAGTTCATTGTTAGTCATGTAGTTACTCAATATATATAGAGAACGCTACAAAAATGTTCAGTTTCTCAGGTTTTATCTTTTACAGGTGAATTGAACAGCTTTGCCTACTGACAATATTTCACTTAATTTACAAATAAAAACATTGTTCTTTAAAGCATAATTTTAAAGGCAAAATGTCAATACATCAAAATAAGAGAAATGGTGCGATGTTTAAGTTTGCATAATTCAAAGAAAACAAATCTCTTGTTCACTCTTAAACAAAATGGCAATAACTACATTTAATGTACTTCTAGTAGTGTTTTGCCATCCAACTGGTCACATTGCCAGAGAAGAGTGTTGATTACATTTTACTTTGCAAACGTACTTAGTATAACTTATAGTACAGTTTATTAGTTATTTCTGAAGTTTTATTAAATCCCTTCTTGTTATAACAGATTAATAAATACAATACAATAAAATTGGCTTTCATTTTATTGGCAAACTCATGTATCATTCTACTCATTATTGGTCTTAAACAAGACAGCTTTTGTTTTTCTATAAGCCAACTCCGGCTTTTGTCACTGTCCCAAAAGACGCCAAAAATTGCCGCCCTGTACTTGGTATTTCTATTTTCTATGCACCTATTGTTATTGTTTCCCTTCTTTTTTCCTGCCTTGTAGCTTGTCAACATCCCTCTTTTTTATTTTGCTTTCTTCAGCCTACCAAGCCTCACTATTCAGTCTGTAAAAACATTTGGAAATGCTGCCAGGGGCTTTTTGGTAGTTTAAAGCGAAAGAAAAAGGTTTATCAACACAGTACAGAAGAGGTAAATGAAGTTCTGATCAGTGGCCCTGCATGAATGAATAGTTTATAAGTGTGAGTTCATGTGAGTGTGTTTGAGTGTGTGCATGACCTGCTGTGTAAGAGCCTGACTAACGCTAAAACCATTACTCTTTTTGTCTGTTTGTAGAAAGCGTAACTTGGATAAGGCTACTTTAAAGGGACCTTGAAAGTTGGATTTGCACCCATAACTGTATTTGATTAATGAACAATATAGTACATGTTCTCGGCTGAGTGCATGCATATGATATTGGTAAATATGGGGAACGAATAGACCCAATCAAAGCCTGGATCATTGCTTGGAGTTACAATAAAGAAAAAGGAAACAATGTTGGACAGGGTGCAGTACATACATGTGTTTTAAACAGGTGTGGTCAGGTAATGAAAATATGAGTAAACAGATCGAAGGGCCACGCTCAAAGCAGACCTGGCCACAATCAAAGTGAACCCCATTTCAAATTTCCGATTTAGCAATCTGTCTTTTGTGCTTGCGAGAAATTGATTGAAAGAAAAACGTATGCATGAGATTGCTACTATGCATTCTGAAGCCAGGTTTTTCATTCTATCGTTAGACATGGAGCTCAGCTTTTCATTTCTTGGAATTACTGCTAGTTTATAAGACCACGGATGTCTTTGTACATTAACAGTCACTGGGGTTAAGTAAATCATATATAACTTTGTCTCTGTCACAAAATATCTCTGTCACAAAATATCTCTGACTGCTGTGGCATTCATATTGCAAACCATCTCCAGTCAGCTTTGTAGAGCACTGTGAATTAAATTAATAAAATAAAAATGTGAAACGAGAGAAGATGACACACAGGAAGATGGACCAAGCTGCACTTTCACCCTCATATCAAACTCTTTTGGGACCAATGTAAAAGCAGCTGTGTTCCTAGTTTGATAACAGGGTGTAACATTACCCTCACTTCCTAAGAAAGACCAGTATTG
Source organism: Hemigrammopetersius urotaenia (assembly GCA_037974485.1). Classification (NCBI taxonomy): domain Eukaryota; kingdom Metazoa; phylum Chordata; class Actinopteri; order Characiformes; family Alestidae; genus Hemigrammopetersius; species Hemigrammopetersius urotaenia. The sequence continues at coordinate 9,221,525 of JBBPDC010000149.1, read as the reverse complement.
TTTTATACTGTATGATTTATGGCCTGGAGCAACACAAGATTAGTCACACAGGTGAAAGGCTGAGCCATTACAGCCGAGTATGACGACTTGATGAAGAGCGCATAATTTTGATTAAGTCTTCCAGAAAATAAGGATGTGTGTCGGAACAATCATGCTTGTGTTGTTTTGCATTTTCTGTAATCTAAACGATGTAGATTTGGACTAGATATTTAGTCAAATGGAACCCTGGGTGTTTCATTTTTTGGAAATTATTTTGTAATTTCAGTTCTACAGCTTTCACCAGTAACAAATGTGCAAATAAAATATGCCTCTGTTTTTGCTGAGGAATGCAAGTCTGCTGCTGAGCTAGCATGAGACTCCCAGTACTTATAGCCTATAGTAAGGGCTATGAAGTTTCATGTTTGAGTTCAAATACATCAACATGAAACCCCCGAAGACATTAAACAACTAATTACATTTGATTTATCAGTTATATGTTATATCAGCCTGCTGTTTTTAAAATGCTGTTAATACAGTATAGCCAGAAACATGCTTTGAAAATGACTTGCAATAAAATGCTTACGCATGCTTAATAATGGCCTCATGCATGGGCCTAACAGTTAATGTGTCCTGGAAAAAACACACTGGTTAAATACTTAATATTGCTCTTTTGTTCTAGGTAAGTACGTACTTGGATGTTAAAGACACTATTCGTGCTGGAGCTCCTGTGTATGAGAGCATGACACTGCCTGGACTACATGGCATGGTGCACAGTCCTGCCTCCTTCTCTCCCTGCTCCTCTTCCTCCGCCCCTGAGGTGGACGGCACCTCCCTCAACTTGCTGAGCAGGAGTGGTGCCAGCTCTATTTTCAGCAGCTTAACGAGGAAAAGCAAGAAGAGGAAGAAGAAGACAGACATTCGCAGGCACACAGTACAGAGAATCATGGGAGTGGAACCTTCAGAGGAGGAACTTCCTCCTCCAGAATGTGAGCCTGTCACATGTAACATGCATACCTGGCCTCTAAAAGAGACAAAAACAAGAAAAAGTGGAAGAAAGTCTAAAAGTAAAGAAGCTCAGCTCCTGGACTATGTAAAGAACCCCCTGGTGAAAGACATTGATGCTGAATGCTTGAGAGGGCTACGTTCTTCTGATTCATATATGATAGTGGAGCAACCTGCCATGGCTGCCGCTGATCATGTGAAGACCCTCTGCAGGTTTCTTTCATTAGGTTCTGTTCTGAGCTTTGAACTGCCCAAGGACGTGAGCCACATTCCTTGTACTCAAGACATCATCACAATTGCCCCAGCTGATGCTAGTAAAGTAGCCCATCAAGACAAGGGCTCTCGTGCTGAGCATTCTACCGATCTAAGCACCTTTAAACTCGCATGCTCACAACCAGCACACACGCATGAAGAGCTAAAACACACAGCTCCAGGTAAAATACATATAGATGCTATTTCCGTTTCTCAAAATGTGTGCCCTGTAGCTCCTTTAGCAGCTCAGGACATTGCATTTGAGGAAAATCAAACCTCATCTTTCAGCAATCTAACCAGTGTTCAGCTGAAGTGTCTCTCTGGGATCAGTGATTTGCATGAAAAACCCCATGTTGCCTGGGATCAAATAGCATCCAACGTAAAGAGCAGTGATCACCAGCCTGTTGTCCCTCCAATTACAATCAAAGAACATCCAGAGCAAATTGAGGAGAGTATTTTGGTACCAGATCATTGTCAGTCTTCTACAACAGAAAACCACAGTCCTTGCCCTCTAAGAACAGAGAGTCCAATGACTGCCCTGAGCCATGCATCACCTGTATTATTAAATGTAAAAGCCAGTGGAGGAGAAGACTCTGGGAGCAATATGATATTCCCAGACATCCCATATTTGAATACCTCTGTAAACCCTGGACCCACAGTAAAGCTATTATCTCTGGAGTCTCCGAACGTGGAGTCTCTGAACACTAAATCACCTTTGGATGACCCTCTGCACCCTGATCACCAGCAGTTTGAGCAAGAAGAGAAGGAGCTGGAGGACATTTGGACTAATAGCTTTAGGCAGAGCATCTGCTCGGATATCATGTACCAGGGCATTCCGACTGAGCCTACTTCCTCTTCGCCAGGCCAGCAGAGGGAGCCCTCACCTGTAGAGCAAGCAGTACTAGTCAGTGCCACTTCTGCACCTAACCTTCTAGCTACTGAGTTTGGTCTTCAATCCTCCATTCAGAATGCCATGCATTATAGAAAAGACTGGAGACCCAAGGCTCATATTTTCCCTCAACATGGGCTGACTTTTAAGGAGGCAGTGGTGATTAATGAAACAGCCTCAGAACCTGTGAAACTGCCAGAGCTTATGGATCAGCAAAAGTATATCTACCAGTATGGGGTGGAGCAGGAGGAGGAAGAGATGGAGGGTGATAGAGGGGGTATGAAGGTGAGGTGTGCAAGCTGGCAAAATTTGATAATGATTAGATCAACACATACTTTGTAATCAAGAGCAGAATCTAACCCTAGATCAATCTGTATGTGCTATTCTAGAATATTTCTCATTATATATTGCATATTATATCGCACCAAAACTGTTGTTGATGTTTTGTATCTGTAGTTCTGTCCAATAACAAATGTGGTACTTCTCTTCTTTACAGGACCAGTCCAGCCTTCTGTCTGTTCATATGGATCTGGAGGGGGTTGCCACTGCATCCGAGTCCCAGGGACCAAACCCCAACACCAGGGTGCAGACCACCACTAGCCCTGTGGTAAATTAGCAATAAGGCCTATGATTCTTTTAATTATGAAATTAAGTTCAAAGTGGAAAGTTCCAAAACATCAAGATTTAGTAGTAGTAGGTTTTGGATCTGTCATTTGTTATGTCTAACTCTGAGATTCTGTTTGCATTCTTCTGTTGATTCTAGAGCGGAAGACAAGAAGTGCCATCTATGGAGGGCACACTAGAAAGGAAACACAGACTGCTGCTGGGAGGTAGGAGGGTAAGTCATTTATTTACACACATTCTGTCTTGAATGCCAACATAACACTCACTGGTCTGTATACACATTTGTTTCCATTCAGTGTAGGTCCTTCATCTCCTTGTCACTAATTATTGTCACTGGCCCTTCTAGGCATTGTGCAGGGCGTGGAGCTCATGTCATGCTGTCCTGTACAGACAAACACTATGTTTTTACCAGGATAGAAAAGACACAATGAGGGTAAGCCAGAAAAATCCTGACTGGGCTTTATACTCAAGCTACAACACTTGTTCCATATCACTGCAGAATAAACAGCGCCTTATGCAGGCTTGATCGGAATTGTTTTTTGTGTGTTTTTCCCAGAGCTCCATGACAACACTGCCACTGAACCTAATTGGTGCAGAATGTGTTTCAGCACCAGAGTATTCCAAGAAACCCAACTGCTTCACCCTAAGGTCAGAGGAGATAACTACTCATAGAACGTTCATGGCTTGAGTTTTTTAGTGAAAGTGGAGTTTACCACATGCAGGGGAGAGTAAAGTGTAGAAGTGTGAAGTGAGTGTAAAGTGACCATTCTGTCATACGTGAACAGCATGAAACTCCTCCTCTGCGTTTAACCCATTCACCAAGTGAAGCAGCGGGCAGCCAGGAACACAGCGCTTGGGGGGGCATTGTGTGGGGACGGGACCTTGCTCAAGGGTACCTCAGTGGTGCCACTAGCAGTCCTGGAATTCGAATGCGTGGGCAAACACCCTGACCACTAGGTCACCAGCTACCCCTAATAAGTCAAAGTCAAGTCAAAGTCAATTTTATTGTCAAATCTGCCATACGTACCAGACATACAGAGAATTGAAATTACGTTACTCTCAAACCCCAGGTGCATACATGTAACATTAAATACAAACCAAATATATACAACCAAATACAATTATACATATGATCTATAAAAAATATGGTGCAGAAAGAGCAAGAATAATAATAATAAACAAAAGAAATGATTGCTAGCTTAGAAAATGTCCAAAAGTAATCAAGAATTGTCCTTGAATAAAACGATTTTTAAACACTGAACACTGTTACTTGTCACGATACCAGTCTGCGGCCACTAGAGGTCACTGTAGGACAGTGAACTGGGCCCCTGTCATGATTCCTAGCAGTTGCAGCAGCACACTGAACTGAACTGAACTCTCACAGCTGGATTAAGTTGATGTTGATTACTCACCTGTCTGTGTATTGGTTGTCACTGGGTATTTAAGTTGGTAATTCCTTGTCTTTGTTATGGGTGCATAGACTTACGTCATCCTCGGTCTGTGCCTTTACTTCCTCCTTGTTTAATCCTAGTGTCTGGCCCCTGTTCCTATGTTTTATTTGTTTTATCTTCTAGTGTTGTAAATAAATCAACACATTTAGTATGAACGTCTGCGCCTGTGCCTCCTTCTTGTCCAGACAGGACTGGATCGTGGCACCACTGCCCCTTTAATCGTGCTGACATTTCAGTCAAAGACCTTCCTCATGTCTCAGGATTGTGTGGACATCTCTTTTATTCAACAATATTTGCTAACTGGCCACTCCAGCTTTTATTCATTATAACTTCCTGTCCCTTTTAACGGTTGATTTACATGAAGTGCTTTGCTCTTAGGCTGCATGATGGATCAGAGTATCTACTAAGCGCCCCCTCTCATTTCATGATGAAGAAATGGATCCTGAGAATCCAAGAAAATGCTGGTAAACCTGTTTAGTAGTATAACAATAAATACATTTAACATAGAATGTAATATGACCGTGTTAATGATGTGTGATCTGACTATAGAGCCCAGTAAGTCAGAAGCCCAAAGAACATTGGATGGGCCCACAGCACAAGTGACAGTCAATGGAGGTTCTTCTAGGGATTGCCAGAGCAGACCTACATGCCAGTACTCCAAGAAGAATAACAAGGATCACTTGATTCATCCTAGTCACAGTCCACTGGTCAGCTCTGCTGGAATAAAAGAGATTGTTGTCTTCGCCAGAAACTGCTCGCACGTGTCTCAGTGGCATTATAGAAAAACAAATAACCGATCTCCCTCCTTGTCTGCGGAAGCAGGTTAGTGTGGCAAGTCCTTGTTTAAGCTTGTTGTTAATTTAGAGATATGATTTCCAAAATGTCTGGCATTAGTATCTGTTTTATGAGCCGACTGGATAAATAAATTGTCCAGTCGACTCATAAAACACATTCGTTCTCTTTTGAGTCCCTTTAAAGTTCTTGTCCATTTTATCCTACTCGTCCACTAACTTCATGTTAGAGTCAACAAATGTATACTCAGTTGGAGGAGTGGGCTGAAATGGACAGGAACTGTCCCAAGAGACAGGTGTAATCCTTAACTGACAATGTTGATGCTATTATTAAACAATGCTCATCCTATATATGTTGTATTTTTCCCCTTTCCCTCTACCTAGGACAAATTTTTTGCTACGATTTACCAAACACAGTCATTATGCATTTTAACATGATCATCAATTTCAATTTCAGGACGTGGATTTTGTGCATTGGGAATTGAATTTTGGGGATTTTTTTAAGGCTACATTAATAAAATGAGATATTCCATGATATGGACACTTTGAGGCAAGCAATGCTTAACTATTAGAAAGAAATGCATCCAACATTTCTTAGGATATCATAAAGTGATGGAGCACTGCTTTAGACTGCTTCTGGTGGGGTTGTAAGGTATCGAATTTAGTTGTAGTTGCATACAATCATTTTTCTGTTGTCTTGACCTCTCCATTTTCAACATGAACACTCTTTCTCACGTTACATCCTTTCCATTTAGATCTCACTTATTGATCTCTTTGTCATTATTCTAGATTCCCTGGGTGTTTTGCTGGAACAGAGGCTTCAATCTCAAAACCACAAACCTCTGTCCTCCACTTTCTCCTCCAGTCAAGACTTTGGCACTAGCAAGAGGCGCTCCCAGTCCTTTACTTCAGGTACAACTGTCATCTTTATTACCTGCTTCAATCTCATACTTAACTTTTGGCCCCATTTTACATTGAATGATGTTGGGCAGTAGTCCACATTATTGACAAGATAAATCTATACACACGTATCTTGCGTATCCATTGTGACATTTATTTAACCACAGCAGATGTTGTCTCCCTTGTCTCCCCACTGCCACCCCTCTAGCAACGTACCAACGGATTAAGCCAGCGCACCCTGCAGGCGGAAGCCAAAACAGCAACTCCAGTTACTCTGTGACTCTGTTCATAAGAGACAGCAATAAGCAGTCTGTGTGCAACGGTGCTGCACTTCCTCAGCCCACTAGCTGCAGACAGCATTCGTTTTCTGAGCTGCCTCTCAGGGGCTATGCCAGCCTCCCAAGGCCTCACAACAAATCCATTTTTAGGAAGTTATTTGGGAAGAAAGAGTAATTTGGATCCTGGAGACCCAGCAGGCTAATATGTCACCAATTGTTTATATGTGCAGGACACAACCTAAATGCTTGTTTTTTATCTGATACAGAGAGAGGGTTTTTTTTAATAGAAATTGCATTTTCGTCACTGAAAAGCACATGAATATATACATATCATGAATGTATCATCAAAACCAACCTCTACCACCTCCTTGGGTTTGGAGTCTTTTACCTAAAGAGCTCAACTACCACCATGAATATCTTAAAAGCAGGCTAAATGTGTTTATTTGTGTGACTCACATTTGTCAAGATTTTATAGCTGATAACAGCCAATGTTTCACCACCAATCTTGTTGTGTAGTTTGGAATTTGTGTGGGTTACAGTTTATTTCTACGATTACCACTCTACAGTTTTTGAAATATCTACTGGTTTGCATCCCAAAAGAACTAGACTATGAGGAATTCAACTTTCTAGTGTGTAGGTTTTTGTGAAGTCCCATAAACTCTACAATGTAAATCATGTTTTTTTGTACATTTGAATTTACACTTTATGCAAATAAACATTTACCATTATTCAATGACTTTTTGAGCCGTCTTTGTACTGCTTGAGTAAAGCATCCCACAAAATGTTAGAATTGACATATTTAATGTAATGTTCTGCATTACTTAACTGTATTTTAGAGGTTTTGTGATTTAGGCTTATGACTTAAGCCCTAAAATTGTGTGTTCATTCTAATTGAAAGGAATGCTTTTACTAAACACTTGCTATTGAACTCCATTAACCCTAAGGATTTGTAACACTTTGAACACATGCACTAGTAAAATCTTACTGGTTAAAACATTAAATAGCATTTGCTTGTGCACCTTTGATTTCCTAAAATGTGTGTTACAGTATGATAATCCTCTAACCCACCCCCACGCATTTCTAATGGAGAAGAGTGGATACATGGCAATGTGTGATAAACTCTCTGAAAGGGTTTCTGAAATCTTCCTAAAAAAAGCCACAGCTGCTCTATGCGTTAGCATATGAAAAGCTGTCATGACTTGAAGCTATATGCCCTTCAGTACTGATCCATTAACCATTCAGGATGAAGGGTAAATAATAGAAAAGACTCTGCAAAGCCCACTTGAAATGAAGTGAGTTTAAAAAAAGGCTACATAATAAACTGATATGGACTCGATCAGCTTAAGTAAAATAATGAGACAGCAGGGGATGAGGCAGCCTGGTGATAAACAATGGCCCCCACCATACTTTGTGTTTGTAGGGGATTAGAGAGCATTAAATACTTAAATGTGCAGTGCAACAAAGTAGGATAGATTCTCCTAACATAAAGGAGAATAAAATATTTTTTCCTGCGCTATACTAACATGTCAATAATTCAGTTGGTGATAATCATAGAGGCAATCATTGAAATATTGCCTCTATATTTTATATATGAAAATTAAGCCTGGCTGGTTAAAGTATTCTAGGGGCACTATTTTCCTTCATCAGGTGACCTTCATCATTGTTGTTATACGCATTTTTGACAGCAATGTTTTAAAAAGTGCAGGAAAAAATATTTTTGTTCTTTCCGGTCACATTTTTGACCCTGTGTGTCATGAGAAAGTCTGTCCAGCAGCTCCACAGGACATACCCTCTCCCACACACTAATTCATTAGAGTAGTAACAGAATCAGATGTCTAGGCTATAGCAGTGAAATATGTGAAGGGGCTGGGAAAAGTTACTTTCGTTCATTGATGCCCTTGGGACAGTTATCCCTGTCAACAACAAATACATGGTTTGGTTTAGTCCACTGTAAGAAAACACAAAAAAATCACATGCATCTTTAATATATTAATAGAATTTAGTTAGATTTTCCACATTTTTAAATACAAAAAATGAGTATGTGTGCATTCTCTGGTTCTCTGGGGTTACACCCTGCTCCTCTATGGTGGGCCCTGTGGTCCTTGCCTTTATTACCACGTCTCTTCTGCGCCTTTGATCTGTGCGGCTTCAAAGATCAAATTGCAAAGATTAAAAAAAAAACAAAAAAAAAACAACTCAGTTTTAACGGAAGGCATGACGTGGTTCAATAATCACCGTACGGCCACACTGCTTTCGGAGGAAAGAAGCACTAAGAGCAAGGTAAAGAGCAAGGGGTGCTGAATTTACTGTCCGTCCTGTATCAAAAGCTTTTTTGGTGCCCAATTTAACCATAACAAACGATCACGGAGATCATGGCCGTTGGCATGAGACGATGATTTCTCAAACATAACGGTTCTCATCAAGCTGGTGGAGGGACAGTTGAATTACTGCAATGATGTTTAATTTCTGAAGTCTATAGAAGTATTATAAAACATCGCCTCCTGAATCATCCTGCACATCCTTGTGTGTCAGAAATGCGCCTTTAAATAAAATGTATTATTATTATTATTATTATTATTATTATTATTATTATTGTCTTTGCCTCGTGTTTCTCTGCTGTCGTGTACTCTGTTTTGGGAGGTCACCTGGCCGCTACGATGTGTTTCGCAACTTAGTCCGGTGAATTATCACACATTAGTTTTGCCTGTCATGAGCTAAATGCCATCCCTTCGGCCTGTCATGTTTCATATTTATGTGTTGACAAACTTTCTCTTGAGACAAACCTCAAAATGCTCGTAATGTAAAATTGAAGTATGCATCTTCTAAATCATGTGCAAACTGAGCTCCACTAGCTATGATGCTTTGTTTCAGTACCGACATTTACATTAATACTAAAAAAAGTGATTTCACTCCATCTCCACTTATCTGTTGATGACTACAATCCCCCTGGGCTTCAGTTAGGAGCTTTGTGGGGTGGGGCAGTCTGTTACAGTGAGACTGAATATGTTTTTTCAGCATGCTATAAGGCTTTGTGGGATGTTGTGATGGGAACGGCTTTGCACAGAGATTAAAACCACTGATGGGTGTCCTTAAGTGTTCTGGAAACATACATAAAAGGACTCACTGCAATTTGATCTAGTTCACGCTATCATTTTGCTGCCCAAAGGACATGATGCTGATGTACGGTAAAATTACAGTCCGCAAATACACTCTTAAAAATAGAGGTGTCAGAGAGGTTTTTTGGAAGGATGTCACAGAACTGAGCATCTTATCATAGTCGTTTTATACCAATACCTTGAACAGTTATAATGTAATTTGGAGGATTTTTTAAAAAAAAGAACTTAAAAGAACCTCCAGATTCTAAATCAGTCAAAAGATTTTTCATAGAACCATGCAAATATTTAGTAAACTTATTTGAGAACACACTGTTTTGTGTTAAAACACTGCAAGCACATACAGCAGATAGTCAAAAGTCATTGCTCAGTATTCAGTTCGAGCAAAACAGCCTAGCACAAGCCTACCTTAACCTAGCAAACCCATCTCTCATTTGCACTTTTATTGAGCTGCAAGTGTCCATCTGAGAAACATCACCACAGGTAACACTTTGATGAAGAGAAATGATGACATAAGGATTGAGAAAAGCACAAATTGTCTTGGAACAAAAGCACTCACACACACAGCTTCCGGCAGGAAAAAAAAAAACGTGTCTGCTGATGATCAGCCAGCCATTGCTGTAGAGATGCTGGTGGCAATTGCAGGCAGGCGATGGAGGATGGCATAATCTGGGGTATGCTTTGGCACAAGAGTTTGGTCCTCTGAGTATTATTATGTAAGCCGTCTGTCCCAGCTCTTGGGGGCACCTTGCCACAGCCTGCTAAAGATGACCCTGAAAAAGTCTCTCTTTCTTTCTTTTACAAACACACACACATTTTTCCTGGATATGCCTGTGAATGAGCTGCAGTCCTGAGGTTTTTGTGAATTGTTTGAAAGGACACAGTGTTTGAAAATGTACATTATTAAGAAGGGGACGAATACGATTAAGGTTCTTTCCCTGCCAGGCGAAAAACTGAGTGGAAAGATTCTTTAATGTAAGCTCTTGAAAGGCTGCTTATTATTTTACACCCGACAACAGACAAAAATGTGGAATAAAAATGCATCAGGGTTTCTGGCTGTAAAATACAGAGTATGCAGTATGCATGACTAATGGAAGCTCTTGTTACTGTTATGGTATATAGTTTGAGTTTATTGGCTACACCTGACATGTGGTGCACTATGTAGAATTTACAAGCACTGATTGTTATACATAATCTGGTAAAACACTGGTAAAAATGTGTCAGACCAGGGGCTTTGCCACAGTAGAACCATTTTTCAGTGTCTCTAAATGAGATCCAAGTGTTTAAAAGCTCTTTCAAATTTAAAATGTAATTCCCATTCACGGGTCACTTACAAAAATGGTTCTTCTATGGCTGTGGTTCCCAACCTTTTTTCCTCAAAGCCCCCCTTGCCTGTGTCCAAGACAAGCCAGGCCCCGCCAACCCCAACTCCTACCCGCATAGACGCACAAAAAGAATGATTAATTACGATCTTTTATTTGCAAAACGTAAACAGCGGTTGTAGATTTTTGTTCTTAAACTCTTACACACACCATTTCTCAGACATTGAGATTTTATTATTTAAACAAACTTTTGTTAGTGTTAGGAGACGTACAGGGTCATCAGAACTTGGGACTAATTCTGAACATGCAATATTCTGAATACTATGTGCATGCAAAAAAAATAATGTTCAAGAACTTTATGAAACCTAAAAGTAACATGAACTGAACTTTTAATAACGTGGACACTTCCACATGCCACTTAACAATCCTGCAACACACACACAAAACTCTCCTTTCTGATTGTGAAGAGGCATTCACCACAGTTCCATCCATCTATTGTTGAAGATATTGAAGAAATTGTTAAGGGGCTGAAAATCATGTCTAAAGCCTTCATGTCCGCAACAGTTCTTGGGCCGTGACTCCCAAACCAGTCTTGGACTACCCCTTGCCCTGCACATTATTTACATACCCACTTCAACTAGCAGGACCAAACAATCTCAAGACTTATGCCTCTCCAAAGCTTTAAGAAGCAGGACGGATGTTCTCCGAGATGAAAGTCAGCATGTGTTACTGGTGAAAAGAAAAAAAAACATTTAGAAATAAAACGGGGGGGAAAAAAACTGCATCCAAAAATCATTTTTCCCTTTTATCTTCTTTGATGACTTTGTCATCACATTGTACCCCAAAGTCCTATTGTCTGTTTCAAGTGTCTTCTTCCCAGTTACTTAGACATTCCTTTAGCGCAGACACAATTTTGTCAGCAATAGTGTCTCTGTTGTCCTTTGTTACCTGTGAAAATTAAAAGGCAAAACATTAGCCCTGACCATCACTTCAACGTTTTACCAAAAGAACCACCAGCATTAGTCAGAAAATGTTGAGGGTTACTGCACGGAGAGTACAATGTGACTCACTCCTTTCTCTCTGTAAGCAAGACCATGCATAGAAGGGGATGTACAAAAGAATCTACATTAAGAGCTTAACATGTATACAGTAAACCCCCAATATTTGAGGGGTCACAATCCAAGGGCACCTGCGAACTGTGAATAACCACAGATTTGTGATGTGGTTAAAAAAAAACCCTAAATATGCCCACAAATCTGCTCCCAAAACCCTTTCATTTCAATTCAAACTCAGTTTAATCCATTAACCTCAAAAAAATGTAAAGATAAACCTGTATACATGCTGTACAGTGTACACTGAACTGCTGTCTCTCACAGTTAATTCATGTAAGTGTGTTTTCTTTTGTGTCACAACCAAACGAAAAACACAAGAACATGGGGGCAGCAGCCAATATAAAGGTGCTTTGAGTTCATGGAAGGACACCAGGGAGGAAGCCACTTCTGTCCAAAAACATTACTGCATGTTTGAAGTTTGCAAAAGAGCACTTGGATGTTCTACAGCACTACTGGCAAAATATTCTGTGGACAGATGAAACCAAAGTTTGGAAGAACCACACAATACTATGTGCGGAGAGAAAGAGGTACAGCACACTAGAATCAAAACCTCATCCCCACTGTGAAGTATGCAGGAGGCCATCTGTCCACCAACTAAAGCTCAACAGAAGATGGGTGATGCAACAGGACAACGACCCAAAGCATAGAAGTAAATCAACAACAGAGTGGCTTCAACAGAAGAAAATACGCCTTCGGGAGAGGCCCAAGCCCAGTCCAAGTCCTGACCTCAACCTGTTTGAGATGCTGTGGCGTGACCTCAAGAAAGCGATTCACGTCAGACATGCCCAGAATATTGCTGAACTGAAACAGTTCTGTAAAGAGAAATGGTCAAGAATTACTCCTGACAGTCTGATCTACAACTAGAGGAAATGTTTGTTTGAGGTTTTTGCTGCCAATGGAGGGACAACCAGTTTAATCCAAGGGTTCACATACTTTTTCCACCTGCACTGTGAACGTTCACAGTGTGTTCATAACTGTTTATGGACGTTAGTCTGCACTAGAGTTAACACAATAGGCATTTACATTTGTTTGTATGAAACACTGGTCTGCATTGTAAACAGACACAAAAACACAGTATACACAGGCATGGGCCTTTGTTGGCGACAGTGAGCACAATGTCAAAAAGTAAACTGACCTGGTATAATTATGTTCTCTAACTCAAAGTACTAAAGATGTACCCTTGATGGCATCACCTGAGTGGCAGCACTTGCACTCAAATAAGTATAATTTAGGTTGTTGCGCTCTTAAGAGTGGAAGAAACCAATGGTAGATCTGTCTAAAGAACCAAGGGGTGAAATTCATCAAGACAACCGCGTATACAGCAAGGTCAATCTGTTTAGAAAATCGCAGGCATCCTTAAACAAAATACCACATATTTAAAAGGACATATTATGCAAAACTCATTTTAGGTCTATGGGCTACAAAACATTTTCATGAAGGTCTTTACACAGAATCACTCTCACATAAAGAGATTCTCCACAGTTTCAGTCCCTTTCAAAACGAGCTGTTTAAGGGCATTTTTACGTAAATCAGCTTTTGCTGGCAACGCCTCCCATGCTAACGCTGCGCATTTAACACACATGAAACAGAGACGCTATCCAGCCCTAAATATTCGACCCCGAGTCAGACCCAGAGCAAGATAACCACAACACTTCATGCCACTTGCCTGTAGCCATAGCGCTTGCAGTCGTATGCGTGCTCATAAAACCAGCAGACAAAAATGGCAGATCTTCATCTAACCTAGTTGGTGGGGGCTCGTCAGATGAAGGGTGGTGCTATGCAAATTTCCCTATTCTGACGTCACAATAGGGGATCCGTCCAAATGGCTAAAGCATATGATTCCTGGCACCAAAATCTTTCAGTTGACTCACAGAAAACAGATGGGTGTTTTCTTCGTGCTAGGAGTGTTTGTAGGAGCAGCAGAGATCCAAATGGAAAACAATGGAACACAAAAGGATGCAAAAAGTGAGTTTTGCATAATATGTCCCCTTTAAGAAGCAGCCAGTACAAAGTGAGGCATGCAAAACCTCCCAACGTTAATCAATGTAGTCTTTTAAACTTGGTGCAGCATGCAGTTTAGTTTTATTAGCCATTATTAAAACATGTCAAAAGAATGAGGTTGAGTGTGGCATGATTAAGTAATGGGGTATTTCCCCACATAATTCATAATTCCATGGTGCCTGGACTAAATCCCAGTTTACCCTTCCCTTCACTGCAGAAAAAGCACAAAATTGTGTTGTCTGTGTCTAGAAAACATATCAATCTAGCACAACAATCTTTGCTTTTGTACTTGTGTAGTTTTGTGGTTTTCTGATTTTGTTCTTTGTCTTGCACCAGGGTCTTGTAGGAACATTGTTTCATTTAGCTATGAGTATGGCTGAAATCTCAACACCTACTTGACAAACAACATTCCTCCTAAAACCAACAATACAGCTCTCTTAAAACAATGATAAATGGGTTCTACATATTACCACTGTGCACATTATAGTCAGCAACACATAAATATACAAAAGCTCAAAAACAGCATGCTTATGCCTGGTAGATACATACCACAAAGACCTTGACATCCTTCTTTGCTCGTATCTCCTCCAGTAAGGCCACAGGTTTTCCTTTGGGAACAGGGATGGTTCCCAGGATAGTGCAGGCTGAGCTGTCCAAGGCTTGTCTCACAGCACTGGTAAATGTATGGCTGAAAAGTTCCATCTTTCCAATCTCATCTATGACAAATACATTCCTACTTCCTTTTCCCATCTGTAAGGAAAAATTCAAGACTAACATACAGTACTTCAGACTGTCCATTGAAAATCCATTGAAACCATCTTTACGAGCCAAAACCTTAACGAATATCAACAATTCTAAGCCCGTGGCCGCCTTGATTGTTAACTGGTGACAAGAACATTGATACAGTTCAGCAAGGTTTCGAACCTGGCAATGAAACAATGCCATTTTCAGCTGCATTTAAAATAGTGTACCAGAGGTAGGTGTTAGGTCACACCATTTACTCAAATAAAGTAAAAATGTTGCACTCCAGATAAACCCTAGACTCTAAAATATTCCTGCTGTCTGCTTTTGTCATATTAGTATTTCATTTTAGAACAGAAGTAAACCAAAAATACCCACCACTGCATGAAACAAATGAATAAGTCACATTAATTTACGTGCTTTCATACAGCTAGACTGGGTTTTATCTCGTGTTTTAGTAGTGTTCCCTGCTGTTTCCTATGCAGGATCATAGCAGGGCAGGCAGAAGCTGCATTTGCTGAAGCTGTCCATGTATGTTTACTTACATTTTGGAAAATGGGCAGAACAAGATCCTCAAACGAGGAAAGGTGCACAACATATTTGCCGACGCTATATTTACACCTGACAGCCGGGGCTTCATTTCTGGTACAATATTAGGAAAAATGTCATTAGACACGTTACGTTGCGAGAAATATGAGTCATATATGGAGAACACATTAAAGTAGTATACCCCAATCTGGCGAGGGGACATCGGTCGCCCGTTAAGGTAACTACATCGAAGCCAACCCTTCTCCCCTGCTCCCTCAGCTCCTCTGTGTAAAAGCCTTCGACGTTCACACCGCCAGAAACCATTGTTTCACAAACCTTACGCACAAGCGTGGTTTTCCCCACCCCTGAGAAAAGATATCAACAATTAAGGTTATAGCTTTAGGCTAACTGTACTCATAAACACATGCTGAAACGTATTACTTTTCTTCATGCACTTATTAGTGTATGTATTTCAGAACCGCTAAAACATGTTAGCCAACACTTTCATAACCAGTCAAAAAATATTAACTCTACTATTTACTACTACGATTTGCAGTGGTACCTGGAGAGCCTGTTAAAAAGACGTGCTTCAGCATGCTCACCGTGCTTCGACTTCCTGCGCATGCGTACAATAAGCCCACACATAAGAGCCTCGTGTAAGGGCAAAACACCAGACTTTAAGGCAGAACACTGGATGAATTAACAGACTACACGTTCTCCATAGACAAATAGAACAAATATAATGTAACAAATGCTAGTAGCACAAGTTAAATATTTTAGTTATATTATCAAGAAAAGAAGACAACAAATTCAACAGTAGGAATGGGACTGCAACAGTACATTCTTAAAATGTATTATTGTAACAAAGTGTAAACAATGGACAAAACAATCATGCAAACAAAAATAGTACACTAAACAGTACACACAAAATATATTATATAGACCACCCTGTCTAAAATCATTGTGATGCAATTTACAAAAGCATGTAGTCAAACTAATACATTCATGAATAGGTAACAGAAACCATTCAGTCAGCATAAAAATAATCAAAATTACACTTTTTAGGTTACTATGTCATCAGTTTAACCAACTGTACAGCATTTAGTTAAAACAAATAAATTTTACAGTACTGTGCAAAAGTCATTAAACCCCTCATTTATTTATATTTTGCTTTGAATTACCTTGCTGGTGCAAATATACTATTTTCTGTCTGTCAAACTGCCTTACCTTTGGTATGTTTTACTGTGACAGGCTGTAAAGTGGCTAAGCTACAAGGTGCATTTATAAAGGTGTTCCAGCCACTCAGCATTCAGAATCACAAGTACACTGATTACCGGCTCGATCGTCTGGACTTGTTCCTTTACTGGTTCTGGCCTTAAGGAAGCTGGCTTTGTTGTGCTTGGATGATTGTCACTGTGTGACTTAACAAACAAAAACAGGTGGTCAGATACAACGACTGGCCTAAACTTTGAATGTCCTTCAGGAAGAACATTCAGGACATCCAAGACTGGATAACTGCTCCTCAAGACTACATAAAAAACACAGGAAAGTCTGGCTGGAAACAAATTATGTGCATAACGTAAGACTTATGCAGTACTGTACATTAAGGTTACCCAAACTGTTCATATCTATACAAAAGACATGGTATAGGTAAAGAATTATCACAGTGTATAGCCTGGAAGCTTGCTGACCACCAGCTCTGAAATGGGTTGATATTTATTCCAAGACCCCAAAGAACCTAGTTTGTCTCTCTTTTCTTCAGATCTTATAGAGGACCCCGACCCTGACTCCTGCATACAGTCATCAGAGGGTTGAAACTTATCAACAGATCGTGTTCTGGATGGCG
Source organism: Hemigrammopetersius urotaenia (assembly GCA_037974485.1). NCBI lineage: Eukaryota > Metazoa > Chordata > Actinopteri > Characiformes > Alestidae > Hemigrammopetersius > Hemigrammopetersius urotaenia. The sequence continues at coordinate 9,204,696 of JBBPDC010000149.1, read as the reverse complement.
CATTCTCCTGAACGTGGCACATTTCAAAAATCCTGGACACAGAGTCCGGTGAACAGCTACGTGATTCTGAGTTCCTCGACAAAATCACTGAACTTCTAGAAAAGCAACTCTTACTATCATCCGATGATTCACTGAGAGCCATGCTTTGAAGCTGTGTCTTGATAATGTGGGTCAATTTAAGAGGACATTTTGGAGAGGTCTGAACAGGAACAGGATGAAGTTGGCTTCTACGAGAAGAGCTGTGCGACCTCTTGATGCCGCCAGAAACTTGTGCGCTTTGCAGTTCACATGGCTCTGGGCTGCTAAGTGGCTCAGGTGATCCATCAGTGAGAACCAGACTGGTGAAATCATCCAGGTATTCATCTGGCTCTCGATTATCCTGACTGGTATGTGACCTGTACGAAGGGCTGCAGGGCCTAACAGATTCATCCAAATCGCTGTTCTGAATAACTGATATATCATCTTGTTTATGCGTGAGAGATCTTTTTCTCTGTAATTCAACCTGGTTCTTTTTTAACTCTTCCCTGCACTCATGGTGTCTTGTCAGGCCTGGCTTGATCTTCTTAAGTCGAAGGTGAAAACTGCGAGTTAAGCCATACCTAAGCTTACGCCTTTCATTGTCACTTTTTTTAACAACGAGGTCTTTTTTCTGAGAAATTAAAGATGAGCTTTTAAGGAGCAGGGGTGCTTCATGATTACGTCTCTGTCCCGGACTGCCTGGCTGAATAGGTCTGTGAACTGGTGATGCAGCTGCGTTCACATTCTCAGTCTGTGACCACTTCCCTGAAGCAGGGGCAGGGCAGCGTTCTTGAGCAGAAATAAAGTTTACTGCATTAGGGTGGAATGGCAATGGCTGGAGCTGCATCTGGCCATTAAGATGCAACACTTGGTGAAAAAGAGCATTGAGCATCTGCCGGTCAGAATCCATGAGGACAGAAGGCGCATTTTGATTTTGCTGTTCCCTTGAATTAGTCAGTAAAACGTCCCCTTGAACCCCTCTTGGTCCATTTGTTTGACAAGCACTTTCCACTTTAAAAGACTCATTCTCATTTTCTGTGTTCAGGTCTACCACCCTAAGACATTGCGTTGCAATATTTACCATTCTGTCATTTTCAGCAGCATCTTGGTGTTGATCCCGATTCTTCTCACAGTTACTGTAAAATAGGGGTGGAGGGTGAAATGTGCTGCACCGTTGGCCATCATCAAATTTGCCTTCGGCATCTAAAAATGTACGTTTATTTTTGATGTGTTTAGTTTGAGTAGAAACTGTGGCAATACGCGGTTTTTGCGTGCAAAACATTTCAGACTGCATCATTGCTGGGTGCCAATTAGTGGCATCGTTCTCAGAACACGCCGGCTTAATTTCATCTGTTCCATTCTTTGTTTTCTCTTCTGGGACAGTTGGTTTTGGACAAGAAGGATCATTTTCACAAAACTCGCTTTCTGGTGTGTGAGGAATTAAACTCGCCCCAAAACTGCCGATTTTACAGGTCAGACAAACAGTTCCTATATTTTCACCCATAAGATTTAAAACATTAGTCATCATTTTCCCTCCATATGCAGCTGGTGTTAAAATGCCATGTTTTTCTGCGGCTAGTTTGACGCAGGCTGCCAGCTTTGCGAGAGAGATCGCTGAACTTCCAAGTAGTTTCGGAACATCCGGTCTGACGTCCAGCACCATGGTGCAGAGGGGAGTGCTGGATAGATGAGTGTAAAGAGAATCCAGATTGATTTTAAATAAGCATGACTTGCCTTTATTAAAACAATACACACCATTTCCATCGGATTGCAAGAAAGGTCCGGAGGAATCCTCACTTTCTGAGCGGTATATCAAAAGTGTGGGGAAATCCAACAGGCGTACAGCAACAGCAGGCTCCACGGTCTTCCTGTCATGTAAGCGAACATATTCTACAAATAACTCGAAGGAAAACAGAGATTCCTGCGTGCCTGCCATGCTCAACACCGCGTTTTTTAAAGACACGACATTAAAAGCCGAAGGAAATGTCACCAAAGGCGTCGTTTAATCCAGAGACTTGTAGAGCGGTGCTATCTCCTAGCAACAACGGCGCTGTCGCGGGTTCACACGCAAGGGTCGACGGGAATTGTAGTCCACAGCTTTGTAGGTTGACCCTGGTTTGCCCTGATTCTACGTAATGCACCTACTTCCCTCTTCAGTGGGATCACTAGTGTGGCTGAATGTAAAATGCTGTGACTTTGCGATTGTTTTTATTTCATGATCGCTGGCATAATTGAATAGGCATTTAACAATATTACATGCAGAAACCTAATACAACTGTATTATGTATGTGGCAGCAATTGAATTAATGCTTCAGTTAATGGAAACATTTTTGTTTGTTTTAGCATTAATGGTGACTCCGTTGTCAAATTGTTTCAGTATACTCTGCAGTCCTTCCTACAGTTGCATTAAACCTCCATTCGTTATAAATGTTCGCATGCTAATTTAAACAGAATGTAAGAATGCATTAATCTTTTTAGCAAACCATTGCATGAAGTGTAGAAGGTGGAGCTACAGGACCGGCTCCGTTGTCGGAAGAGAGGTGGCATCAGTCGGATGGGGCGAACGGGGGGGATGTATGTTCTTGGGTGAGGCGGCAGGACATTAAACGGATTTATAACGTGCCACGTTTGTCTCTAATGTTGAAGGTAAGGCTGCTTCTTTGTTCACTAACCAGAGGTCGCTTCAACCAGGTGCAGCATCCAGCGGCAATCAGCTGTTACAATGACCTTTTGTTGCTGTCGTTCCCTGAAAATATCGATTACACCCAATGTCACAAAATGTCTATTTAACATAAGATTAACAGTTACAAGCAAGGCAGAGCCGTTGTATAGCTGTCTTTTTCTCTGTCTCAGAGTGTAAGCTGTAGCTCTTCACTTTGTGCACACTGACCAGTGTAGATCCTCCCTTTTGTTTCTCTTCGGGATGCTGTACCAAGCACTAGCTGCTCTGTATTTATTTCTAGAAAGGAAACACTCTTTAACACCGAGGCCAGCATCTAATCTGTGTGTTGTCCTCGGTGTTTTCGGCCCATGAACCATCGCACTTTTATTTCACGCTGTATTTCACGAAGAGCACAGAGTTACGTATACAGTGTACAACAAAGTTTGCTCTTAATATTTGAATAGATTTTGCGGTACTATTTTTCAGCCCTTCAGAATTTTCTCATGTAGCCTACTTATGAACAGGGAAACACTCTCTATGGCTTAGGAGTAACAATGTGTCCTCTTTGTAACGGATAGTGTATTAGACAGACCGCCACAAGAGGGCTCTTTTCCACGCCTTGATGTAAAGGTTTTGGATTCCTTTTGAAGATCTTTTGTGGTTAGACTATGATTACATGGCGGTCTGCTGGTCTTGTAACTAAACAGAAAAGATATGTGTTGGTTCCCATGGCTGAGGCTGGTCAAGTGGCTTGCCTGCCTGCCGGCCGCCAGAAGAACTGCGCCCGGCAGCCTGGTCACACGGTCTTTGGGCCGACCTCAGATTTTCATTTTAATCGCTGCAATTAACTGTATTGTGTTCTGTATATTGTGAATGTGTGTGGCAGGCTTATCGTAAATATTGACCTTTTCCAGCAATTGATCTGTCATGTAGTGTAATGTCAATGACATTATTCGGCTGGCAAATGTCCTGCTTTCCTCCGATATTTAAGGGTGGCTTCTGATACCAGCTCTTATGGTCTCTTTGTGCAAAATATGGTTGTATTTCAGTTGACTGGTTCTGGTCTGAAAAGAGGAGGAAAAAGACACTGTTTCGGAAGGGATAGGGTTTCACATTGTCACTGAGCTGTTATTTGGATCAACATATAAAGCCCATTTCAGATGCCACGTGTGTTCTCTCTTTATGAAGAGAGTGTAAATAATGCGCCAGATATAAGACAAGAAACAGCAGTTTTTTTATTTCACCTGAAATCTAACCAGACAGTTATAATAGACTGATTCCTGTTCTCACTGTAAGTCATTGTGTCACTTTTACTATTTACTTAACCTGCTTAACCAAGTATATATGTATATAATGAACTTTGTTAGAGCTGTTTTAGCGGTGTTTTGTTCAATTATGTCCAGTTTGTTTACTAGAATGTCTGGTTGTTTCATTGTCTGTTGTGTTTAAACTTCTTCTTTGCTGCCCCATGGACCCACTAAAGGAATAAGTGAACATGTTCTTTTGCCTGTAGACTTGTATCCCTTTCCTTCACCCACTCTAGAACAAGGTTTGCAGAGAAGGATGTTTAGAGAAGTCCGGACAGGTTATTGGACAATGAAAGGAAATACACTTTATTGCAGGGGATTTCTTAAAAAATAACATGCTGAGACTTGTGGCTAATAATTTGGCACTGAAGGAAAAACACTGGTTATGTACAGTATGCTTGGAAGATTAATGCTAGCTTGCAGTTTTGAACATGATTGGGATTTAGTTATTTTTCCTCTGTAGTTGTTCAGAATTTATGCACAGTCCACACTTTTGTATGTAGATGAGTGTCTAGCTAGTATTTGATAAGTGAGCTCAGAATGTACAGATCTCCATTTACATGCAGTATCATTGTTTGAAGCGTGGAGTAATGTCCAAATCTCCTCCAAGCACGAATTGAGTAGAAGGTCTTCAAAGTCACTGGTCCAAACTAAGCCCCGCCAAGTTAAAACGCTTAAAAAAGTAACGTTGACTGCTCATTGTTGTGATCCATGTTTTAGAGATAGCAGGCAATAGAACTGATTAGCTGTGTCTGCTCCTTGTGTACATGTGAAGTTATTCGTGATGTGAGCATGATGTACTGATGTCTGCTAAATGCCGTAACCTTAAACGAGTCGACAAAAACAGTTTGGATGCTTGTGGATATCAAAGTGCAGGTTTTTAAAACGCAGTGTTAACGCAAGTTTTTAAAAATCCTTATATTTTGAAAGTCCGGAGCATTCACCGAAGTAATGCGAGTGTTGATATTTCTATTGTGGCGAACGTGAAAGACAATTCTAACACACACTTTCTTCCAAGCAAGTGTAAAGCATGTCCTACTGTGCTGCTCACTACAATATGAACAAAAGTAATTGGACGCCTGACCCCCCTGTGAAAACCAACTTGTTCAGTTTTTGACCATTACACCAAATGTGACTTTAATAACACTGCATTCAGATACAGAGACTTTCATCTAGAGTTGGTCCCTCTTCGCAGCTGCCATAATAGTTTCACCCCTCCCATGCTCTGGGCTCAGAGGGGACTTGTTTTTCAATAACAGGCTAGTTAAAATGTGGAGACTTGCTGCAGCAGACCCAGGCACTTTGGCGAACGAGGCATTGGGCCGCCGGTTAAAGCCAGTCAAGGTTCGAGAATTTTAAAAAGAGGACTAGCAAATGCTGCACATTATACTTAATAAAACCAGCTTATTGCAGTACTTTCGATTGTATTGTGTTTTTATTAGTGCTGTTAAAAATAACTCGTTAACTATTTGTGTTAATTTATTTTCTATAACGCTTTAAAATAAATTGATCGCGCGATTAATTTGAAAATTAAACGTCCCTCTGCATTGCAGTACCAC
>JBBPDC010000149.1:9184711-9199050 GCA_037974485.1 Hemigrammopetersius urotaenia | reverse complement strand
AGCCCTAACCAAACAGAACAGAACAGACAGAAACCAAACAGAAAAACAGTGGCCTCTAACGGCCACCAACCGTCACAACAAGGGGATATGATGGGTTTTCATTGGGTTCTCACAGTGTTGTCATTGATAGGTGTTGTCTTTGCTCATCATCACAGAATGGATAATATAATTAAGATAAAGTGAGGTTAAACATGTGGCACTTTCGCTGGCTCTGCATTTTGTTGTAAAAATAAGCTGTTAAGAGTTGGCTCATAACAGGAATCCAAAAAACTAGTTTGACTGCATTGCTGTGAAGGAGAGAAGGAGGAGGTGTAGTTTGCTGAGGCAAAATTAGCCCCCAAAGTTATCAAAGCAAATTATAAACCTGCATGCAGCCCTGGGGTAATGTTTCTGATATTATCATAAAAATGTAATAAAAATAATGTGATGTTGTACCATATCAGGAGGGACCATTTGACTAATGGTTTTTGCGTTTATGTCACATTTATTTTTCTCTCCGGTGGTGCATTTTACTTGATTCAGGGGTTTTTTTTCTTCAGAAATGTGTCCACAGGTATATGACCAGGTCTTTTATGTGGTTATTATGTTTAAACATGTCCAGTTGTTAAACATTGTACCTAATCAGAATTATTTCAGCTCACTGCATTTTTTTACAGTTATAACATGTATTAATTACATGTCATTTGCTAAATAGTAATGGTTTTTCCTTCATTCTACATTTTGCAGATTCACCTTCACCAGCTGTCCTGCAACAATAGCCTGGTGGAAAGAAGAGACATCTACGTGTCAACCTGCTAATCAGAGAAGCCTTATCTTACTGCTACTGTTTGTCATTGAAAAACCTACGTTTGAAGAAATGAACTCGTGCTAAAAGTTGGCCCTTCATGCAGGGTTGTGCTTGCAAAGAACAGTTTCCTGAGACTCGGATGAGTGACAGATGATCATGTAATAAATAGGTGTCTCGCTCTTACAAGCAGCTACAAGCAGGATATCAGCTTGAACCCTGGGGAAAACTACAAGATCAACCTGCTGCCTGCAGTCGCTGGAGGGCTTCAGGGCTTCGTCATGCAGTCTTCAGAAGAGTTGTTTAACAGAAAACTGAAGGCTTTAAATGGCAACATGGGGCCTCCTCCTGCTTGTACACAAGGGAAGCCTGAGGGCGGTGGAAAACTCAATGGCACACCAGCCATGCCCAAAATGGGGGTGCGTGCCAGGGTATCCGAATGGCCCCCAAAACAGGAGAACTGGGAAGCTCGAGGTGGACCAAACTACGAAAGTATTATTATGGCCTTTCAAAACGGGCAGCTGGACCAAAGCATAGAAATCCCTGAAGTGAACGAAGCACCTTTGGAACTTGACACAAAATATTCACTGAATGCCCTTTTGAATCTGCCCCCTTTGAAAGGACTTCACCCCATTCGACAGCGAAGTAACAGTGATGTGACTATCAGTGATATTGATGCTGAGGACATAATGGACCAAAATGCCATCAACCCAAACACTGGTGCCTCCCTGCATCGAGAGTATGGCAGCACTTCTTCTATTGACCGACAGGGCCTAGGTGTTGATAGATTCTTTACATTGCTGAAGGGTTACAGAGTAGACACACTGGACCAAAGGAGCATTCCTCCAATTAGTTTCCCTGAGCTCCTGCGCTATGACCCCACCCTCTCGTCTAGCTTGCAGACGGCTGCTCAGATAGCCCGTGGAGAGATTGTCCACATCTCCAGCTATGACTATGTGGACAGTTCTCTTTTATACAGTCATGAGAGAGAGAAGTCTTTCATGCGGCGACTCAAGTCGGACTCATCAGAAACATCCCTTTTCCGGAAGCTGAGGACTATCAAGAGTGAGCATGACTGCCTCCGGCTTTCAACTGAGCAGGACGACCGGAAGAATCTCAGCTTCCAGAAATGCTTTGCTCACTATGATGTTCAAAGTGTACTTTTTAATGTTAGCGAAGCTGTAGCAAACCGAGTTAGCCTTGGCCATAGGAAGAACACTACCACTGGAGCGTCAGCTGCTTCACAGTACCAGGTTCCAGGAGGTGGGACAGTAAGTGGGAATGCTGCTGCTTCTGCCACTCTGTTTGAATCTCCACTGGGCAGCCATGAAGACTTGAACCCTAAAGAGAATCTAGATACTGATGAGGGTGATGGAAAGAGCAATGGCCGGGTGCTAAGTTGTCCACATTTCCGCAATGAGATTGGAGGTGAGGGTGAGAGGAGGATCTCTCTCTCTAGGACTAATAGTGCCACCTACAGCGGGGGAGGAGAAAACTGTTCCTTCGAATCTTCTTTAAGCTCACACTGCACCAATGCAGGTGTTTCTGTGCTGGAGGTACCACGAGAAAACCAGCCAATCCACCGCGAAAAAGTCAAGAGATATATCATCGAGCACATCGACTTGGGAGCGTACTATTTTCATAAATATTTCTATGGGAAAGGTAAGACTTGTAAACAATATGTCCTGTATTTTAAACACTTAGTAGTAACCCTAAATTTCAACCTTTCAGAATACTCTTCTCTATTAATAGCAATATTACACAGTACCGTTGTCACATTTACTATCATATGTATTATATGAATATGATCTAAGAGTGGTGTAAAGATAAACTCTGCCCATGATTTTATTTGATTGTCAATTTTCCTCAGCAATAGAAGACAGATAGATAGTGATAGAAGAATGCTTCACTCATGCTCAGGGCAGAGTTAATTTAGACCAAGATTCGGCTTAATCCATGTTGAGGAAATAATAGGCAAATGCCTCTTTTCTCAGTCATGTTATTTTGCCATTGTGATTTTGGCTTTCTAAATTATTAAGCAGGTGTCTTTAAGTTTGTTGATTAAAGTTAGGCTTTAAAAGGATCTGCATATTTGTTACATTTTACAAGGGGAGTGACTGTGTTCCATGTAAGAAGAATGACGAGTGAGATGATGCTGACTGAAGTCCGTAATTTGTCTTGTAAGAATAATGTGTTGCCCTTTGAGGGCAGATGATGCAGCATTAGGCCAAGGCTGATGTTTGAAATTTTGTTCAAGACACAGTTTCTCTTCCTTGCAGCACTTCAGTGTTTCTGGAAATAAAGTGCCAAGTGACACCAGGGTTATTTCAGGATCCGATGTATTATAGTCACAAGCGGCGTCTGAAAAGCGCAGTCGTTCACTATGTAGGGCACTATGTAGTGAGTCAGCCCCTGTGCGGGCAGTGTTTGAACTAGAGACGAGACGTGTGTTAATGCGACAGAGGTAAAATGCCGAGATCCGGAGCACTATTTAAGCAACAGTTAGTAAAAACGTAACATCTTGAGTGTCCGAAATTAACGTCACCTTCCCTTGTTCACTAGTTAGCACCCTATATAGCAAACACTATGAAGTAAATGAGTGAACAAGTGCAATTTTCGGACACAGCTACAGAGTAATGTATCTGGTGGATAACCAAACACTTTGTCCTGGCTGATAAGCTGGTCCTAAGGAGTTTTTGAGTGGCCACAATTTTTAAGATTCCCTCTGTTGTTGTTCTCCGTATTCTCTTGCAACGTCTGGCTCACTGATCCACTGTTGGGATGTCGAAGAATCCTTTTCTGGGAGGAATGACTGCTGATACCCTAGTACACAAGATATTAGCCATGGGGGTAGTTTCTTTAGTGGTTCTAGACAACAGGCTTTAGGGAAATAGTCAGTAATTATAAAATTACTGTCAGAGGTCAGCAAATCAGTTACCAAATCATGGCAATATACGACAATGAACTTGTTGGTGTGGGAGGTAGACACAATAGTACACAAAACTGTGGGGGCCTGGAGCCTGTGGAGACCAGGAAGGTGGGATTAGCTCATCCTTCACTTAATACAGAGTTTTGAGTTAATTGAGTTATTTTTATTCAGCAGGAACCTAACTCTCAGTAAGTGGCACATGGAGTGAGTTTGACCCCCTACGGATTAGCCATTTGGCTTCTTCAAGGTATTCCAATTTTGTTAACTTGAGAAAGGAACACTTTGTCCCCTCGAGCCAGAGCCAGTGACACTCAAATCATATTTGATTGCTATAGGTCCCTTGTCATTTACATGGTCATTTTGTCTGCTGTAGACACATTCTCATTCGAGAATGCACATGAATACACCTTACCAGGTTCTGTTTGCCATTAAAACAATACAGTACCGACTCTTTTGGTGGAGGCATCTACTTTCACAATGATATCTGGATTTGGACTGAAGTGAAAAGTTCTTTTAATTTATTGAAGGGTTGCTGTGCCTCCGGATTCCATGATAGTTTGCAGGGAGCACTCTTAAGTAGCAGGGTAATGGGTGCAGCTACTTAGCTCCAGCTAAGAGGTAGCTGTGGTTTATTGGAAGAGAAGACGTCCAGAAGATCCAGACCCCTATCACTGGATATCTACCATAGCACATTTCATTTGGGTATTGTAAATTAATAACCATGGATGCCCTAAAAATCGGGCTCTAGGGACAACAAAAACTTAAGGTGTTTGTATTGGAAGAGCCCACTATGCAAGGGTACCCGAGTGATAACACTAGCATTGTGTGGAATTTTGGAAATTATGTGAAGTTTTCCTTTTAAAGGGAGGGTGGGTCAGTGGGGTATGAGGGGCTGTATGCATGTGGCCATGATAGAAATTACAACAGCAGTAAAAAAGGTGCCATTTAGTAAAGCTGGCACTCACTCTCAAACTAAAACACTTAAGCCTCTTAAAATCCCAAAAATAAACACATTTTTCACCCACAGTGCATGGACCAAAATGGGCTCCGTGAGGGTGCTATGCATGTAGTCAGGGAGACAAACAGCTCAGAGATCCAGAAAAAAATCTCTGTTCATCTCAAAACGTTACATTAACACTTTACTATCCTAATCTTTCACTCAGAAAGTGAAGCCATGGCCTCAAATCAGCAAACGGAGCTGGCTAGCACCAAAACAAGCACTCAGGCCCTGAGTATTTTCAGTAAACCACAACAAACACAGGCGTGTCTTTGATTTCGTAACTGACCTGTGCACACTGAAAGTGGAGGGGGGGTTGGGTGCATGCTGGAGTGTGTAGAGCTCACTGGGGAGGAGGGAGGAATAGGGCGCATGTGGCTGTGGAAAAACAAACTTCCATACAGGAGTATCAGGGCATGAAACGTAAGCTGGTTATTTTTATAAACCACAACAGTGACACACTTTGTTGACCTGTGCACAGCTGCAAAGGGGGGACTCCAAAATTGTGTTAAAAATTACATAAAAATACATATAACGTGCCTAAAAATGGTTGGAGTGCAGAGAGGAGACGTGACACTCACAAACGGGTTGATGGCTAATTGATATCCTAAACAGCGTGATGCTCTCAACACGCTCATTCCGGCCACAAGGCTTTCTCCTCAGCTTGGCCCGGGCCCAGCACCTTGGATGAGTCAGATGAGGATGCGGAGGGCAGTTATCGAGTTTTTAGATTAGAAGCTCTGCAATAAACGTATATTGGATGCATCCTCGTCCTTGTTCGTTTGTCTTGACTCTCCCATGTATGTAATATTTCCATGGGCTCGCTACCTTCTTATCAAGTGGAAACGTCTTATGGAAGTTTATGTTGTACATTCTTGTTATAAGCTATCTAATCGTTTGGAGAGTTAAATATTTTCCAGGGGTACATTTCTGCATGCTATCTCAGTTTTAAATCCTCTCATAGACTTCTCTCCTAAAGCTGGTTCATTGAATCCTCCAGTGGTAGTGAAAGTATGAAATCATTAAGCACATTCAGTGATGTTTTTTTATGTTGTAGTTGGACTAAGCTTTCTCTGGCCCCCTTCGCAAAGACAGGTGGAACACTGATTTGAAATGAGAGAGGAAGTAATCTTAACCCTGTTTTTGGTTCCATATGACTGTAGCCCATTTAGGCACGTCATCTGTCAGTAGTGAGATATTGAATGCTACTTTGGCTTCATCTGAGGGAAATGACAAAGAAGGGCAAAGATGATGATTACCGTCATATTTTATATCTCGGAATGGAGATGGGTACTGGCAGCATGGAGAGCAGTAATGATGTTCCAGTGGCATGACTGGGTTGGTGTTTGACGAGGCATGCACATTTTCTTTTAGTGAATCGTGTTTCTGTTTGAGGAAGAAATCTTCCTAAATATAGATTTTGTGCTATATTTGTAAAAACTAAATGTAAATGTGAACCTCACTTTTTACATTGATTTTTATAGCCTATTTTCCCAAGAAGGATTATTTTGTATAATTTAATAGTTTTGTATAATTTATTAATAATTTTCACTGGCTTTAACGTTCAGTAGTGGCAAAATAATGTCGTAAATTATGTGTCTTCCATGTTGATGTGTACATAGATGTGCAGTATTCCTGAGTCTGTAAGGTAACAATCAGATAATAATATGATCACCTTGTTTGAATTGGGAAATAGTTTTGACTAAAAGAAAATTTAGATTTTGTCTATTCTGCTATCTACTATATACTATATTGACTGGGCAGAGAACTGGTGCAACGGGCCCTTAAATTTTTTTATTAAAATATTCCTGTGGGGTTTTTTTCTCCCCCTTTAGTATCAAAAATAGTATCGAGTACCATCCTTAGTATCGGTTTCGAGTTTGAAATTTCAGTATCATGACTAGCCTAGTTAGAACGAAGTCATCTGCAAGGTCAGGTGGGATTGTGAATGTGAGATGAAAATGAGAGCCCTTCACTTAGAGTTTGTGCTTTTGATGTGGGAGTGATGTTAACATTTACAAAACTGGTGATCTGGTCAGGGCATTGGGACGCATCCCCTGAGATGCACTTGATCCTTTTTGCCAGGATTTAGTTTCAGGTGGTGCACTGTCATCCAGAGGCAAATGTCATTAATGTGTGCAGACATCCAGGAAGAGATCTGAGAGTCACAGAGATATATGAATTGCGTGTCATGAGCATAACTGTAGCTTGAGAACCCATGTGAATATATAATATCACAGAGAGAGAAAGTGTGTATGGAAAAGAGAAGTGAGCCCAGCACTGAGCCTTGCGGAACACTACTGGTAAGTCTGTGTAGGGTAGACGTATATCCTTTCCATGATACGTGGTAACTGTGACCTGTGAAGTAGAAGCAGAGCCAATGTTTCTAAGTTTGACAGTATCAAAAGCTAACAGTAACAAAAGATGCAGAATTAGAACCAAAGGACTTTATCTGTTTTGACTGCACAACCTCTCAGTACCTGCTAAAATTGTAGTTTCTGTAGAATGTGCTTCGTTAAATCCAGACTTGTTTTGGTCATGAAGCCTATTTTGTGATAGAAATAGGTTGAGTTGATTATATAATTCACGCTCAAGAACTTTGGAGAGGAATGAGAGAAGATATACTGGTCTGTAATTGTTAAAATCAGTTATCTTGAGTGTGGACTTTTTTAGGACTGATGTGACTACAGCTGATTTGAAGGCTGCTGGAACATTGCTTGTTTCCATGGAGCCGTTTATTATATAAGTGATATAGCGAGGACGATGGTGCTGATATGGTAGGGCTGCAGGGTGTCAGGGGATGAAGAACATTATTCAGGGAAGGTGGAGGGTGGTTGGTATGTTGAGAGTAGGAGAAAGGAAGGATCATCTGATCATTGTATAGCGGGTATATATGGGATGCTTTGTGTGTTCTGACAACTTTCTATCACCGGCCAATATAAGGGATTTTCGTTGTGTATAAAGGGACAAAACTACAGAGCTCACCACTGATGACCATTAGAGTCTGTAATTAGCTGTAGTAGTATTAATTAGAGTCTATAATTAGTCACCGCAGCTTCCACTGAAGACTGTGTGCGTAGTAGTAGCTTTGGGGCATCCATGGTGGTTAAACTGGTCTGTAGAACATGTGAATGGGTGGACAGCAGTTCCTCTCTTGGAAAATACAGCAATCCCCCAGTTTTACGCAGATCAGCCGTCAAGGATTCTGTCACACAGAGATTTTTTTAAAAAGAACCAAACTCACGCGGAAACTGCAAATATTCTCGCCTTTGCTTTGGTTTGAGAACCAAACTTTATTACCATCACCAGCCCAGCGGTGGCAGTGATACACTGAAAAGGTGTCAACCACCATAAAAAGTAAGCTGTGCCCTGTCTAAACATGTGGGTAGAGTGTTACTTTTGTGTACGAGCCTGCACCCTGTTAATGCTAACAGCTAATGCTAACGGTGTTTCTCTCTCTCCCTCTGACACACCCACTCACTCACAAACACACACACACACACACACACTCACAAATAAACCAACATGTCCTACCTTGTCCCTGACGTAATTGAGCATCAGCACAGAGAGCTGTCTTGTTCTTTTGTGTACGAGTCTTTGCACGCTGTTAATGCTAACCGTTAATGCTAACGTTTTTTAAGCAAAAGTTTTCAGATTTTTATTATTATTTACCTTTACATTTTCTTCATGGGTAATGCATTAAACTGAGTTTAAAATGAAATTAAACTGTTCTGTGAGCAGATTTGGGAGCATATTTAGGGTTTACACTATAAAAATATACATTTTTAGGCATTTTGTAACCAAAACACACCAACACGCTTTTTGGAACGTAACTCCCGCAAACTGTGATTACTATATTTTTAAAAAGATGACAATGATACAGACAATTGATGCAGATTGTTGTGCATTAAAAATCTGCCTGTGTATATTTCATTTGTAATATGGATAAATCATATCACTTGTAAGATGGCTAACTTTTGCACTGTATATTGGTTGTTTTTGGTTTTGGTATTGCTATCTGTTTTGAACTGTTTTGACTACAGAGAATGAAAATTCAAATTAATAAGAACAGTAAATATTACTTTCTGCATGACCATCTAATAGTCTCTTGAGAGTGATCTCTGGCTGTTCAGTTTGACTGTCATCCACATTCATCTTGTCCTCGTATTAAATTCTTGTCTCCTACACAAAAACTGCTCATCAGCACACAGCCAATTTGAGGAATTATGTGTAGTCCTGTCATTATTGTAAAATAAATCACATCCGTATTGGCAAACTGTACATTATCCCACTTATTATATGGTTTACATTTACATTTATATTTACAGCATTTGGCTGATGCAACATCTGTCAAATAATAATGAGCCAGTTCCTACCAAACAATACATAAGCCATAGAGAAGTCAAGAGAAGGGAAAGTTTTTTTTACATTTTTTTAAAAATTATTCTTTTTTTTTTTTTTAATAAGCTGTAGAATAGGGACTTAGTCACCAAAGTGCTCCTTAAGGAGATATGATCAGATCAGGAGTTCATTCCACTACTGGGGGGCCAAGACTGAGAAGAGTCTTGACGCATGTCTCCCTCTTCTTTTGAGCAGCGAAGGCTCAAGACAAGCTGTGCTTGAAGGCCTGAGAGGATGAGAAATGACAAGTTGTTTGATCAATGGTTTTGGGGTTCAAGTCTGTTTTTGCCCTTAAGCACCACAGGGAGCCAGTGGCGGTTCCTTAGTAAAGGTCTGGTTATTATATGGTTCTTCAAAATTGCTGAAAGCATGTTTAGAATCCTATGTTACAGAAATATTGGTCTGTGGTACAAACATTTATATCACTTTTTTTCTCATTTAAATGGCTTTCATTTTTGCATGATAAGAATAAGTCCCAGGTGCTAAGTGCAACACCATAACCTAAAGCAGACCATGAATGAGCTAATGCAAAATTAAAACAGCTGGAAGAAGCATCTGGATCCTAATGTGACAATCAAGACATACAGTGCTGTAAGAAATGGAAGCAT
Source organism: Hemigrammopetersius urotaenia (assembly GCA_037974485.1). NCBI lineage: Eukaryota > Metazoa > Chordata > Actinopteri > Characiformes > Alestidae > Hemigrammopetersius > Hemigrammopetersius urotaenia. The sequence goes on along the minus strand of JBBPDC010000149.1, from coordinate 9,189,331 downwards.
TGTGTGATTGAAAGGCGTTTTGGCAATATTGGGCATAGTTTCTGACCCAATTTTGGCTTAATCAAGATTTATTGTTCACTCATGCATTATCAACAGTAACATGTTAGGTTGTGCCAGAGTAGCTTAGCTGTTGTTCAGCTGTTGTCCAGTCCTGACCATTTTTGGAAACAGCTCAGAAGAGCAAGCAAATTGCCCATGGTGTGGATGGAGGACCCAGAGTCTCCTGTTGTACGCAGCACTTTTTTCTCACCTAAACCTCTTTTGTTTTTTTTTTTTATTATTATTTTGTGATTCTCTTTCAATTGAAACCAGACCACCAGAACTACTTCGGGGTAGATATGAACCTTGGCCCTGTGGCTGTCAGTGTGAGAAGAGAGAAGTTTGAAGATGGCAAGGAGAAGGAGGGATCGCCATACAATTACCGTATCATCTTCAGGACCAGTCAGGTAATACATCAAAAATTCTTTTAGTCTGTAGCGGAGATGTTCACAAGTCACTTTTACCGAGTCCAAGTCAAGTAAATGTTGAGCTCTAAATGTTTAGAATGTATGCTAATTGGCCACGCCTCATTTAAGGATTTGCTGTAAATGATCTTAAATCTAAATGTTAAATATGAAAAATATATCTTGCACTCTAAATGTGAAACTCAACAGTTAGATGGGGCTTGGTGACACCTTTCCAACGACACCTCGAAAACTGTTCACCTCAGACAAAAGTAATGGGACACCGGGGCGAGGTGAGAGGTTTTCGGGTCGTTGGAAAGAGTGCGTGATATAAATAAATAATTCCATGAAATGAACATTGTTTACGAGTTATGACTCACAAGTCTCAACACCCTAGTCCGAGCCAAGTCTCGAGTTGTTGAGGAAAGTCTAAAGTCAGACTCGAGTCCCCATCTCTGGCCTCTTTAGCACTTAATTCTTAGACCTTTTTTTCCACTGCAAAGCACAGTATTAGAGTTCCAAGAAAAAAGAGTGGAACAGATGAGAATTACAGTAATAAGTTTCTTACACAGAAAACATTTGCTGTCATGTTTAGTTAAGTACTTCCTTCATGTTTTCTCCGAAACTCTTCTGTTACAGTGGTTTGCTGTGGACAGGACAGCAGTGGTGTGTAAATACAATAAGTAAGGTTTTAGCAGAGCTCTAAACATTGTCTTACCGGTACAGTGATGCTCTGTGGCTTCATTTGAAGTTAATTAATTAGAGTGACAGAGAAGAATGCTACTAAACCTACAGGAGTCAGATATCAGTCTACTATGGAAGTAATACTTTCAAAACATGGCATATGTGAAAGAACACTTTTCATCCTATTTCACTCTATGTGAAGATTTCTTTTTTGTTTTTCAGGTAAGATAGATCCATAAAATAAAAAAGAACATCTGTATGTCACTCTAGTTTTGCAACACGACAGTAAATAGTCTGTGGTCAGAACTGCGGCATGGTCCACATTATTAATTACATTGTTTACACTCTGTGGAATGACATTTTTACATTTACAATTTAGTTGGAAAAGTCGTCAGTGGAAATAATTTAGAATGACTTTGATGTTAATTTGTCATGTACTGAAGTGTTCATGAGCAAAGCACTTCATTAAATGTTAAATATGCCGGGTTCTGGCAACATTGACAAGAAAGCAGCCCTGCTGTCTCTTCTGGTCAGACAATTTACTATTACTATAAATAAGAGCATCTGTCAAAGATGCTGTGTGCAATAACAATAGGTTGGTTGCTAACACACAGGGTGAGAGAAAGGTCAGTTGGGTTGTCTAATTATTAAAATACGTTTTAGCATTGCATCGTGTGTTGCTCCACTTTACTTGCTTCTTAATGCATCACAACAGTAAATTGCTTACTAAATTAAATTCTTCTTTTTTTGCTAGTTGACTACTCTCCGTGGGGCAATTCTGGAAGATGCTGTTCCCTCCACTGCGAGGCATGGCACAGCTCGTAGCCTCCCACTAAAGGAGGTGCTGGAGTATGTGGTTCCAGAACTCAACATTCATTGCCTACGGCTAGCACTCAACTCCCCCAAAGTACCAGAACAGCTCCTCAAACTGGATGAGCAGGGGGTGAGTGATTCTTAACCTCCATCATCACAATTTGCCCTTTCAAAAAAATCTAAATAAAGTGCTTTAAACCAGCATTTGTTTGTTTGATATGCTAATAGTAGAAAATGATGCATGATTGACTTCTTAACAACCTTTTCACAATCTGATTTAGCTATGAAATCAAAATGGCCCTGTTGGTTTTGGCATGTCCTCATTGAAATGCGCCTTTAAATAAAAGGTAGGTTAAAATTCTTCCTATTTCTTCCCTGTGGGGAGGAAGGACAGATTCAAGCTGAAGGTGAATCAAAAGGGTTTGCTGTCTGCTATTGATCACTCCCTTTTTGTCTGCCTACATATTCTTAAAAGAGTGTTAATAGTGTATGAGTGGGAAACCATAGTAACATCAGAAAGGTGCTCATTACAAGAACCATAAGGAGAAGGAGGGGGAAGTGGAGATAATTCTGAAATTTGAAAGATTTTACACACACAGATGTCAATTCTGGATGAGATTTAGCTAGAAAATTCCCAATTATATATTTAAAATAGTGAAAGTACTGCGTTGCTGTCTGGTGATCATATACACATCAACAAACCTGTTCCTATAACATAGCCAGTAGCGGTGTGAAGGACTGTCCCCACCTGTTTTACGGTTTCTTCTCTCTTCTACTTTCTGGCAAACGATATCGAAGCATCAGCTCTGATTCAGCAAGGCTGTGCAACAGTTTCATACTCCAGGGCTCCCATGAATGTTAACCAAGTAGAATCCAACAGCACATTTTCTTTGTCACAGCACTTCCAGTCAGCCAATTCACCTCGTCACACCAGGAGAACTTAAAAGACCTGTTATTTTTTCCTGATTTTTGTACCAGATCAGTCTTGGGCATGGGTCTGCCCTGCTGTTTAATTCTGAGTCTCTCCTCGTAAGGAAGACACTAAATGGTTTTGCCAAAAGCAGGTGAACAATATTAGCACCGTCTGCCTTTATGCACAGCTTGCTGGCTGGCTTGTTTCCCCTTCCACAAGCTCCTTTAATTATAAGAATGAACTTTACAATGCTGAAACAAGGAGCAAAGTCAAGAACGCTATAATATGTTTTTTTATTTATAGAATGATTTGTACAAACAAAACAGGTTTATATCACCAGCAAACAACACTGAGTGCAACTGTTCCTCGTACAGCTTCACCTGCAAATCCGCTTCAGACTGAACTTGAGTCTCTGTAGTGCTGGTGTTTACTTAAAACATACTGTCAATCAAAATACAGGTTACACCCTTTAGACAGCTCCTCCAATCATCATGCAGCAGCCTACCGTCCTGGCCCCGCCCACTGCTCCATTCACTCCCAGAGAAGCTGTGAATTTATCCAATCACCGTCCAGCTTTTCTGCAGTGAAAAAGCTCCTTAGTGCGGCCATAGAGCTCCAGTGAAGCTGCGCTTCAGAAGGGTTTAATGCGCTTTGCTGCACAGAAATGTACGACAAGAAAACAGCGTCAAACAATCTACAGTAAATCCCTGATTCTGAACGAGCTAGTCAGTAGTCTGTAGTCTTAGAGCAGCCGCCACTGGTACAGACACAGACTCAATATAGGTTTGTATTTTTTATTATTTTGAGAAATCTAACTAAACTCTACTTTTATTGTTGGGCAAAACAAAATAAAAATATATTTTAGGAAATGTTCTAAATAGGCTTACAAAAGTGAAGTATATACATTATATATACATTAGCTTCATCACTGCCAATTCCTTAAGGAACTCCTGCTGAACTTCTCACCTACCATATACTCATGTAATAATGTGTTTAGCAATAATCATTGTGGTGCATAAAGAGTTCTATGTGTCCTTCCAAGATCTTTAGTTCTTTGTGCCTTAAAGCACTTTACTTTTGATGTGTTGTGCTCTTAAAACTTTGTCTAAGCAGGTGATCTTTGAAAAACAGCTGAAAATATTAGAGCCACTCTACCATTCAATGAGACTACATAAAGAGTCAATTACAGAAAAGGAATAACATAACATTGTGCTAGCGATATTCAGTAGAAATACTTTATTAAAAAAAATCAAGCTCAGTTAAATATATCAGATTGAATATAGAACACTATATTTTGATATTATATTTGTATTTAATATTAACATTATCTATTACTGATGTAACTTTTATGATCCAAGACGTTTTTTTGGCCATCTCATTGACTATCAGTGAAGGGAATAACGGCGCTATAAACAAACGACGTTACTAACGGCGATACTTTTTTCAGTAACAAGTACGATTCAAACAAATGACTGTTTCCCCCGTTACAACGCTGTTACCGTTACTGACTATAACTGAAAACACTGAAGCGGTTTTCATGCGAGCAGCGTCTCTCTCAACCATAGCACCTCTCTTTCTCTGGGGAGTGTGTGTTTGTGAGTGTTTGGAGTCGGTGTGTGTTAAATTAGATTTTTTTTTTTTTTAAGTAACGCAATAGTTACTTTGCCTGGTAATTAGTTACTTTTATAATGATGTAACTCAGTTATTAACTCAGTTACTATTTGTGAGAAGTAACTAGTAACTATAACTAATTACTTTTTTAAAGGT
>JBBPDC010000149.1:9165589-9184611 GCA_037974485.1 Hemigrammopetersius urotaenia | reverse complement strand
CTTCCTGTTTATATACTGTTCGTGACGTCATCTCCTTGACCTCGTGACGTCACGTGACCCAGCGCGTGTGACAACTATCCAGTAAAAATGTAAGTGGAGACTGCTGTCTAACATCTGAAATACAGAGATACAGAGATGAAAACTTTCTTGTTACCTAGCGAGGTGGTAGCAAGAGTAGCTATGGTAACAAGGAATATACAGCTATGAAAAAAAGAAGAGATAATTTATTTTTAAATCAGCATCTCTATGAGTATGACCATTTCATACTAATGTCTGTTAAATTCCTACACAACCACCTCATAAAAAATACTGCTGTAATCAGCACTCTCCTCTTGCAATGTGACCAGTTTGGAGGGCAAAACACTACTAGAAGTACATTAAAGGTAATTATTGCCATTTTCAGTTCCATAATTTACTATTCATCAGCGGCGCGTCTTATTGTAGAGACCCGCCGTTTAAAGCAGACATTGGACAGGGAATGAGCTCAACAGCCTCTTTGAATTTAATGTAATGTAATAAAACTGCTGGGAAAAACAAGAGAAGCACTCATGATGAGTCAAGAGAGGACTGGCAATCTGTGTGTTCTGGAAAAGTACGGCTGTCCGATGCACAGTGGCCACCGACCTTTTTTATTTATATTTATATTTTATATTTAACCAGCCCAAAAGCATTGTCATTGTGTTCTCACAACAATTCAAAAATGAAACGAAGCAAAAGAAATGTGGAACTGAAATCTTCAGTTTCCACAAATTTACTGGAGTTTTCACCAACAATGATTAGTACGGTTCTAAGAAAAAAGTACTGAATCCAAAACACTTTAATTTCATTTCGAATTCAGCTTAATGCATTACCCTTAACGAAAATGAAAATGTAAGCCTGTATCCCGTCTCCCACAATTAATTAATGATGTGTTTCTCTCAATATTAAACACATTCAATATTGAATCATTTCTGAAAGCACACAATCCATCCCTTGCTTGAAAATCTTCAGGCTTCGGTGCTGTTGATGGCCCTGTTCGTGGTTCTTCTGCAACTTCTGCATCGTCTCCTGTAGCAAATGTGCTGGTAAAATATCCGCACAGTAAAACGTCGCAGTGAAATGTATCCTGAACCTCTCCTTTTAAGTGTGCAAACTTTATAAACAATAAGTTACAGAAACGTAAATGTTATGGTGGTCTAGAGCTTCCAAATTTCTATAATTACATTCTCGCCAATAGATTGATAAATATCCATAAATGGATCAGTTAGATTATAATTGGTTAGATATTGAGCAAACGCTATGTAATAACATTCAACTACGCGACCTGCCTTTTATTAGTCACATAATTAAACGATATAGCTGTTTTAAAAGCATCAGTATTAGCACATCACTGACAGCCTGGTGGGAATTTCTCAAAATAAATGGAACCTCAGTGATGTTATGCAAAATGACACCCATCTGGAACAACCCAGATATCTTGCTAAACAAAAAAATGATACATTTCATAACATGGAACAGGAATTAAACGGCTAGAACATATTACCCAACACAATCGCTTAATGTCATTTGACAAAATAATTAATACTTATGGTATAGATTAAAGCAAATACTTCGAATATCTCCAGCTTAAATCAATAATACAGTGTAGGCTAAATAGTAAGCAGTCAGACCTTGAACCATCACCCATAATTACAAATTTCCTAAAAATCTCAAATAAAAAACTAATGTCTAGAATCTATGCTTACATAACAGAATATGAGACGACACTCTCGCTCCCAACCCACAAATGGGAAAGAGATTTATTCATCAATCCCGACAGTAACTTCTGGAAGCAAATTTGCTTAAACACCTTTAAAATGACTAAAAATCCTAACCTGCAGCTTATACAGTATAAAATTTTACACAGGACAAAGGTTGTTCAAGATGGGTATCAGAAATACGAACATATGTGAAAGTGACCATTTGTCATACGTGAACACACCACTGCAAACAGCACGAAATTCAACCTCTGCATTTAACCCATTCACCAAGTGAAGCAGGGGGCAGCCAGGAACACGGCACCCGGGGAGCAGTGTGTGGGGACGGTACCTTGCTCAGGGTACCTCAGCGGTGCCTAACTTGGGGATCGAACCCGGACTTTCTGGTCGCAGGTCGGATGCCTTAACCACTAGGCTACCCAACTTCACATGTATAACTTGTGAAAACTTGTGAAAATAAAACACCTGATAACTACCTGCATGCCCTGTGGCAGGGAGTTCTGGCAGCAGATTTGTGAAATCTTAACAACAAACCTAGGGCATCCCATTCCTGCCTTACCCACACTCTGTCTGCTTGGTGATCTTACTAACATCAATATAGAAGCAAACAAGTCTCGCATGCTACTCACAGTACTGGAAGTCAAAAGAAAACTTAAAGATAGCCCTATTTAAAAATGTACTATCAGACCATGTTTCCATGGAGAGGATGTCTGCTGAATTTGAGCACCAGTGGGCTCCAGTAATTAATTTTATTAGTTGATGGCGTGGGGGACGACTTTTACCACTTCAACAGCTACCACTTCCAGTGACAAACCAGTTCACACACGCGCGCACGCACGCACACACACACACACGTATACATAGCTAAGTAAGGGGGTGGGCTTACTTATGTATAAGTTTATATATATACTCATATTATTATTATTACTATTATTATTTCATGTTTGTTGTGTTTGTATTTCTGTTATTCCCACTTCCTTTCTAAAAATTGTAATTAAAAATAAAGTTGTCCTCCGAAGAGGGGGGGTGGTGGCAGGTCAAATAAAAAAAAAAACACAATAAGTAGCTTTAAATTAAATGTATGGAATTCTCTGAAACACACTGAATTAGAAATGCAAAAAATAGATAAATAAAAAATGAAGAAAGCACTGTCTGAACGGAGCGGCCCGGGTGGCGTCTGGATGTGGCTGAGCCACCCCCTACAGTGATTTACATTTAGCTGAATTTATTTTTATGTTACAAAAAAAGTGCTTTTTTTTCATAATAATTTAGAAGTAAAATGCATATAAAAAACAAAATAAAAAAATTGCAGAATATTTGCAGGTTCCCTGTTGTGGAGATTTTATTTTTTTTTTCTCATAAAAATCCGCATGTGACTGGATCCGATAGTCCTGATTAAAACTAAAACTAGCGTAAACCTAAAATTACTATATTGTTATTTCCTTTAAATAACAATATTTTTATTTGAAAATTAGGAGATATATTGTCAACGGTACTTACACTAAGGCAGTGCTGTTCAGTTTAATACTTGCACCTATAAAAGAAACCAATGTATCGGGCACACTGTCACATTGTACATGATGTGAATTACATACTTTTGTGTTTGAGTTTCTTAAAAATGATCTTTAATATAAACATTTTTATATGAAAAATATAGAATGCCTTGATTTTTACTGCACCTATTCAATTAGGAGCACTGTGTGCACATACACACACTTCCCACTTAGTCTAGCTGTCAGTGTGTATTGACTTCACTCTGATGAATGAAAGGAGATAAGGTCAGCCTGCCCTTGGTGCAGCTGTTTGGTTGTGCAGTCAGAGGCACCCTACAGTTTAAACTGGTATTGAGCTTCATATATCTTTCATAGATTTTCATATACTCGCATATTTTTTCTTTATCAACTACAGATTTATTCATTATTTCACAGCAATTTGTTATGCTTGTGGTCAAAATACAAAAAAGCATGTCATTAAGTTAATAAGGCTAATAAGAATGTTTACATTAAATATAGTGCCTCAGTTTCAGAAGTATGATCATCTGGTTTGGTAAAGTAACACATTTAGTTAACTAATGAAGTATACCTTAAAAGTGATAACATATATTTAACTCTATTTCATAATGTATGTATTTGATTAACGTGTTTGTGTGTGTGTGTTTCTAACAGAGTCGAGAGAAAAACTCTAGTCACTCCAGCAGCAACACTCTGTCCAGCAGTGCCTCCAGCAGCAACAGTGATGAGAAGCACTTTGGTTCAGGTGACCTGATGGACCCAGAGATGCTTGGACTAACATACATTAAAGGGGCCTCCACAGACAGCGGCATAGACACTGCACCATGCTGTGGGCCCCCTCCTCCCCCAGGTGTGACAACCGCCACCGTAGCCCGTATGGTGCTGCAGGCCCGGGGAGTAGTGGAGGCCGGACACTCCTGGACTTCAGAGCTTCTGAAGGACAGCAGCACGGACGAGGAGCACACAAAACTATACCTGCCACAGAGTTACGCTGCAGCGCTAGCAGCTGGACACACGGCCACGGATACCAGCATAGAGGATCTGAGTGAGATTTCTTCGGAATCTAGGTAAAGCAAGATGTCAGCCTAACAGGCATAGTAATCCAAATTGTGAGTAAAGGGCAGAAAGGGTTTGTTATACTGGATACCTGTAAATATCTTAAATAAAATGTAAAGATAAACCCGCATCCCACTAGCAGACCCTAGTACTGCTTCACAACTGAACAAATAACTCTCGACAGCTAACACTCTGGAGGAGGGTGACTGGCAGGAAGGGCTCAACTATACAACATTGCACACACAAACACACAGTTTACACATAAACAGTCTTTACTACTGCATAATAAACTACTACGTTCAATAACTCCCCCCTCTAACACTCACAAAAACACGCCAAACAGCCACTCACTCCTACTGCAAAGGCTCATGGGAGCCAGTCCTACCGTGCCAGCTCGTCATTGTGTACTGTAATTCATGCATGTGCGTTTTCTTTTGTATGCGGTGTTGTTTTCATTGGCATAAGCAGTTAAATACAGTAATAAATTCATTTAATTTACAGTAATAAAAATACAGGGCTTTAGGAAGAACAAAGGAAACGAGCATAAGAACACTCCAGATACTCCGAGGGGGAAATTCTGGGCAGCAGCCAATCAGCACCAAGGAAAAATAAATAACGTGCTCAGATTGGCTACTTTCAAACCAAGGTTTTTGTTTGGGACTGTGCTTAGCAACCCAGCACAAGATCGAGGGGGCATGGAGGACGATGCACAAAAACAAAAAAATGTGAGGATATCTGCCTTTTCCACGCGTGTGCGGGGAGTTCTCAGAAAAAAATCCACGAGACTGAAATCATGACTGCTGATCCACATATAAGTGGGGGATTACTGTACACCAGAGCTGGGAGTTTAATACCTGCTTCTATCTTCTATTTATGGCTATTACAATACTAATACACATTTTCAAGTACTGACACATAGGGGCAATATATAGGTATACAGTTATTGACCACAGCCCATCTGTCCCTGCATAATTTATCACTCTCCCCTTCTCCAACAGTGGAAAGGGACACCTTAGTGATACCAGCATAGTGATCTTCAGTGTTATCAGTGTAGGTATTGAAGAGGAAAGGGCTTCTAGCCATGAGGGGCCCAGTAGACTGTTTCTTAAATTAGCCACTGAATCCAGATAAGCAAGTAGTTATGTGTTTGCATGTTTGGGTATCTGCAAAGGATTAACATTGGCTAGAACAGGGGTCACCAACCTTTATGAAACTGAGAGCTTCTTCACAGTACTGAGCCACAAGAAGGGCTACCAGCTTGATACACTAGAACAGAGTCTACCTAAACGTATCTAAACTTCGTGTATAATCAACATGTTTTAAATGCTTTTTTAGATATTATTTTCACATTTATATACAGTGAAACCCACTTAAAAAGAAGAGGGAGGTCTGTAATTTTCATCATAGGTTCACTTCATCTGTGAGAGACAGAATGCAGTAAATAGCATTAAGCACCTACAAACAAGCAAGAATTCTGGCCCTGCCTGACCCGTTACTCCCCGACCTGTTCTTTAAGAAGCTCTTCTATCCTCCACCTGTTACCTGTATTAATGGTACCTGTTTGAACTCGTTATCAGTATAAAAGACACCTATCCACACCTTCAAACTCCAACCTCCACCATGGCCAAGACCAGAGAGTTGTCTAAGGACATCAGAGACAAGATTGTACACCTGCACAAGACTGGGATGAGCCAATCTACAATAGGCAAGCAGCTTGGTGACCAATTATTAGAAAATGGAATAAATACAGGATCACTGGCAATCTCCCTCAACCTGGGGCTCCATTCAAGATCTCACCTCATGTGGTCCAAATGATCTTGAGAACAGTGAGGAAACAGCCCAGAACTACACGGGGGGGGAACTGCTCAATGACCTGAAGAGAGCTGGGACCACAGTAACTAAGGTTACTATTAGTAACACACTACGTCATCATGGATTAAAATTCTGCAGCACTCGAAAGGTCCCCCTGCTTAAGCCAGAACATGTCCAGGCCTGTCTAAAGTTTGGCAGAGACCATCTGGATGATCCAGAGGAGGCATGGAAGAAGGTCATGTGGTCAGATGAGACCAAAATAGAACTCTTTGGTCTACACTTCACTTGTGTTCGGAGGAAAAAGAAGGAGGAGTTGCATCCAAAGAACACCATCCCTACTGTGAAGCATGGGGGTGAAAACATCATGCTTTGGGGGGCTTTTCTGCGAAGGGGACCAGATGACTGCACTGTATTAAGGAGAGGATGAATGTATTGTGAGATTTTGGGCAAAAACCTCCTTCCATCAGTGAGAGCATTGAAGATGAAACGTGGCTGGATCTTCCAACATGAAAAGAAGAATAGCAACAGGATCAAAATAAATGTTAGATGCTGTTTACTGGTGATTACTCACGTTGGTGATCCCTGGCCTAGAACATTTGACTAGATATTCATTTTATTTAATTGTGTATTAAATCATTTTAATTATAATAACTTTCATATGTTCAAATGAATAATATGTTTATTTAGATGAATGCAATTTTATTTATTTAGATATTTGTCGAGCTTTATGATGTCAGTGAGGCTTAGAACACAATACGGCAGACGGGTTTTGGGGTGATGTCTCTGAGTCCCTTTTTGAAATGAGCAGGACGGACAGGCCAGACATCCCATCACAACGGCAGTGTGCTCTAATAGGCAGGGCTTCATTTAGGGGCATTTTATTCTGAATGCTGTGTGTTCTTTTTGCATGCATGCCTACACAGTTATCCACAGATTAGAGGGCAAACAAAGCAAGCGACCTCTGTACTATTCAAATGAAAATACTTTAAGTTCAATTCCATTCAATTCAACCAATGTTGTCACAAAGCTGCTTCCCAGAACTCAGGTCTGAGCCTGTAGTGAGCAAGCCGAGGGCAACAGAGGTCAGGAAAAAAACCCTAAAGGTGGAGGAAGCAACCAGGATAAAAAGGGAACCCATCTTCCTGGTCAGCCCGGAGAGACAGAGAGAAAGAGAGTCTCTAAGGGGAAAACTAACAACAGAAGGACTTTGTGTAGAGCTTTATCACTGTCAGACAGATTGGCCATCTACAGCTAATACAGTTGGTACAGTTAAGATTCAGAAGAGGTCGTTTTTGTTGGAAGAGTAGCTTCAGAGCCTCTAGTATACAATAACAGGAACAACAATCTCCGCCTAAACTTTGTACCGCAGTTTCTGTCTTAAATTATCTTTATGATGACAATACAGGGTGCTCTAGTAAACTGAAACACCATAAGATTAAAAAAAAACACATGTAAAAGCTCTCCAAATGCAAACTTTGGAATGAATGTCTGTTAAGATGCAAAGTAATCCATCATCATTAGCGATGCACCAATAGGATCATATTTTTGGTTTTCTGCCCTGCAAAATGAATTTTCCAGGCTCCAAACACTGCTATTCTCAAGCCTGGTCCCAGCACTGAAGCTTATATCCATGCAGTACAGCACACAATAAGCTTAACTCAGACAACCTACCAAATCCTCCTGTGTTAAATCCCAGCAAAAAGTAATGATTTGACATTAGAGCAAAAAAAAAAAAACGGGTTCCGTTAACCCCCATCTTTTTTGGCAGAGATCACAGGGGCAGCTGGTGGCCTAGTGGTTAGGGCATTCGCCCTGTGATCAGAAAGTCCGGGTTCGATTCCCAAGACTGCTAGACCCTGAGCAAGGTAGCGTCCCCACGCACTGCTCCCCGGGTGCCATGTTCGTGGCTGCCCCCTGCTTCACTTGGTGAATGGGTTAAATGCAGAGGTTGAATTTTGTGCTGTTCACTGTATGACAGAATGGTCATTAAAAAAAAATACAAATTCTTAAAAGCTACAAGGTTCTGTTCAGGGAAACTATAGCTAATTTTTAATATGATGTTTTACATCAGAATTTTTCATTAGTCTGTAACAGTCTCCATATGGCTTGTAATACCTATATAACTGTAAGTGAAAGTCCTTTCAGTTCAGAGTCAATTTGCTTATCCTACAAAATTAAATTAATGAAAACTTAATAACTACCTTGATTCTCATCTGTACACGCAGGTTGTGGTTGGCCCTGATTAAAGTAGCCAGTTTCAAATTCATTCTAAATCAGCTCCATAACATACCAGACAAATTAAATATAATGAATGTCCTTTCACATTATTGATAGCCTCAGGCACAGTAAACGTATTACCCTGCTTCTGCCCTGCTCAGAATCAAAAGCTCCTTTTTTTCAGGACTTGGTCTGATTTGTACCTGGCTCCCTGTGGATTAGAAGTGACCATTATTATCGTTATTATTATTATTATTATTATTATTATTATTAGCAGTAGTAGTATTAGCATTAAAGTAACTTCTAAGTGTATAAAACAAATGTAAAGCTTTATTCATTTTAAAGATGCTAACCATCACACACACACTCCAATAGTTTTTTTCAAATTCCAGCACACACAGGAAATTCCAGTTTGTTGCCTCTTGCTTACTTTTCTGCCTTTTTGTCGGCTACTTTTCAAAAGCGAAGCTGAAAACGTGGAATTTCTTCTATATCACTTTTGTCATTCTGCCCTGATGGTGACCTTAGCCTTGTGACCCCTGAGCACACTTCTCTGCTCACAGAATTAAAATATGATGTGCTCTCTGAGTCAGCCATGGCTCTGACTCACGGAGTGTGATTTTTCAGTGAGTTTGTATCCACACCTCCCATCCCTTCCAGCACTGTTTCCACCCATGTAGTTTTGTCAGCCCTGGATATGCCAACTCGCACAAACATACCAGCAGGGGCTCGTAGGTCAGATTGCGAGTAGTGGTTGTAGCTGTGCTAGACAAGGAGAGAACTGCGAAGGCTGAAGAGACCCCTGGGGCACGGAGTAAATTTTGGTTTCACCTCACTGTAACCATATAGTCATGACTTTGAATTTCAGTGTTCTTGTAGTGTTTCTAAGATGTTATATACAGTCGTCCTTAAGCATATCATTTTTCCTAATCTAAAGAGATCTCAATAATTATATGAATATTCATATAAACTCTTGACACAAGTAGTGTAACACATTAATTAGGTTTAACACATTTATTAGGGCCGGACCAATATATCAGTTCACCATTATTGTCAGTGAATTTTGAGGTCCAACAGAAATTCACAGTGACAAAGTAATTGTAACACATTAATGATGAGAAGGAAACTTTTAAAAAAGCTGCTCAAGTTTATGGAAATTCTTACTTGGCTGCAACTTTTTACATCTGCTCATTTGTTTCACAATATAGGTTGCACTGGTACATTTACAAAACATGCTGCTTTTGGAAAAAAAATAAGAGACAACTGCAATTTATTTTTAAATCAGCATCTGTATGAGTATAACAACCATTCCAGTCCAGTGTCTGTTAAATTCCTACACAAACACCTCATTCTGCTTTATAAGGGACTGATTAGTGATCGCCTGAATCACATCTTATTTAATGAGGAAATGTATAAAACACTGCTGTAATTGACACTCTGCTCTCACACTGAGACCAGTTGGATGGTGAAACACTACTCGAAGTTCCTCAAAGCTCATTATTGCCATTTTGTTTAGGAATGAAAAAGAGAAGTTCTTTAAATGCTGCATCATTTCTCTTATTCTGATGTTTCGTCATTTCTTTTAAAATTATGCTTTAAAGAATAATATTTGTCAGCAGAAATATTGTCAGCAGTTCTTAAAAACATCAGGCAAAGCTGCTCAGTGCAATACTTAAACCTATAAAAGATAAAAACCTGAGAAACTGAACACACAGGATCACAGGGGAAAACATGAAAATGAATTTAAAACATCAAATAAACGTGTGCACCCTATGAAATATATGAATTAAGACTTTTTTAGAAAGAAGCGACAATCATGTTAGGAAATTCACAGTTTAGTAAAAAAGTATAAGATGAAAATCAAATTTTTTATCAGAATTTTAACTCCAATATACTTATATTGGTCAGAATCTTATATTTAATATTTTCAAATAAATCAAATAACACAAAAAGAAGTGCTGTCACATCACAAAGCTCATTAATTCACAAGTTAAGACTATGAAAAGCTTACGTGGACAAAAAACCTTAAGAGCATACATAATGACTCTTAATTTAAAAAGTTGACCGCTGATTTTTTGGGTTTGGTTGTTGTAGATTTTAGGCTTTAGGCTCCGTGTGTGTGTGAGGGGTGTGTGTGCGTGTGTGTGCGTGCATGTGTGTGTTGACAGCCATCTAACACCATGCCACCACCACTCAGTGACACTCCACTCGCAGACTCCACCATGACTGCTCACTTAAAGTGGTGCTCCAGTGACAAGGTCACAGCACTGGAACCTCTTACCCCCTCAATTCTTCTCCTTCCTCCTAACTGTCTGTAATAGCTTTATTCATTCAAATCTAGCTTTTAAATCAAATTTAGCAATCTACTATTTAAACACAAATATTAGCAATCTTGAAAGAAGTTCCTCCCCTCCCACAAGAGGAACATGCAGCCAGTGTTGCTCTCACTGGACTTCATTGATGGGCTATTTTAATATGATGAGAGTGATTATATTGAATTATTGAGAAAAAAAAAATTCTGATTGAGCTTATTTTGCCCACACATATAGTTATAACAGACTCCTTTTAAATGGAGAAACATTTCTTTCTTTCCTTAAGCTCAAATTTGAGCAAACGATGCTAATACAATTAATTGTGTTTAATTATTCTACTCATTTAGTAGCCCTATTTAAAAGTCATTTAAACCATGTTTGTTCTTTTCTCCCTTAATCTCTTTCCCTGATAAAGCTATCTTTATCCCTCCCACTGTCGTTTCAGACTGTTCCACTGAAATGTCCCTCATTTCCAGAGAAGCAAACTCAATGTTTTACTTTAGCACATTTTAATGCATTAAAAAAAACCAGAAGCAGACACAATTTTTTCTTGTACATCGAAAGGTGGTCTGGAGTAATTAGCCTCTTCATAGGCAAAGCTCTGAATTTATTAGCCAGAAATGATTCATCCAGACTGAACCGAATTAGAATTCTTAAAATAAATGTTATTGCCTCTGAGTAATGTTTGCATGCTCACTTCCTTGTGAGATTATCCTAACTGTAACTAACTATAACACAGCTGTTGTACAGTTCTGTCTTTTTCAGAAATCAAGGGTACTGATTAAGGGCAGCAAAGATGACACTCATTGTTGTGTGTGTATATATATATATATATTATTTTATGTGCCTCCCGATTAAACCTTATTTTTAACCCTTTGTCCTCTCCAGACAGCTCTACCTGGCAGAGGAAGCATGCCGGCTGCAGGGAGAAGAAAGGGATAAAGAGGGAGGGCTACAGCTGGCCATGTCAAAGGAAGAGTACACAAAGATGATGCTGCCAGACAGCCTATCCAGAGAGGGAGGACGCAGGAAGGTAAAATGCATAGATGGAACCATGTCATGTGGACCTTATTTAGTTCTGATGGTGTCAAGCATGTATGGGGGCAACCAGGTGAGGAGTACAAAGACAAGTGTGTCAAGCATGGTGGTGAGAGTGTCATGGTTTGGGACTGCATGAGTGCTGCCAGTACTGGGGAGCTACAGTTCATTGAGGGAACCATGAATGCCAACATGTACCGTGACATACAGAAGCAGAGAACGATCCCCGCTCTTCAGAAACTGGGCCGTATGGCAGTATTCCATCATGATAATGGCATTGGAGTCGTGGTCCCAGTCGATGTGCTTCAACCAGTTGACCAGGGTCCCCTCCGGCATTGCCCCGTTCACCTTTATCCAGTCTGCCGATCTCAGGTGTATTTCTGAAATGGTGGGGAGATATTCCCTGCAGAAATTCAAAAGCTGGTCACCACATTTCTTTCCCCCCACAACAGAGGCCTTGGGCAGGAAGCGAAGTGCGTTTTTTTTAGTCGACTTTACGGCCTGTGGGCTCCGGATGAATCACGGTTTCAGAAGCTCCCATCCTTGGCCTGGAATACTGGGTAGTGCCGCCGGGTGTATTGCATTTATATTTACAATTACGGCATTTATCAGACGCTTTTATCCAAAGCGGCTTCCATTCTCTAACTACAGGGGGCAGTCTCCCTAGAGCAGCTTGGGGTTAAGGGTCTTGCTCAGGAACCCAGTGGTGGTGCTGAAGGTAGGATTCGAATCAATGACCTTTTGGTCCTGAGGCAAGTATCCTACCATTAGGCGCGAAATCGGGGAGGGGCGGAATCCATGTCATCCCTCGGGAGCAAAGGCATAGCCGGGCTTGGATAGAGAGGAGATGGATAGAGAGAGAATTAGAATACTGTGGAATACGGTGCACTGGTACCGGTTCCACAGAATCGACCCTGAACTGGCCTCCTTGAGTACCGTGCAGGATCTTACTACCCATCATCAGTGTGGATCTCTTGTTCAACGTCTGAGAAATATCACTTATTTTTCTTTTATGCGTATGGATCAAATTCCCTACTGGCCTTGATTTTTGATGATTATTTGCTGATTCTGGATTCCAACAGTGGTGACCCCATGGACTCGAACGCCCCTTTCTCAGAATGCGGAGGTACTGTGAAGTTCAGTGTGCTAGTTGCGGTTGATGTATATAGACATAAATAACAGATGGCAGGTTAGATACAATGAGGTTGAGAATTCAGTTTGGGTATGATAAACATTTAAAAATTGTGATGGTATGTCCTGGTTAAGTAGTCTTCTGGCTCTTCCTAAGCCTAATCTGGGTACTGGCTTTAATACTCTTGAAGCATCTACCTTATTTCAGCAGTTCAAACAATTACTGTAGAATCATCGGGTGCAGCGTTCCACCACCTGGATAACTGTCTGTAGTACCTTAATGTCTGGTACACAGCTGTTCCCAAACCAGCAACAAAGTAAAAAGATCTTTGGATCACTGGGGAGACACTGCCTTGTCTTTTTGGACTGGCCTTGAACGCACTCAGTTCATGTAAGATCTCTCACCCTCTCCAATGCAGTCCTGTTGATGAAGGGTGTGTAGGACTCCTGTTGTCTCCTACATTTGTATCTTTTAAAGCACATGGGGGACTCATTAAAGATGCAGGTAAAGACTCCAGCTAGCTGGACCCTACACACACCACGTCCTTTAGCAGTGATGATGTTGCTGCTCTCACTAGCTGCCTGGTCGGCGTTAGCACAATAAGCCTCAAAACGGTCCTAGAATGCATTTATTTGCTCACAGCTGCACAAAAAAAACAAACAAAAAAATATCATCACTCAGATGTTTTTTTTTCTTCCTCTTAGGCATCACATGAAACCTCAATGAAAAGTCACGTTAAAGTGAAAAGTAAAAAAAAATCATACTATCATACTGACTCCGCACTGAGCTCCGCATCCAAACAGCAAAAGAGAAAGAATGATAAATTGCATTCGTTCACTTAGAATAATCATGTCCTGTGCTGGATGGCATCAATTCTGTCGCTAAGTTAGGGATATTGACTTTAAAAAATATATAATATTTTTATATATCTTATAATAAGTTATTGTGTGTATGTTCTACACACTCTGTTATAGTTTGTGCTTTTTTGTGTTGTGTTTGAAAAGACCATTTTCTACATTTATTGTTTTGGGCTGTACCATGTTTAGCCACCTGCGGTGTGTGTAATAAAAAATAAAGGACACACATTTGTGTCATCAAAGAGAGGCTTTGTTTGTTTACTTTAACAAAGAAATTCCTTCCTGACGACCTCTTATATGCCCCCAGAGACAGCTCTTCACAAACATGATGACTGAGGCAGTTTCACTGTCCTAAATGCTTTAATTATACCTTATTTGTAAGTTTTTAGAAATTTTTTTTTTCTTTTGTGATAAATAGGTTAATTGTTTGTTTTAGCAACAGCATCTGCACTCATGTTCAGGCATCAGACAATGCTTGCCTACTACTTGCTGCTGCAAAAAGTCCATAAAGGAGCAAAAACTACAATCAGTCATCACTTTGAAGGGTTGGACAGTCCTAAATTTGATCTTAATGTGTTTCTGAAAAATAAGAAAACATTTTTATGTTCTGAATGAATTCTGAAAATGCATATGAGGAAACTACAAAACTGCAAAAAAATCATTAACAAATGTTGCAAATTGGATTATGAATTTTGTAGCTATGAGGATTTCAGTTCATAGTGTGTAGCATCATGCCACAAAACACGAGCAAATGTTTTTTTTGGTTTTTTGTTTGTTTGTTTTCCTTTTACTTCTGAACATGTCCTCTACTTAAGAGGCTGTTCAATTCATCCCTCAAAGAGCTCAGTAACAAAAATAACAGAAAAAATGAGTTAAAGTTGCAGTTATTGAACTGAACAGCTTAGCCTTAGTTTTTAAAAACTATTTCTCCTAATTTCCAAATTATTTTTTTGTTCTTTAAAGCTTGATTTTAAAGGAAATAAGAGAAACTTTAATAATTCAAACAAACTTCTAGTAGTGTTTTGCCATCCAACTGGTCACATTGCAAAAGGGGTTTTTACTCTTTAAATAAGATTTGAAGTTACTTTATTGACATCAGCAGTTGTGTACACGTACAAAGTGAGATGAGACAATGTTTCTCCATGGGCCACGGTGCAATATATATTAACATACAACATTCAACTGAGTGCAAATTACAATGAACAAACAGAGAGATAATAAATAGACAGCAAATGTGGACATTGCGTAAACCTTCTGGGTGATGAGTATTGCACTATAGGTACGACGAGAGAACACTGCAATAAATAAACAATGAATAGACAAGCAGCGTAATGGTAATGTGAGTGGGAAACTTAGTTTACCAGACAATTTAAACATTGCACTATATATGCGTTTTTGAACACATGTTGCACTGGAATCATATTCTTATCCATATTCATAAGATATGGATAAGAATATGTTGTTTTTAGGTGATCACTAAATAAGTCCCTCATAAAGCAGAATGAGGTGCTTGTGTAGGAATCTAACAGACACCGGCATGGAATGGTTGATTTGAAAGTAAATTGCAATGGTCTCTTATTTTTTTCTGGAACTGTATTCGCATGCTTTAAAAAATTGGAAATAGCTAATAACTAAGCATTCATGGTGTTCAATGCAAAATTGTATTCTGCTACATGCCTAATCTGATTGTGGCTAATGCTAATACCAACAAAGAACAGATCATTAAATAGTGTTAAACTAGCACTTCAAAAACACGTTCACACTATGATGCATATATTACTCAGTCTTCGATTACTCAATCTGTTGTATGGATTGGTTTGAGGGGCGTACTGATACATGTAGAACAGATATCTGCTTTGTGGAAAGTCTAGACGTCTAACTGTGGTCATACTAAGTTAAGTAATTCAGCCTTTGTGGCTAATGCTAATACCAACAAAGAACAGATCATTAAATAGTGTTAAAATGGCACTTCAAAACACGTTCACACTATGATGCATATATTATTCAATCTTCGCTGTTAGTCTAGCCCCTAACATGTTATACGTTTGTGTTTTCCACCAGGCACCAGCCACTGGCATCCCATCCCCACGCCGCTCTCTGTACCGCACTCTCTCAGATGAAAGTGTGTGCAGTAACCGCAAGGGTTCATCATACGCTAGTTCCCGCAGTTCCATACTGGACCAGGCTCTGCCCAACGACATCTTGTTTAGCAGCACCCCGGCATACCACAGCACGCTACCCCCCCGCATCACCCTCAGCCAGCCTATGTCCAACCTCCGGAGTGAGTACAGACCAGTGTTACCTGGCGTTACATTTTATGTCTGTTGTGAGTAAAATGCATGAAATAGACTTTTGATATTTAGTTCTGATCACCAGTGGTCCATCCTTGTGCTGTGCTATTAGATCTGAGAAGTTAAAAGTTTTATGTATGTGTACATAAATATAGATGCTATCTACATTAAAGTTTCCTTAGGGCATCATTAGATGACCACGACCTAACACCACAGCTTGAAATCACGTGCCTGATGGAAAAAAGCCCATTTCTAAATTGAACACAAATATTATTAATATTATTTTAGTGGAACAGATGCACAAATAGGCCCTGTAGATTGAGTATCCGAATAATAGGGTGTCAGACAACCGCTCCTGTTACGTAGACACCTGTCAGTCTGTGAAAGAGATAGTAATGAGTACAGGGGATCCTAGGGATACAACAGTTTCGGGTTTACGACGCTCACTCCATGCCCACTACGTAATGACAGTGAGGGAGTTTTCATTTTCCTTTTTCTGTGGCTTAGTTGTTTTAATTGATGATTTTACAACTGTGTTAGGATGAGTAAGTGACTAAGGCTAGGGTGTGTTTCGACTAACATTTAAAAATGTAATCACTGTCGAAGGAACAGATCTGTGTCATAACTCGTATGGATTGGTTTGAGGGGTGTACTGATGCATATAGATCAGATATCTGCTTTGTGGAAAGTCTAGAACTCTAACTGTGGTTATACTAAGTTGAGTAATTCAGCCTTTAAAATGAGTTTGTTTGAAGGATTTGTTAGCAAGGTGCATAGTACAGAGGATTTTGGTTACTGGATAATTTGATTAAAACAGCTGAAGCTTCTCATTGTGCTTACAAACTATTATGTATGAAGTAAAGAAATTAAACAGAATCCCAGTAAACATCTGTAGAGTTTTTCATATTAATCATTGTTTTTGATATGGGGAAAATTGGTTTAAGGCTAGATAAAGTAGTTTATTTCTTGGAGTTCCTGTGATGGAGAGCAGAGTCAACCATTTGTTGGTGATTTTATTTGCTGCTCATTTTCTCCATGGCACTTTGAGATTCTTTTTAAATGGAAAGTGCATTAGAAATAAAATGTATTATTATTATTATTATTATCCCCCTTAGGTTAACATTTCCTCACACATATTGTGCCACCCCATTCCAGGTATAAATAAATAAGAAGCAGACTCTCGAACTTTTCTGCTCTTCTCAAACTGGTAGCTGCAGTTTGTCTTTTAGAAACCATTTTGACTCGACACTGCACAGCAGAAGCAGATGGTTCAGCTAATCCATGCACCTAGTTGGCAGTAAAGGTCATGTGTGAGGTTGAAACCTCACCGGTGTCTTGTGATATGGAGTAAAACAACCAGTAGACAGCAAAGCCTGGCAGCATAAAGACGTGTGACCAATTCCACACAAATTCCTTTGCTTTCATTCAGGCGACCCTACTGACCCAGATGGCCAAAAATGTATACAAAAAACTGACAGCTGGCTCTGAGGCCCTAAGTTCTATTACATTGTCCCCACTGGCTTGAATAGAGCAAGCAAGGAATAAAGACTCAGTGGTAAGCACAAGGAAAAGGGTACTACTAGAACTGTGGAGAGGCAGAGGAATATGATGCAGGTCATTCCACAGAATTTCAAACAGTGCCAATCCTCTACTTTATCCCAAAGACTTTTTGACAGTGCCTTGCCACCCGTAGTTGATAGTTTGCTTTCAGTTGCACTACCAAGCACAGCAATGCTGAACTAATCAAAAAGATTACAAGTAATTTACAAGTGGGAGTGAAAAAAATAGTTTGCTATCTTAATTTTAGGAAGAGATGAGCCTTTATCTCTTGGTGTGTGTGTGTGTGTGTGTGCACATGTGTGTCTCAGGTGAGTTTTGGTTCTCTGATGGCTCTCTGGCAGAGAGGTCAAAGTTCAATGACCCAGGCCTCATGCCCCTACCAGACACTGCTACAGGCTTGGACTGGTCACATCTCGTTGATGCAGCTCGAGCCTTTGAAGGTAGGCAGTGTGTGTGCATGAGTAATGTTTTTGTTCCTGGACTGAAAGGGCAAATTTTGTGCTAATAAGAAACATACAACATATGTAGCCCAGTGCCTATGAATTTGGCACCATTGAATTAAAGTGAAGTTCTACATGTAGTCATGCATGAACACACCGTAGCACAGCACACAGTGTGAAATTCTTTCTTCATCTAACCCATTCACCAAGTGAATCAGTTGGGGAAATACAGAATAGGTGCATTTTTATGTCCCAAAACAGTCATGAAGTCTGTTTTTTCAACCAAGCTAGGCTACAAATAAGCACATTGGCATTTGCATCTGAAAGAAGATCTCCAAAAGGCTCAGCTCCTTCTAGTGTGGATCCACACTAGTATTTCAATAAATAAACCCAATTACTGGTTTGGGGAAAGTAGCTTGATAGGAAATATAGACTCATAAAAACATAAAAACATTGTTTTTAAAAATGGATGATTTCAAAAATGTGTTACTTTTAGATTGAATGCCCATTCTAACTGGCCATTTATTATTTTTCATAATTTGTTCACATTCATTGCCATTTAGACATGCAAGGAAACTCCAGACAACATTCTTTTGATTTCAGTGATCTGTATAGGGAGAGAAAGAAACATGTTAATAATGTTAATAATCTCCTAATTTTGATTCTTCAGAAAAAACTGTACTAGAGAAATCTGTTATAGAACATTTATAGATTCTTAAAAGTATCCCTTAACCTGCACATTTCACTGCTTTCCTCCCAAAAGAAGGAAACATCTGCTCGTCCACTAGGACTATTTATTGACCCATTGCCTAGTAATTGAGACATGGCCTATCAGGTGACCTTTAGCCTATTAAAACAGTGTTTCCAAAACCTGGGGTCCGGGCCCCACCTTAGGGGGGCGCTAGAGATCGCAGGGGGGGGCGCACAATTTTGTCTGCACTGAGGTTACCAAAATTATTTATAGACATTAAATTCACAAAATTCCAATGTCTGAGAAACGTAAAAGTGTGTGTGTGTGTGTGTGTGTGTGTGTGTGTGTGTGTGTGTGTGTGTGTGTGTG
>JBBPDC010000149.1:9139171-9155651 GCA_037974485.1 Hemigrammopetersius urotaenia | reverse complement strand
AAAGCTGCTTTGTGACAATGACCATTGTTAAAAGCGCTATATAAATAAAATTGAATTGAAAAATTGAATTGAATTGAATTCTTCTCCCCACATGTTCAGAGTCTCTCCTCACCAGTTTTGCCTCTCCCACTTTTCCTCCAAAAGATCCAATTCAAGCTGTCTCTCTAATAAACTCATTCCTGATCCTGTCCCTTCTAATCAAACTCTTGCTGCTACCTGCCTGTCACAAATCACTCCTGCCACTCTTCTCCACCCATTCCACTATGCCTACACTCCCTTCATCACTTCTCTTTCACATTTCCCTTTACTCTGGATTGTTGACACCAAGCGTTTGAACACCTCCACATTCGCCAGCTCTACTCCCTGCATCCACACCATTCCATGGTCCTCCCTCTCATTCATGCATAGGTATTCTGTCTTTGTCCCTATTGGTCATTAATAAGAAAAATAAGCAGACAAAATACCGATTGTTTATCTCTTTATGCAGACGGACTATACTTTTTATATAACATTTTAGAATTTAAGTATATTGGAGGTTGGAGGTAAGATGCCTCAGATTAGATAATGAGTTAACAGAGCTGTGCCATGTCAGTTTGCCAGCGCAATATAATTTCACTGTTTCCAGACCTACTAAACATTAGCCTAGTGCACACTAAAGTTGCTTTCTCACATGCTTGAAAGGTGTCCTTGGCAACCAGCACATGTTAAGATACTCATTTTTCAGAGTAGTGAAGCATAGGAACTCACAAACGGCAATGCAAAACTTCTTAGAGTTCTCTGATTATTAGCCTAAGCATATTGATTTTCTTTGTTTTCCCAGTATGATGAACTAAATAGTTTTCAAAATTTGAACATGGTTGACATTAGTAATGTCACACTTACATAGGAACTGCTTCTTCTTCTCCAGAGATAACTCATGAAAAACATCCCAGAACAGCCTTATGGTAGGATGTTCAGCCCAATATTCTCCTTTGTACTCAGCAGACTAAGGAAGACAAAAAACAATTCCTGGTTACTGGAGTCGTGTGAATACTGTCGTTCTATAAAAGATGATTTGTGATCATGTGAGATTTTATCTTCATTGAGAAGACTCCTGTCCTAAGTGACGATTAACAATTCTCTCATGTCTATCAAAATAATATGAGCTGGTAAAAAGTAAGCAGTTAATATGTACACAAAATACTGTCACAGATTATGAGAGTTCATGTGAATATAAGGAAATATTCTGAGATCTCAGGCCACTTGTTTGCACTATAACATCTTTAGCTCTGAGGACCACTCCTGAGTAAAGTCAAATTATGGTTCAAGTTCATTAAACAACACATAACGTGACTGTCTGAGCCATGCTCAAAGCCATTAAAAAATTCAATACCACAAAACTATTAAAAATAAAGTTCAAGGTCACTATAGTTAAATCATTTTTGATCTAAATGACATCCTATTGAAATTTGTGTTGTTATACTTACTTTATTTTCTTTTAGTTGACCTGGCATATGCAGTCATTTGCAGCCCCTTTGGTATGTGCTACAGTGACTGCTCAGTTTTCCAAAGATCAATTGTTATTATATAATTTGTAACAAATTGTTTTTCAAAGATTTCATATACCTAGACTTTAATCAACAACAATCAACAGAAACCTTGCAGACAGATGTTATTTTCGCATGAATCATCTAAGATGTCACTACAGCAACCTTCCACCTGTTGAAGCGGCTAAATCAAAACTTTAGTTCCTGAAGGTAATGGACTATTATCACCAAAAAGTGTTTCTGTGAGGCTTGTTTTACCATGAATATAGGAACATAAAGATTTGTAAATGTAAAGATTTTACTGTTACTGCCTTCTGTCTCAGTGTAGCATGCAAATAAGTCTTGATGTGTACCATACAACTTCACTTAGGGTGCTGGAAAACACCTTTTTCCATTTTTATTTTATACACAAGTAGTTTGCCTTTAATCTTCTCCTAATGTTATATATTTATCAATATGTAAAATCATTTTAATTGCCTGTGTATCAAATGTGTTATAAAATGATCAGATATAACACTAAAACCACTTGTCTAATTTTGTGGAGGACACCTTTTTCAATTTCACCATGGTCCAGTTTTCCACTCAAAGCTGCTGAAATGCTTGCCTGTTTTTCCTGCTACCAACACAGAACCAATGGTTTACTTGCTGTCTAATATATCCCACCTCAGACAGGTACCAGGCATTTATTTTGACAGGTGAATTAATAAACTTGCTTTGCTTTGCTGTGTGGGGGTGCAGTTTTATTAGAGACTTTTATCTGAGTCTCTGATAAAACTCTCTTTTATCAGAGAGTTTTATCTGAGTCTCTGATAAAACTCTCTTTTATCAGAGAGTTTTATCTGAGTCTCTGATAAAACTCTCTTTTATCAGAGTTTTATCTGGACAATGGAAGCCTACCAACTACAGCGAATGGTGACACAACACAATATTACTGGCAGTATTCAACCGTCAGCTTGCTGTGAGAAGTCTTAAAAACCGTTCAGAACAAAATGATAGACCTTGTGACCTGTAATCGACCAGTTTCTTTTATATAGACTTTCATACCTTCTCTAGCTCCTTCCAGTCATAGTTTGTGTTCCCTATTACCATTGCTTGGAGTTCGTTTGGCTGAAAAAGCTCCAGGACTTTCCCTCCACATACTTTATGGAATCCAGCATGAAAGGCGTTGAAAAGGGACGCCACAGATGAGTTGAAGAGGTAGTTAACGTAAGCATCTACGAAGTCATGCCTGAAATTAGATGATAACTAAATTAAGTACAAAATTATGTATGTACAAATTTTTTTTAAAAAAAACAAGAAAACAATAGCAATGACCCATTTAAAATTCAAAAGTCAGTAAATGTTTCAAACTATTTATAAAAACATCTATTCTCTCTCATTGATTGATGTTATCTTTAGGTACAGGTGTCATTACAGGTGGTCTTATCAGTTAAAATCTGGAATTTATTCTAAGCATATTTGTAAACTATATTTGTAAACATTTTAAAATGAATATCCGATTATCAATATTAATTAATGAGCAAAAATATACAATGCATAGTGCAATAGTGCACATTTGTATAGGCAATTTTAATAAATAAATTATCAACATGTTATAATCATAATCTACTCAGAAATTTTATTTGCAGCCTGAATCAAAGACAAATGTCACACAAAGGCAGATCTTTAGAAGCTTCCCTATATTGTGAGTGATTATGTTGGTGTTTTGTGAGATGTTTACATACAGATACATTATGGATATGACAAAATAAATGGAGTACACAATCATACGACAAAATACCTGTTGTGATTGTTCACATTAATGTCCATTCCATTAGGAACCAGGTCCAAAACCTCAGTAGTGCCAAAATTTTCCACCGTAATCTGAAATCAGCAAAACACAATAATATCACTGTTTAAACAAAAAAATCTCCAAATACACACACTGTAAAGCACAACACAAGATCAAACTTGACACCAAAGAACATTAATTAATTTATAAAATATGATTAATTTAATATTGCCAGTGGACTTGTAGGAAACAAGCTTGTCTTTGATCAGCATAAACATCTGCATGAACATTGTTTTTGCTGATTTGCCTACCTCACAATACCTTTCAGCTTCATTGACAAATATTGTAGTGATTATGTGTTAACTTCATTCATTTCCTTTGGGAGAAATAACATTGCAATATATACTGAATTTTTTATCTTTAACAATGAAAAACAGAACAATATTGTTTTAAAGCTATTATTTTGTATGATGGATCAAGACAAGAGCAAGTCATATTGAAAAGATCAAACGACGTTAACAGAAATACACATCCTCATCTCAAATATAATAATTAGTTAAATTTAGCAAATTAATAGTAGTTAATATAGAGTTTTTGAGTAAATATTGGATTTTAAGAGATCTTTAATAAAGAAGAGAGCTTCTTTATTATATAGGGCCAGCAAAAATCGAAGCAGACTCATGTGTCTCCTTACATGAACATTAAGTAAAAGAATAACATTTATTTCAGCATCTTTGTAAAAATGGATGCCCATGTGTAGAACCATCAAAACATAATATATTTAAATTTTACAATAAACTATTAAAAGAGCAAACACATGACTGTAGTTACAGCTCAAGTGTAAACAAAAACAGTTTAAAACAACATTTGCGCCAACATTAACAAGTACTTAAAGAAAAAGCAATGCTGGTCAGACCAGCCATAATTAACAGTAATGGTAAAGTGTGTACATGTTGGAGGATGTGTACATGTTTTCACAATTAGTAAAAATATGTACGCTTGGCCCTAACATTGCATGATTACAGATGGATCTTTGGTGATGCCACAGTCAAAGACAGTATAATTGGCCTTGCTTTCCGTGGTTGGGCGCTGCTTCTCCCATCAGTCAGTCAGTTAACTGATGTAACAGAATTAGCATTTAGGATTCTCTACATGGATTTTCAGCTGTTACTGACATTGCAATGGTAGCCTTTTGGAAAAGTTCAATGGTGCTTTATTTGTCTTGGAAAAGCACACATTATTTCCCAGCCTACCAGCTTCATAGCCCCATGTAATATGGGACCTGGCTGGCAGTGGAATGTGACATGAATCATCAAAAGAAAAGAAAATCAGCTGAAAATAATTTGAATAGGAGTGCCCAAACCTTTACAACTATTTTATTTTATTCAGTAATTAACTTTATTATGAACTGCAAATGTATTACCCGAAGCTCTTTTATAAGATTATATGCAGTACCATTTTTTCTAAAGGTTTTGTGTAATCAAGGAAAATATGCCCTTTATTCCTTGGGTATATAGCTACATACTACAAAAATTAAGTACAGTAATGCCCCAGTTTTATGCGGATCAGGAGTAGCGTTTTCAGTCCCACGCAGATTTGTTTTTTGAACCAAGCTCATAGTTTTACGCGTGAAACCCGACAATACTGCGAAAACCGCAAATATCCTCCACCTTTTTTTTGTGGCAATAAATATATTTTTTCTGGATGTTTTCACACAAGGGTACCCATTCACCTCATTGCGGTGTCCCAATACTTTTGTCCCACAACCTTCCGAGTTGCATATATCAGCCGGGAATTTAAATTAAAAGAGGGGAATACGGGTTTACCTTTACATTTTCTTTAAGGGTAATGCATTAAACTGAGTTTAAAATGAAATAAAAGTGTTCTGGGCGCAGATTTGCGCTATAATAATAGGCAATGTTAGACTTTTTTTTTTAACAAAACACAACGCGGCGAAAAGCAGGCAATTGCTGTATTGCTGTTCTTACTGTGAAGTTCAAGCAGAATGTGTCCTCAACGTCATCGTCGGTGTAGTCCAACAGTTGTTGTAGACTTCTACAATGTGGCAAAATCACAGAAAGAACAAGTGTTTTAAGTTAGTCTTAAGACTGTTCCAAAAACAGTCAAATCTGTACAAAGCAGAATTTTATGTACTCAGTCGATTACTCAATTGATTCACCTGCCTACATCAGGCATGAGCTCCTTCAGGTCCTCCAAAGTGGGAGTCTTCTTTAGGAGCTTCTTGTACAAGGCCAGAGGAAAGTGCAGTTCTACTATGGTCAGGTTATAAATAGCCAAACCACAAACGACTCCAATAAGATGAAATAAGTCAACATCTTCAAATGTCTGCAAACACCAAATTAATAAACAGTAACAGTACCTAACAATTTTTAGTCATCTCACAAAATATGTTTACATCATGTCTCAAAATATGTACGCAACTTCAAGCATGATCTTTACCTTGTCTGAAAACCAGATTAGCCTGGACTCCTCATAGTACCTGAACATGCCATATTTGGGGTCCAGCAATTCTTTCATGATGAGCAGGAAGAATTCTTTCCGCACTCCTCCAGCATCCACGGCCTCTTCTCCTACAAAGATCACCTGAGAACAGTCCAAAATGTGTTTGTATCTCAACTAAAATCTGAGTGTCCAATTTGGCAACATGAACTGAGCTATTAAAAAATTTGCTTTTTTGGCCAATATAACACTATAATCTCTGCAATAACACAATCTGCATAAGAAATAATAGTAATGAGTCAACATTAGGATGTTGATGTAGGATATTAGGAGTCTTGAATCCTACTGCAAACTCACCAATGATATTCAAGAGCCCATGAAATTGTTTAGACTCTTGTTGCCAATGTGTTTTAGACTTAGAATTGATGGCACTACAAAACTAAATATAGCCCTTCAGAATTATTCAGGTAATGATCTAAAAGTAAAACAAACAAACTTAATCACCCAAATAACTCAAATTGTTTTCATAAAAACACCTGGCCAAAATCTTAGCCTGTTAAACCACATCTGGACGAGGGTGGAGCAACTTTTTACAGCTACAGACATTACAGTCATTTCTGTAAATACCAAGGCTGGAATTCACAAAGTCGCAGAAAATTACAAGGACAAACTAAAAGTCTGTTTGACCTTAATAAAGACCTGTTGTGGTTTAAGCACGTTATAAAAAAGTTTTGGTTAAGTATTTTGATGAAAAAGATTTTAGGGATAACCCAAAGATGCAAAAATTTGACGCTAAACATGTCTTGGTTAAACAACTACACCTGAGGTAACTGTAGATAAAATGATATAATTACTTTTAGAGGCTTCTTATAATCAACGTTTTTGGATTTCCTCAGAACCTCCATGGTGTCACCAACGACATTTTCTCTGCGCACAATGAGAATGAGGCAGGGGTTAACTGACTCCGCTGTTCCTCCAGACAGGAACAAGGAGCTGAAGTTCTGTCTTTGGGCCTGGTCCACAGCCATCTGATAAAATAAAAAAAATGTGAGGAGACTGATGGAAATCTTAAACTGGGTTCTTAACATTGACATTGTCTAGGACTCACCTGCATTTGGATAACAGCATCAGTTTGGAGCAGTGTAGTCTTTGCCTGGGCATCAAATATAAATGGGTATTTGCACAGGGTGACCTGAGAATCCAAAGTCTTTGAACACAAAACACAGTTATGGGTGGAATAATAAAACCATGTAAAATGTATCTAAACCTAACCTTCAGTACTGCCACAAAACATCGCATTGGTTTGGTCCTACTTACCACAGAGAACATTTGCTGCTGAATCCAGGTAACATAATCACTTCTGATATCAACAAGCTCTTCCAGTTCATGTATGTAAAACTTGTCATACTGAATGATCTGGCCAGCTCGTTCATTCACCTAGAAGTGCAACATGCATCACTGCAACAGGTTTGGACTAAACCAGATTTGTGAAAAATGTTTACTATAAGAGTCATAGGTTACAGTTACAGATAAACAGTGATAAATGTGTATACACATACACACATATATTTACAGTAATCCCCTGCTTTTCGCATGGTTACATTCCAAGAGCACCTGTGTACAGTGAAAAACCGCGGTGTTGTGTTATGGTAAATAAATAAGCCTAAAAATGCCTATTTTTATAGGGTGAACCCTAAATTTGCCCCAAATAAACTGAGTTTAACTGAGTGTTAAACCCAGTTTAATGCATTACCCTTAATGAAAATGAAAAGGTAAATAAATAATAATAATCAGAAAAGTTCTTCTTTTGATGGTGGTTGACAACTTTTCAGTGTATTACCACCACCACTGGACCGGTGAGGGATTTACTGTGTGTGTATGTATGTATATATATACACACACACACTTTTCACACTTTTGAAAAATTGCGTTGTTAAAGAAAATACAAAGGTAAACCCGTATTCGCCTCTTTTAATTTAAGTTACAGTAATAAAAATACAGGGCTTTAAGAAGGACAACACGAAAAACAAGAGAAACACTGAGACGATCCACAGGGGATATTCTGGTCTCCAGCTGTCATAGACGCTGCAAGCAGCAGCAGCAAGAAGAAATAAATAATCAGCATCAGAAAACTTTATTGATCCCGGAGGAAAATGCTTAAAAACCGTTAGCATTAGCAGTTAGCCTTCACAGTGTGGGGCAAGCCAAAACAAAGACAAAATCGCACAAACATTGAATTAACCCTCTCGCCCCACATTTTTTAACGGGGCACAGATTACTAATACTAAATTAACAGAGATAACTGTTGAAAATGGGGGTGGGGGTATTTTTTATATAAAATGCCTAAAAATGCTATGTATTTTTGCAATGTAAAGACTGATTATTACTAATGAACAGACTGCACTGTAATCCATGCATTCGCGTTTTATTTGGTATGTGCTGCCATTTTCTTTTGT
The DNA here is from genome assembly GCA_037974485.1 of Hemigrammopetersius urotaenia. Taxonomy (NCBI): domain Eukaryota; kingdom Metazoa; phylum Chordata; class Actinopteri; order Characiformes; family Alestidae; genus Hemigrammopetersius; species Hemigrammopetersius urotaenia. Next base: position 9,147,438 of record JBBPDC010000149.1, on the reverse strand, counting down.
ATAAGCAGGGTAAATACAGTAATAAATTAAATAAATGTATTTTTTAATAATAAAAATACAGTAAAATGAACGAGTAATCACCCCTAATTTTTACAGTTCAAAAATGTACTATACCTGTACTAAATCTCCTAAAAATAAATATTGCCGTTAATCTATTCACAAAGTTGGGTTGCGAGCTGGCTCTATACTACACAAGCTATGACTTTCACCTTGATATTTTAGCGCGGATTTACTTTCTTTCTCTGTCTGTCTGTCTGTCTCTCTCTCTCTCTGGTTCTGTCTCGTTCGTGACTTGTCTCGCTCTCTCTGTTGCTCTCTCTCTATAGCTCTCGCGCGCGCGCTCTCTATGTGCCTCTCTCTCACTCTCTCTGTCTCTCTCTCTCGTTCTCGGTCTCTCTCTCGCGCGCGCTCTCTCTCTCTCGTTTGTGACTTTTCCGGAGCGTGCGGATCGTCTCTCTCTCTCTCTCTCACTCTCTCCGTCTCTCTCTCGTTCCTGACTTTTCCGTATTTAAACCTGGGGTTTATATTTACATTTTCTTTAAGGGTAATGTATTAAACTGAGTTCAAAATGAAATTAAAGTGATCTGGGAGAACATTTGGAGGCATATGTATGGTTTACACTATAAAAATAGGCATTGGGATCATTTGGGGGGGCAAATGAGGCAATTTAATTTAGATTAATCTAGATTAATTCCAATATTACAATGAGATTAATCTAGATTAAAAAAATAATCTATGCCCACCTCTAATATATATATATAATGAATTTATTACTGTGTTTAACTGCTTATGCCAATGAAAACGACCCTGCATACCAAAGAAAACGCACATGCATGAATTACAGTACACAGTGACAAGCTGCTGTGGTAGGAGTGGGGGGCCGTTTGGCCTTTGTTTTTGTGAGTGTTGGGGGGGGGTAGTTATTGAACATAGTAGTAGAGACTGTTTATGTGTCAACTGTGTATCTGTGTGTGTTATGTTGTGTAGTTGAGTCCTTCTTGCCAGTCACCCTCCTCCAGAGTGTTAGCTGCTGGAGAGGGGTGGTGCATGAGTTGAGAGTTATTTGTTGGAGTTGTGGAGCAGTACTGGGGCGTGCCAGTGGGGATGCAGTATTCTCAAGAGTGTAAAAGTCTGCTTTGAAGCGGTCACTGAGAAATAAAAGACATCTTTGCTTGAAGAGCAATGTGTATTTACCTGCTCTCATGCTCCCACAGTGCAGTTTATACAGTGGAAATTTATATCAGTATAACACTGCTGGAGTTCAGTTAAAACTGTACAGTATGGATACGGGTTAAGCTTTACATTTACTTTATATTTTCTTCTAAGGCTAATGAGTTAGAAAACAGGCATTTTTATGCAGTTTTTTTTTTTTAACCACAACACAACAATACAGTATACACCATACACGGGTGCTCTCGGAACATAACCCCCATGAAAAGCAGGAGGTTACTGTGTAATATATAGAAGAAAGTAGGGGTGTGTTACGGTCTGGCCAGCGGCCATGGTTCTGCCGCTGCTTTTCTGTTCATCGTGATTTCGGTTTGTTTTCTGACCTTTATTTTGAATTCCTGTTTATGCTTGTGTCACGTGTCTTTTGTTTTCACCTGCCTTGAGTTCTGTCCTGTGATTTAGTCTAGTATATATAGTCTGTGTCTGTGAGATCACCCTTGTGTGTCCATCGCCTTATTTTCATTCTAGTCCTGTTTTGCCCTGACGGCCACCGTGCCAGGTTTGCTTTGTTTCTGTTTTCACTTGTAAATAAACTGAGCACCCACATGGAAGCCTGCCTGCCTGCCTGTCCCCATTCTTCCCAAGGTAAATCATGACTGAGGACACATCCTCCCCGGTCGTGACAGGGTGTTTAATTAATTCCGATCAATTAATCACAGAAAAATCAGCGCTTTAAAAAAATTATGCGGAATACGTGGAATTGCACATGACTTTGAGCACCCGGGCATGTTCTGGCCACAGGTGTTCTGTAAATTGGAGACGAATAATCAAATAAAATAATTTGATAAAATAATTTCTTATTTAAACTTTTAAGTAGTTTAATTATGTTCATTTTTAAAAGTTCATTATGATAGAAATGTAAGTATTAAGTATCTATAATATCAACATCAACACAAATTTTGTTAGAGTATACCACTCATAATACTCACTGAGTGCAAGATCTCCAGAAATTGAAGGCAGGTGCTAAGAAAGCACATAAATATCCTATGCTCAGATGGTGGAATTCCCACCTTCTGTGTTCTGAGCAAATACAAAACCACCTCTTTGTACAATTCCACAAGTACTTGGAAGACCGCTGGTTCGAGTTGAGACCACCAATTTCCTATTTAATGAAAGAGAAAAACAGCAAAATCAGTATAATAAACAATTCTGGTTGGGGTAAGTCCGTACAGTAACCCGTGGTAGATGGAATGGCCTAGATCATCTGAAATCCACCACTATCTTCTTGCTTTTGGTCGTGTTAAGGTGGAGGCAGCTCCTACTACATCAGTCCCACGAAGGGAACCCTGCTCCATTCATGCTCCAGTCCGCTTCGGATACATGCCACAATAGCCATGTCAGAGTGTTTTTGCATGTGGCAGGATTTTGTGTTGTATTTGAAATCCACAGTGTAGAGTGAGAACAGGAATGGTGCTAAAACTGTCCCTTGTGGGGCCCCTGTGCTATACCTCATCGTCCCAGAGACGCAGTTTTCCAACCTGACAAACTGAGGTTGATCGGTCAGGCAGTCAGTTACCCAGGACATCAGGGAGGGATCCACACCAATCCTTTCCAACTTGTCTCTCAGTGTGAGAGGCTGGATTGTATTAATAGCACTGGAGATATCAAAGATTAAAATTCTAATATAACATCCTGGCTCCTCAAGGTATGTGTGGGTCCTATGCAGAATTTTAAAAACTACATCCTCCACCCCAATATGCTCCTGAAAGGCAAACTGGAGGGGGTCTAGCGCATGAGTGACCTCTTGCCTCATGAAATGAAGGACCAGATGCTTCAGATTCTTTATAATATGAGGTGTTAAGGTAATCTCAGGCTCTCAAGCAGTCATCCTACTTTGGGAACTGGTACAAGACAAGATGTTTTCCACTGCAACGGGACCATATCTAGTCTTAGACTGATACTGAAGAGCCACTGGAGGAGCTCAACTAGCTGAGCTGCACAGTCCTTCAAGAGTCTTGAACACACACCATTTAGGCCTGCTGCTTTCCCTGGTCGCAGTCTTTTAAGCTTCACCTCATCGACTGTGAAGGATGGGTGACCAGGTACAATGAGTGTTGCAGCTAGTGGTGGGGAGACTGTTGGCCATTCCATCAAACCAGTTATAAAACAGATTGAATTGATTGGTCTTTTTCTCACTACCATCCGTAACTTGGCTGTTCTTCTTAGAATAGCCAGTGATGTCCCTCAACAGCGAACAAAATGTCCCTACAGAAGTTAATGTAGTCCGTCCACCTTGCTGTCAATTATCCAATAACTTATTTTCCATCGTGGAATAGTCCACATACTGAACAAACCCAGTTAGCTCGGAGATGGGAGTTGTGTTATTAGAATGACATGTTATTGAAATAAAAGCATTAGGATACTGAGTCTGAACTCTCAACAGTTTCGTGATAATGTCACTGCCGCTGCGGCACAATGATGACCATGTGTGAAAATTCCCTCGGCACAAAATACGGTGCTATGTCCTGACAGCAAAACACATCCTTCACCCTAACACATCCAAGGTGACACCACCTATTGTTCACAAACAGACCCTTTTGCTCTTGTCACTCATCTTCAGATTCCTGTCCGATCGCACAGTAGTGAAGTCGGTTAAATCGGTTAATTTTCCTTCAACCACTAAGCACATCAAACTACACTCCCAAAAGGGTCATCGGTTTCTCACCAGGGCCTCCAGCTCGTCACACTTGCTGGTTAACAAATTAGAACCGATGGCAGAAACGCATCCACCTGTTATCCTTTAGCTTAGCACCTGCTCTGCAGCCTTGGAACGGCTTCCTCAGCTCCGGCAGTATCAGGTGTCTGACACCATGTCCAGTCCTTTGCAGAGCCAGAAGATAATCCCTTGTACACTATATATACAGCGGGTAAAATAAGTATTGAACATGTCACCAATTTCTAAGTAAATAGATTTCTAAAGGTGCTATTGACACCAGATGTGGGTATTAACCCATCCAATCCAAATATGCAAATCAAACCACAGATATGAAGTTGTGTAGCAAAATGAAACTACACAGAAAAACATACTGAAACCATTAAGAAAGGAAGGTGTAAAAAGGCATGGGAAGTCATGACACCAGCTGAAACATATCAGTAATTAGAAAGCAATCCTGAAACAATTAATATTAGCAAATTAATATCAGCTGGTTCAGTCCCAATTGATGGCCTATAAAAAGGTGTCTTGTTACCAAGATGTCACACTGATGGCATTGATTACAGAAGAATAATCTGTATAAAGTGGCAAACAAGTCTAAACAATTCACAAAGGACACTCTATCAGGAGGCTCCAAAACCAAAGCAAAACTAGCCATGCTCTAATCTACTAAAGATGGGAAAACCCAGCCATCTAGGGGTGGCCTGTCAAAAATAAATCATGAGTGTGCATAGTCAGTATGGGCATGAATAGTGAGCTATTCAGGGACTTGTGTCCATGCAAAATTAAGTGATACCTGACCTTGTATCCAAAGAAAATACTTGGGAAAGTGGAGAAGTGGAAAAAAAATTCAAACACTGGTGTATCTTATTGTAAGGTGGGAAGGATTAATGCTTTCTTATGCCTATAAAATACCCAGCTTGGGTTCAGCTGGAGAGAGGATCCTCCACGAGACCATGAAGCTGCTTCATTCATTAATAAAACAGCAAGCTGTGTTTCCCCGACTGTTTTTTTATTTTTTGATTTAGAGAAAGATTTTTGCTCCAATTTTCCACGACAATAATGTATGCTGTATATTCACATTTCCTCTGTGGAATAGCCTATGCTAGATAATTGTCTTCAGATCATCAGAGGGTTGTCCATCATGCTCTTGCCATAAGTGAGCAGAATTAGGATTCAAATAGAGGTGGTAGATTCATCTGGAGTGTATATGTCAATATTACAGTGAAAAAAAGTTGTGTGTATGTGAAGAGAGAAGAGTGTCAACCCACTCTAGACTGCAGTGAGGAACCTTGGTGGGCCTGTCCACATATTGGCAGAACAGTTATAAAACCTTGGGCAACATACTTTAAAGGAGAACAAAAAAAAAGATTATATTAATGTGACTGGTTGAAAGTAATTTTAGACCATTATTATTAGTCCACTCATTTTCCCCTGCCGATAAATAAAGTTTTTCTTTCTTTCTATATATCTATCTATCCTTCTATGAACAGTAATGGAGTTACTGTCACAATAATGCTTTCAAAGGATGTAAAGAAACTAAAGCCCACAAAATTAAGTTTCAACAGTTTAACCATGGTTATATGCATTACTGTGCAGAGGTTATGGGCAGACATGAAATATTTTAGCAGTATCTATTGCTAAAAACAGTACAAAACATTTGAATACATATTAAAACAATAAACAAGAATGATTTCTTATTGGACTCCAGAAACTGTATGGATAAAATTCCACCAGCAGCACCTGATTTAATTTAAGTCAATTTAAGGATTATATAGATATACTAGGCAATGGGTTGATGGCTTCCTCAAGGAGAGATCTGGAAATGGCTAACACAGCTACATGCAGAATAATTTCAATGTAACATTTAAAGTTAGTTGGGTTTTTTTAAGCAAAGAACTTACAAAATTTTACAAATCATTTTGTCAAATGTCTAAAAGGTTTGCATAGTATAGTATAGTGACTGAAGGTATTAAACTAAACACAAAAAAACTTCACTGCCTTAAAAACTCAAGACACTTACCAAGCACTTTGTGGGGAGCATCCTTCAGGTTGGTAACCGCCTTAGCAAAGGGGATGGCAAGGGTAATGTAATTGTTAGGGTTACTGAAAAGAGGGCATTGTGGAAGTGTGAGGTAGAGCCTCAGCGCTTCTATGTCTGGAGGAGAGCTACTGAGGTTGGGTATCAAGTTCTTTTCCAAACTGGCAGCAACCTGCATTGGGAAAATCAAAGAAGATAAAAGTTCGTCCAAAAAGTTTAACTGAATTCCAACCAATGAAGAACATGACGCAACAATTCCAAAAAAACATACTTGTTGTGATATATGTGGATGATCAGGCTGGATGAGTCTGTGGAATAGGATACAAGCCATGTTCGCATCCACCCCCGAGCATTTACTGCTGGTGCTGTAGTGATCTGAATGTCTGCAAAATGATTAAACATATATTATCAAACCACCTTAGATCAGTGGTTATTCCTGATAAATATGCGAGTGTACAATATGTAACCTTTATTATTTAAGGCTAGTATTAATCTTTGGCATGTCTGTGGCGACAACCATCATTCTAGATTAAACATGAATTGCATTTATTTTAATTTATGGATAAATGCACTGAAATATAAAGACAATACAGTATTGGGAAATGTACTGATTCATGTTTACAGTGTCTTGTGCAAATACAGCCAAATCATTTGCTATCTAAAACCAACCTGTTAACCACAAGTTTTATATGAATGTTGATAAAAGTACAATGATGCTAAATCTCTAAAAGGACATAAAATAAAAGCATATCTTTGGAGAGGGCATATTTTATGTTTTTTTTTTTTCCTTCCAATACATAAAATAAATAAAGGGTGCATTAAAATGCAGATGACGTTGTGGACTTACTTTCACTTAGAAAATGAACAAAACATTAGCTGGGTCGTCTCGTAAGAATGCATACAATTTTCCTTTAACATTACAAACAGTTGTTAGCTGGTTACACAGCCTGAGCAAACACAACAGAGTTGAGGGATGGATTTAGCTAGTTTAGTCAGGCATAAATAAATGCTATAAATCTCATGAAGAATACTGAAATAAATGGTCACTTTTTATTCATGACAAAACCTTGCATAGATTAAACATGCTTGCAGAAATTCTATTCGGCCTTCAAGGCTTACATCATCTTGAGTAATAAACATACAAAATTTAAATAATCACTAAAACTAAAAATACTAGGCAGGATTTTGCAGTTCTGCTCAAACCAAACTCCTTTCTGCAATTCCTAACACTGACTAGGGAATCTGACTTCACTGGAAATTATAACTGATGTACTACAGCACTAATGGGCAATAATCAGACATTACCCTGAAGAAAGAAAACTGCCATTGAGGCAACTTGCTGAGGAGAAGACAAGATCAATCTCACTGCAAGAAAAAAAAAACAGACAGACAACTGTAACAAACTGAATACGTAACATGGACAAAGAAATAGATACAAATGAACAGAAGATTAATCATTATTATTGAATATTAGTTTTGTACGATGTCATTTCTGGTGAGAGTCGTCCATGACCACTGCTTAGCCATTTCCGAATGAGCTCATCGCTCAGGGTTAAGACATGCCGATCACAGTTGTGGATTCTGAGATCTTCAGGTGGCGAGACATTCTAAAAAGGAAGTCACAGTCAGGAGCAAAGTCAAAAGTAAGCCGCTTTGGGTAAATATAAGGATATACATTAAAAAAAAATTGAATGTCTACCAAGCCAACAAGCTAATGTCATTTCCACTTGTCCATTCAGGATGCAAGGCTACCCACATCCTATATGCCACCCTCAGACCAAGAGACTGCTTGGGCTCCAATAAACAGTGACAACTCTCAACACACACCGTTCACTAGAAAACTCAGTAGACTCCTGCTGTCCTCTGATAGAGACAACTCTTCCAACAAAATCTACCTCTATTGACAACAACTCTGTTAGCCATAGATGGTCAATCTGTCTAAAGGTGATTAAGTTTATACACTAAGGCCTTCTCTAGTTAGTTTGCTCCACAGAGACACTTTCTCTTTCTCTCTGGGTGGACCAGAGGAGGACGGGTTCCCCTTTTGAGTCTTGGTTCCTCCAGAGGTTTCTTCCTCCACCTGAGGGAGTTTTTCCTCGCCTCTGTTGCCTTTGGCTCACTCACTAGGGGCTCGGACCTGGGCTCTGTAAAGCTGATTTGCAGCAACATTGGTTGTAAAAAGTGCTATTTAAACACAGCTGAATTTAATTTAATTGAACTGACATGTCTACCATACAAGTCAAATTAGTGTAGTCTGGCCTGTTAAAAGCAGAAATAAACACAGCGAGGGAGAATTCAGCAATATGTTGCAAAAAAAAATTCACCAAACAAACAGCAAAATAC
>JBBPDC010000149.1:9120751-9133645 GCA_037974485.1 Hemigrammopetersius urotaenia | reverse complement strand
CCACTTCTCAAGTGTACACCACTTTGTATTGGTCTTTCACGTGGAATTCCAATAAAATAGATTCATGTTTGTGGCTGAATGTGACAAAATGTGGAAAAGTTCAAGGGGGCCGAATACTTTTGCAAGCCACTGTACATGCCTTATGTATGAGTATTCTCCTCTCAACCACCAAAACCATATAGAAAAACACATATGTGCTGTAGGAATAGCATAGGATAATCCTAGTTCAACCTTTTCCCTAGAAGGCCGTCCATATCATACATGAGCATTCCTATGCTATTCCCTCCTACACAGACTAAAGCAGAGAAGAATGCTTGTGTAAGGTTCAACTTAGTGGTGTAAGCTTTAGCCTATTTGCAGTGAAAGTTACTTATGAGTTTAAAACACACAATTAATAGACTTACATTTTCCCATCACATAGCAGAAACTAACAAAGTGTAATTTTGTTTTGACTTAAACCTGCATCAAGCTGTAAGTTGATCCTTCCTAATAGGACAGTCTATTAAGGTTTCAGTTTCCTTAAGATGAAATAAACTGATTCTTTTGGTTTCTGTAAAATAGCTCTTAATTTAATATTTTTCATCAGTCCACTATTCTACAGTGTTCTGTGCATTTTTAGTTGTCTATGTTTAAACCATTTACTGTGTGCATACATTTTATATCCAGTAACAACCTCTTTTGCTCTCTCTCTCTCAGGTCAGTCTGCAGTACTTGGAAAGCTTTCTGTGTTTGTTCCACTATGTACAACACCTCAGTGACCCTCAGACAAAGGATGCCCTGAAGTTCTGGTATGCCATTTTGTCAGATTTTTTGATATTTACATTTGTGTGTTCACACCTGTGATCTTTGGCTTAATCCTCTGTAAAACTTTCAGTGGAGAAGCTTAGTGACAGATATTTCAGAGCACTTTTGTCTAGGTGAGAGTACTTACAGATATGATGCCTGCTGCTTCTAGTATGCAGCCATGTTTGATTGATCAGCGGGAGTTGTCATCTGGTTCACGACCCCATTTCAAAGCGGTAAAGTTTCAAAATGTATCAATCAGGGCTGTAACGACATGCGATATGAAACGCGACACTCCACAAAACTGTGCCGTGGTGTGAGGGGGCAGAATTGCGACGCACCCGTTCAACTCTCAGAGTTCTCCTTCCCATCCAGATTCAATGCTACCTCATCTTTCTTGTTCCCCCTCCGCTAGGGGGATGTTTTTTTAGCCATAATAGGAGGATTTTCTCGTCAGTTTCTTGTCTTTAACCAGTGGTTTAACCAATGGACTTAGGGTTTCAAAGAGCCCTCCCACAAGTTTAAACACATACAAGCACCGACGGACTCCTTTTGCTGAATTTATTCGCTGTGAGTACATGGAAGTTATGACACTGGGCTTAAAAGCTGACTGGGTTGTGATAAAAACAGCTCTGTAGTTTCTTTGTAATTGTTTTGTTGTGTTTTAAGTGAGTTATGTGGGCTCTGGGCAGCTGGGCGGAGTGTTGTTTATTTTTTTGTTTGTTTGTTTGAATGGAGCGGTGATCCGAGGCGTGTCGACTCCTCCAGCTCGACTCCTCGGTGTGGTTCACCGAAACCTTTTCTGCAGTATGAATGGAAAGGAAGCGGTATTCAAGCATTTATTTATTTATAATTTTGTGGTAAAGATAAAGTGTCTCCAAACTAAAATGCGTCTCAGAATGTTTTTCTCTCTGTCCTAAACCCCCCCCCCCAAAAAAGAATTGTGACACGAACTGATTCATGGGTCAAAAATCGTGATACAAACCGGGTTTGGCGTATCGTTACAGCCCTAGTATCAATCACTCCCTGGTCTGTACAATTCATATAGTGAAACTTAGAATTTTGTCGTTTAATTACGAACACCAAACAATTTACATATATTTGTCTAGTCAGCAGGTTAGCCCTGTCTATCAGCCTGAAATGGGTTTTTTTTGTGTGTGTATATATTTTCTTTGGAAATATCATGCAATTTTGGAACTTAAAAAGCCCTTTTAGCCCTTTGTTTTCAGATGCCCCATGCTGTTTTTGTATCTGACCTCTCTGCATTGTATTTGTAAATAATATATATATGATGCACCTGCTGGTATTTCAGTAGTATTAGCGGGGGATTTAAACAAAGGAGACACTGATAACATTGTAGCTTTGAACAAACACAAGTAGATACAGTTCCAGAAAAATGCACTGGCAAATGATAAGTCAGATTGTGGAAGTATAGTAGACATTGAGCTATGCAGCTCATGGATAAACCACAGAAAAACTTTTTAACGGTGATTAAGCTAGATATATATATATATGGTATCTCTGAAGAAGTTTTTTTTCTGCAATTACTTTTAAGATAAAGGTTTGAGTATATTTAATTAATTTGACTCCTGATCTTTATACTTGTGCTGCTGTACTGTTTTATTGCTATAGAACAATATCTCACCATTAGAGCCTCTACATCAAACGTTTTCAGATGTTCAACAAGTATATTCGTGGCAGGCTAAATGCTGTTCCCATCAAGCTAGATTCAAATTGTCAGAAAACAGAACTGTTCCATTTTAATTCAGTTGTATGGGGGACTTTATTGGTGTTTTCTGGATCATCAACACCCTTCTCTTCTGCCCATCACCTGCCTGGTCCCACCTGCACAAAAATAGTATTTGCCATTACATTAGTCCACTATAACTTTATAACTGGATCCAGAACTTTCTCTTGGGTAGACTTCAGATGGCCTGAACTAATAGCATCTCCTCCATCATCTCATCAACTCTTCAGGACACATTATACTGCCAGCCATTTGCTACAGTGGTGAGCCACAGTAATACTGCATATAGAGGGTTATTCAATGTCTGGTAGATTTATGTAAGGACAATAATACATTGCATAAACTAAAACGAAAGGTCTGTGCTCATCAGTATTCTGTGACCCTGAAGACTATCTTTGGTAGTAGCGTAGGTGGTAGTAGCCTGCTGGATAAAACCGTTGCCAGTGAACCCGATGACCACAAAGTTGCAGGTTCAAACGTCACTTTCTACCATTGTGTCCTTAAGCAAGACACTTAACCCTCGGGTTGCTGCAGGGGGACGGTCCCTGTCCCTAATGATTGTAAGTTGATCTGGATAAGGGTGTCAGCCAAATGCCACATTATCCTTTTACAATGATTGAGAAGAGCATGCCGTGCTCTATAGTGTAACAACTGAAAGCATTCTGGCAAGCTGCGTCATTATCTGGAAGTTGTGGGGCAGTGTCCTGTTTAAAACTTATGTTTGGTGGTTAACAAAACTTGAGACGTTTTCATCTTTCAGGAATTGTGCCCATACCAAATGAGTTGTGCCTTATCATCAATGGTGGTTCTATAGCATATGTGATTATCAAAAGGGTTTTGTGTTTGACTTTTAATATGAATAATTGTATTTTTTTTTTTACTCTGTAAAACAAGAATGTGATGTTATTAGTAGCTAGGTCTGAATATTCCTAAAACTGTTTCTAAAAGAAGTGAAGTTTATATGAATAAATTTAGAAATGGTTGAGAATGTGTCTCCATAGTTTTTTCCAGTGAGTGTGTTATGTTAAATCAACATTGTTACGCCATTTTAGCTTCTTTAATTTATGTAGCTTACAGTGTATTTACATTTAGACCTGAATAGTATCTTAAAACTTTTGTTTCGATTTGTGAGTTTTTTTCACTTGGCTATAGTAGCAAAGACGCAGTGAGTAAGTACACGTCTGAAGCATGTGCAGACCTTCAATAATGTTACTACAAAGACTATTCCAAGCCTCTGGTGACTTGAGCTCTCGAGTCAAGCCCAGTGCCATGTGACATCACATGATTTCATGTGATGTACTGATCAACTTGAAATCTAGAAGTCATCCATTTGAAATTCCAATTTAATGGAATTTGAAGTTCAGGGCAGAAAGTTCAGTCACTAGCAGAAGCATGGCAGCATTCGGATGCAGCTTAGCTGGCAATGAATGAAACGCAGAAAAACTACGTGACCCTCTCAAGAGGTAGGTGAATTGCAATGTATGAATGACTCTTGTCTTTGATAGATATTGTGCAGTGTCCTGTGTCTTAAGTTTGGTTGGAGTGTGAATTTGGAGGTTGAATGTGGGTAAGATGTAGATTGTGTCTTTAGTATCCAGTGTTTACCGTGGATCAAGAGGTTTGCTAGTAGATCTAGCGCTAGTAGCCCATTTATACCACCCACAACTGAACTTAAACAAATTAATAAACTGTACTGTGGCATTGCAGCCAAAATTGAGTCACTTCTAGTGTCACTAGAAATCAGCATATTTAAAGTGAATTAGCTTCTAAAAATATATTATTTGTTTGTTTATCTATATCTTTTACTGTCCATCTTTCCCTTCTAGCTCAGACATGAGTGGGGCGAGTAATACTCTGGCAAGGGAGTTCCTGACAGATGTACATCAGCTTTGTAGTGCTGTGGCTCAGCAAGCAGAGGCCCAGAGGGAGGAAGAAGAGGAGGAAAGTCACATGGTTGCACTGGGAGAGTACCTGGTCCAAGGCCGTGGCTTCCTGCTGTTGAGCACCTTAGATTCCATCATTGATCAGGTAGTTATGGTTAAATTATATCTTTTTTTTTTTTTTACATGGCACCTGGTATGGTTTGATAGATAAATGGCAAGCCACACATTTTCCATTGGAGAAATCAAACATGCTTATACAATCAAAGCTTGTACATTTGAAACAAAAGTGTATTTCTAGCTGCTTTTGAGTGATTTGCAATTGCTTGTATGCAGTGTAGCAGTACACATGTTCATGCAGCAAGGCTGGTTTCTGCTGTTGGCACTTTGATGTCACAAAGTTTAGATTGACCTGCATTCATTTGACCAAAATAACCATTTAAGGTCATGTGAGTCACTTGTCTCTTTTGGACCAAACTGGTAAGGATTTATTTATATTGACCTTCTGCAAAAGTGTCTTATTTATAAACTCCAGATGTAGTTGATCAGCCATGTTTGGTGTCCTGATTTTGCTTATTTAGTACTGGAGCTGCCTGTTACCCAAATAGCCCAAATCATTTGCATAAAAATACATGACCAAACTTTCTCAACCTGTTCAAATTGCATCCAGATCTTGATTAAGTTTACCCAGATTGTTGGTGTAGATCACTTCTCTTTCTCTTAATTTATGACTGCTTTGTCAGCACCAGCTCTTTGTGGTTTATAACGGTTGCATATAGTGATGGAATTATTACAGTAAAAAAAGAAATCTAGTCCACCATAATGAGGATCTGGGACCTGGATGTGGTATGAGCAGATTGAGAAAAGTATCAGGGATGCATTTACAGTAAACCCCCACTTTAATACGGATCAGCAGTTGCGGTTTCAGTCCAAAAAGAGAAACATAGACAGATAGATAGATAGATAGATAGATAGATAGATAGACTAACTAGGCCATCTAGAGGTGAGCCAGCCCACTTTGCATTTTCTCTGCGGAAATGCAGTCTAGTTTCGTTAACCCGTTTTTTGGCCCGTTACTCCTCCCAGGACTTTCGAGATAGAGACACAGTTCCAACTGTGACACGTTGGAACTGATCTGGAATAGCCTGCTTGTTCACAAAAATGGCCCATAGGAATGAATGGGTAGAACTTTGGAATGATGTCATCCACTCTAGCTGTTCGAGTGAGAGCAGGACAAAAAAACCCAGTATAAACTGTGATTTCAATGTTAAAATCCACATTTAAAACCATGTAATACCTCTGAATGAATTTGAAAAACACAGATAAGGGGAGAGAGGACATTGCGGCAGTGAAATCTGCCTTCTGAATGATGTTAAAGAGCCAGAGAAAGAATGTGACCTATAAACCAAAGCTGTTTAAAAGAAGGAGCGCCCTGAAATCCTTCTTTTAAACTATGACCGTGTTTTACAGTGTTTGTGGATGGGGAGGGAGGGAGGGAGGACTTGTTCACTATGTAGGGCACAATGTCCCAAATTTCAACTGTCAATTTCACCCACAGTGGTGCAGTGTGTCCAAAATGTGTACTTGTTCACTATGTAGGGCATGGTAAAAGAAACCCACGGTGCATGATGGTATATGTGTATTCATGTAGTGTACAGTGTCTGGATGTCGCACAGTGATTTTGTAGTGCACTAACTAGTGGGTGAAATTGACTGTTGAAATTTCAGACACCGCTACAACATGGCTTACTCACTACATAGTGCCCTACATAGTGAACAAGTGCACTTTTCGGACACAGCTATAGATTTTGGACAGATGGCTCCCTGTATTTACTTTTAATTCACACATGCTAGTGCACTTTCTCTTCTACTTGACAAGAATGCTTTCCTTAGAAAGGGTGGAGCTAGTATTTAGGGCACACTTTCACTCACACACCACTTTGACATTAAACTCACATTGCAAATAATCAGTCAGCCCACTGCATACCCACTGTAGAGGGGAATTCAACTTAATTTCTTATGGTTTATCTTAAGGAGCTGACGTGCCGGGAAGAGCTGCTCACCCTTTTGTTATCCTTGCTGCCACTAGTTTGGAAGATTCCTGTTCAAGAAGAAAGAGCCCCAGGTCAGTGGTAATCTCAGATCACCCGTTTGTACATTTTACCTTACATTAGAAGAGATTTAGCACGTCTCCAGCAGGCTAGTGCAAACAAGAATGAGAGGACAACAGTTAATTTTATTAAACTTCGTTCTGTCAGCTGTAGATTTTGTGCTCGTATGTCTTACTTTTATGGCAGTTTCTCCACTTCACACTGAGCAGAGATTGTCCTCTTAGGTTAGCGATAGGAACTGCTGGGAGTAGTTATTTTAACTGTCAGTGACAAAGCTGCCTAGTTTTGAAGATGGAGGCTGGAAAATAAATCCTGAGAATTACTAGAACGTTTCGGGCCGCTAGCAATTGCTTAAAATCCAGGTTGGAACTTGCTTTGCTGTCAGGAGCTGTGCTGTGTTTTCATACCCCTAATAACAGGGCCTCTGAGATTTTTATAGCTACAGAGAAATATATGATGATGTCTTCAGCTGTCATGTCATGTGCAAAGGGATACTCCTTTGAACAAAACCATATAAGAAAAAAACAGAAAATGAGACAGAGAGAGGTCAGAACTGCAGATGTAAAACCAGTTTAGTAAAAAAAAAAGTTATATCTCTTTCCTTTCTTGGTTATCCTAACCTGGGCGGTATACCAATTCATTCCAAAAAACGTTTTTATTAATGTTATGATATTCATTTTTCTTATACCACTGTACTGGTTTAAGTAGCCTAAAGAACATTCGGAATGTGGCGCTGCTGGAAACTATTTAAGGGGGGGGGGGGGAGCCTTTTTTCACTGCTGCACCATTAGGGGAATTAAACTGTTGATTTGCGCGACCGGTAAGTGTGAGAGATGTCCGATAAACAGTGTGTGGATCAAAGTGTGTAAATTATTACCTTTAGGGAGTGCGTTTTTGTGCAATTTCTTATTTTACGCATTTTTTTGCATGTAATTTCTCAAAAAGACTTTCATATACAGTAATATTAATTTACATGCCGTTTAGTTTTAGGTTGTCTGATCCTGACAGCAGTTAGCTCTTCATGTCATGGCACGTATAGACAACATGTATATACGTAGCATTTAACATTAGCAAAAAAAAAATAATAATAACAACAATATACAGCAAATACCATGGATCAGAGTGCAGCTCAAAGTACTTCACGTGGACCCGATTCCAATATAGAACACAGTAAACTGTATAAAGAAAGTTAAAAAGCAAATATATACCTCTACCGAGTATAAACAGTGTAACACCCATGCCACTGGAGTTCTAATACCATCCTATAACATGAAAAGGGGATAATTGTAAAAAAAAAAATACTGTGATAAAATTTTTTGATCATACCGCCCAGGTCTAATCGGTTAAATAATGTCTTTCCTGAGTTGATGAGTAGAAAATCACATGGATGTGCAGTACAGAGTGTACTCCAGCATCAGGGAAACCTATGGTTTGTAGCTTTACTTGGATGAATCAGTCTGTCTTCATTATTTAATTGTATTAGTACTGTGTATCATTTTAATCCATGTGGACCCCTTAGATAGCATTAGCATTAAATTTATCTGTAGTCTTCATTACTAGTTAAATAACTGCCTGTATGTAAGAGATCACTGCAGTAATGTAAACTGTGTCAGCTCAGTAGTAACATCATCTTCTCCAGCTATGGTATTTAGTACTGGTATGCTAATCATTCTTAGCATGGGCCTCTTACATTGTTTCTTTTATTAGTTCCCATATTTAGGGGTTTTTTTTTCAGGGGCTGATGGCCTACTTTCTCCTTACCAGATTAAACTAAACTCAAGTTGAATTAAAATCAAATTCAGAGAATCTCTTTCATGTCTAAGAAATTTAATTTTGTATCAGTGTGTTTATTACCCTGTGCATATCATAAATATAGAAATCCTCTCTTGTTAGATTTCACTCTGCCTTCACTACTGGATGTGTGTCTAAGCCGAGAAGAAAAAGCTGATGCTCTGAAGGTGGGGAAGGAGAAGACTGGCTCTGATGCACTGAACACCAGGAAGCGCTCTTCTGGCAGTTGGAAGTCACGACGAACATGTAGGACTGCTCAGAGATATTCAGTGAGGGACGCATGCAAATCCCAGCTTTCCACTTCTGATTCTGAAGCTAATTCAGATGAAAAAGCGATCAGCACAGGGACTAAACATCGCAGATCCCATGGTTCATCATTTCGTGTTAGTTGCCAGCATCACCAATCTGTCGTTCAACAGCAGCCGCCATTGCAGTGTCCCAGTGTTGACGCTATGAGTAGTCTGGAAAGATCCCAACCTCATGGGAGGGTCTTTGAGTCCCTACCACCTAATAATGAATCACTAACTGACCCCACAGCTCTTTCTATTTTGAATCGTATGGAAAATTCACCTTTCGACCTTTGTCATGTTTTACTCACCCTTCTGGAGAAGGTCTGCAAATTTGACATGACCATCAATCACAACCCAGGCCTAGCTGTTAGCGTTGTTCCTACTCTCACTGAAATCCTTACAGAGTTTGGAGACTGCTGTGGACCTGGAAGCGGAACTGGTGGTGGAGGAGTTGATGAGCTAGCCGAAGGCTGGACAGATGAACCAATTGCCCTTGTTCAAAGGATGCTTTTGCGTACCATACTGCATTTGCTGTCAGTAGATGTTGGTCAGAGTGAAGCATTACCTGATAATCTGTGCCGAAGTGTAACTGACTTACTCCAAGCCACCTTGAAGATACGTACCTGCTTTGAGAGACAATCTAAACCATTTGCTCACCGCCCCAAAAAGACTTTACAGGAACTGCAAGAGGAATTTTCCTTCTCTAAGTACCGTCACCGGGCCCTGCTTCTGCCAGAACTCCTAGAAGGAGTCATTCAGCTTTTACTTGGCTGCTTGCAAGCCTCTGCCCCAAATCCATTCTTCTTCAGTCAAGCTCTTGACCTGGTTCATGAGTTTGTGCAGCACCGTGGCCTTCAGTTGTTTGAAGCAACTTGTCTTCATCTCGAAGCACTAGGTTGTACTCGGGACTCTGATGTGGGTCCTGAAGCCTCAGAACATTTGCATGTTCTCATTTCTGGTGTGCTAAAGATAATCAGTACGGTGAAAAAGACCAAATCGGAACAATTGCACCAGTCTGTGTGTGCACGACGTCGCCATAGGCACTGTGAGTACTCCCATTTTTTGCATCATCATCGTGACCTCTCAGGACTGCCCATCTCTGCCTTCAAGCAGGCCACTGGATGCAACCCTTTTGAGGAAGAAATCAAAGGTAATGATAGACAAGTGTGCTACCCTGAGCGCTGTTGCTGTATTGCAGCCTGTGCGCAGCAGTGTCTGCGCCTTCTCCAATGCCTGTCACCTTCAGGACCTGCAGTGCTGCAGGTGCTGACTGGTGTACAAACTGTTGGTATTTGTTGCTGCATGGACCCACATTCAGTTGTAGGTCCTCTTCTTCATGCATTTCGGGCACCCGGGCTGCACAGCCATCAGTCTCATGTATTGAATATGCTAAGCAGGCTTGTGCTGGATCAGCTTGGAGGGGGACAGCCTTCAGAAAAAGCTAAACTTGCTTCATGCAATATCTGCACCATAGATAGCAGTCAGATACCTGGTATTGAAGAGACTCTGCAGGGCTGTGAGCCTGGAAAAGAGATGACCTCCTCCACCTTTTCATATCCTTACTACTACTCACAAGGTGTCCTTCCAAGTGCAGGGTCTGAAGACATGCTATTGAAATGGAATACTTTGAAAGCCTACCAGGAAGTAGTGTTTGGTGAGGACTGGCAGTTGAGTCAACAGATTGCCACTCATGTGTGTCAGCTCACACTGTCGGGCAATGCGGTAGTACAGTGGCAACTGTACACTCACATTTTCAATCCTGTGCTTCAGAGGGGTGTCGAACTATCCCATCATGCTCAACAACTAGGTGTGTCCAGTTCATGTACCCAGGTCTGCAGCTACCACACCCAATGCTTCCCTGTGGAGGTGCTACTTATTTATCTTCAGACACTACCTGCCTTACTCAGGTCAAGGTAAGACTTCACTTCTTTTCCACTGTTTCTCTTCTAATGCTTCCACTGGATGGTAAAGATGAAAGTACCAATACTTGAATAATTAAAATAATTGAATTAAGAATTTTAAAGAACAGTGTAACACAAAGACTTAATTGTAGACAAGCTTAGATATGCAGGTCCTGCCACAGAAAAAAATAAAACAGAATTCAGTGATAAATATGATAATTTTACCATCGTTTATTATTTTTGTTCTCTTGTTTATCTATGAACTGTAAGTATTTGCCAGTGCTTATGTTGTAACATTGGTGACTAAGTTTATATTATTCTCAATAGGTGAAGGCTGTTTTTGTATGTGGTGTTAATTTTTTCCTGATGCTTCATTTGTGTTGTCTGGCATGCTCCAATTTTCAGTTGTTCTCATTGGTTTCCTTCTGTTCTTACCTCTAGCACAGTGGTGAAGGACCTGTTCCTAAGCTGTAATGGGCTGAACCAAGTTACTGAATTAATTTACCTGGACTGCACTCGACCTTGGGCACTGAAGGTGTTTGAGACACTGATCTTAAGTGGCTGTGACCAGCAGACAAACAGTGCTCATCAAGAGCTAGGGAAAGCTGAAGATCAAGAGAGAGATGCTGTTCTTGGACTGGCAGAGGAATTAGGGTCTTGTAGGACAGGTGATGGTCCACAGAGTCTCACCAAGTTCTATGAAGGCCTCAAAGAGGCATGTCCACATGGGCGGGGCAAAAGTGGAGGTGGTGGTGGAATGGGTCGCGACCATGGAGAGGCACATTTAAATGCCATTAATCTTTTCTTATGTGTGGCCTTCCTGTGTGTTAGCAAGGAGGCTGAATCTGATAGGGACTCTGCAAATGACTCTGAGGATACCTCAGGCTATGATAGTACAGCCAGTGAACCCCTGGGTAGACGTTTACCATGCCTGTCACCAGACAATGTGGCACTGCCCTCCAAGGAGCAGGTGAGACAAGCAGCAGATGTCTGGTCCGTATGCCGCTTGATCTACTTGATCAGTCCGGTGTTTCAGAGACAGTTTTTCAGGCTGGGTGGTCTGGACGTATGCTGCCGCCTCATGGCTATGGTTATACAGAAACTTACTTCCAAAACCAAGGATGGTAAAATTAAGAAAAAAAGAGAAGGGAAGGGCAAAGCAAGTCCATCTCACTCAGATTCTCCAGCCATGACACCAGTACAGAAAGATGGGGTAAACACAACACTTGGTTCACATGACATCCATCAGCTTGACCTCAGCAACCCTTTGGGTTTTAGTCAAGTGGAGGGCAGGAGCAAGGACCCAGTGTACAAACTGGAAGAGGAATGGCCTTTGCAAAGCATTCGGCTACTGGAATCCCTTTTGGCCATCTGCCTCCACAGTGCTAACTCCGCACTGCAGAAACTTGAGCCAGATCTTACATTCCAGGTAAATAACATAGTCAGATATCATTAAACTGTTGAACAACAGACAAAAAAAAACCTTGACGCTTGTATTCACTGCACCGTATTTTATATAATTCAAATCTGATTTCTGACTTAGCCTTTTTGACTTGGATTTATAGTATCTCTCTCTCTCTCTCTCTCTCTCTCTCTCTATCTCACTATCCCTATCATTCTTTGCTTTCTCTGTCTTGCTCTTTTTCTTTTTTCTTTCTTATCATTGCTTACTGTCTTGGTCATCCTTTTCTTGCTCTTTCTTGCACTCTCTCCTATATGACTGTCTCCATCATTCTTTCATTTCTCTGTCTTGGTCTCTGACTTTCCTCTCACTATTTCTATCATCCTTTGCTTGCTTGGTTTTTCTCTCTCGCTCTCTCGCTCTCTCTCTCTCTCCCCCTCTCTCTCTCTCTCTCCCTCTTTCTTTCTCTCCAGTCTGTGGTGGACACTTTGTGTCAGGTGAAGGATCAGCTGTCTCGGTCTGGTGTGGTAAACTCTGACCTGGCTGTTCCTCTCTTTGACTCCCTGTTACGTGTAGCGCTAGCAGACGTGGGTGGCACTCCAGTTTCCATGGAGGAAAAACCTGAAAAGGTTAGTTTCCTCTGTTATTTCTGTCCTGTAACCAGGGGTGATAGCGTTCCGGCACCACGCCGGATTTCCGGTGTATTGTGGCTGCGGGAAAAAAAAAATCAGGGTTTATTTTGGTCATGCTGGGCTGGGAAAACTGGCATTGGGCGGGTCTATAAAATTTTAAAATATTTAGCGGGTTTTACTGTCAGTATTACTATCATTTAAAAAATATACTAAGAATATATTTTTAAAAAAATGGTGATTATATGGAAAAACGGAAAAAAATACGTGTCACTTAGCTGTCTAGTCAGCCGTCACAATTAGTTAATTCAGAGAATCTGTCAAATATGACATGACATCATCAATCAGTGACAGTCATTGG
>JBBPDC010000149.1:9073938-9110575 GCA_037974485.1 Hemigrammopetersius urotaenia | reverse complement strand
TACATAGGCTGTTTATATATTTGGGCCCAGGGGCCAACAAGTTATGTGTTAAAAGTGCGTCGCATACATAGTACCCCAACCCCTACTCACCTTGGGGGCAAGGAAAAAAGTTCAGGCTCAGGAATTTTTTCCACTATCAGCCCTGTACTTGAGATGGTGAAAAATGACCCTTGACGTGGTTGCAGTATGTGTTTAGAGTGTCTGAAATTAATATTCAGTTCACTGGGGCCCAGGTCCCCCATGCTGTAGTAAAACAAACTGATAATATTATCAGATTCAAGTCTGCCAAGCCCTGACCTTTGTGAGTGTGGGGGTATTGTTGATATTCACTTACCAGAAGTATAAAACCATATTTAATACATTTTTCATAGTACTTCGACAGCATTGCACTTCAGTCTGTTGCAGTTTTGGGTTTTAGCATCTTAAAATGTTCTTGTCAGCATAGCTACCTTGAGGTACTGCAAAATCCAATATTTATCCTAATTAATCATTTGTAGTGACTAGTTTCTCTTCTGTGTTTGAGTGAGGGATCTTATGCAAACAGAGCAAACCATGTATTTCCCACTGAAAACAATCGAAAACGGTGCAATCTTATATCTGCTGTCATAATGTGTCATTTTTAGTTAGCACATTTATACCATTATACCAGGGTTTGTACACCCTGTCAGTACACCCTGTCAGTACACCCTGTCAGTACACCCTGTCAGTACACCCTGTCAGTACACCCTGTCAGTAGCACATGGTCACTTCTCAAAAATGTTTGTTTTATGGAATACAGATAGACTTTCAGAAATGTATCAGCATCATCTTCAGACAGCTACCTTAAATAGGGGAAGTCTGTTGAAATTCACATGCACATCATGTCAACACCTGTTATTAATTACAATAATAACAAACATCAATAACAATAAACAAGTTATTCCCTACATTTTATAATGTGTACAAATATAATTTTCGTAACCTCAGTGCAGACAAAATTTTGTGCGCCCCCCCGCAGTCTCTAGCGCCCCCTAAGGGGGGCCCGGAACCACTGGATATAGTATGAGCCATGCAAAAAAGTAGAATTATCAGTTGTTGCTTTCAGTATCATCACAATAAGATTTTTAATGTATCAGCCAAGAAACATACACCCTTAAGGTACCTACAGTACATTAATGCTTGGTTATTGTATAAACAATCTTTATTGTTTTTTTTGTCCTCCCATTTGGCTCTAATGCACAGGGTAGATGAGGCTTTACAGTGCTGCTGGTAATTCTTATGCCTTTTTTTCATGTTTTCATCAGCATGGACCAAAGCTGGCCCTCTACTTGTATGAACTGCTACATGACCACAAAGACAACCTCACTATAGAAGAACAGGCTGCTGCTAACACCTTTATGACCTCGCTGAAGCTGTGTGGCCATCGGTGCATCCCACCTAATGCCCCACCCAAACCAGACCTCCTTAAAGCGATCAAGGAGGTGAGCCTCTCTTTCAGTGCCAGGAGTGTTAAGCCACTGTAACATTATATGTATAGTTGTTCATCTCACATGTGTTAATTCCGGTGCTAAATGGTAAGGTTAAAGGACCATGACAACCTAATCATTAGCTACTTTATCTTATATGTACTGTAATAGACAGTAATTTCCCTGCCAATAGGCTTTCCATCATATAGTATTCTGCTTTTCTTTTTTTTTTTGTATGGGGAAACATGCCAAAATGTTTGACTGTGGGAATTTACTGTAAGCTACAAACGTGGCAGAGTTAAGGTTTAATATAGATGCGTGCCTTTTAACATAGGCTACCTTCTAAGTCATCAAAATATGTTTGCTGTTTCCACTGCTTGCAATGTTGAATAATGGTATTACTGTTTTACTAATTTTAACATTTAACTGTTTTAATATTACTTACCTATTTTAAGGAACAACTCAAATATGAGTCAGAGGAAAGAACAAGTAAATGTGCATGGGAAAAGAAACTGGCCAGTGCACAAAAAATGTGAGTTAAATGCATCTTGTAAATTAAATTCTTTTAACCTTAACTGATACGGGGTGTCTGTTGGAAAATGAACAAAACATGTAAGTGCCTTTGCACTCATTTGCAGCCCATTTTAACACGTTTTTTCCTTAGTCTTATGCAGAGGCTGGATGGTAAATCAAAGGACATTTCCAAAATTGCGGCAGACATAACTCAGAATATTTCTCTGAGACAAGGCATGGAAAGGAAGAAGGTCATCCAGCACATCCGAGGCCTCTACAAGACTGACCTGAGTGCCAGCCGCCACTGGCAAGAGCTTGTGCAACAGCTCACCCATGACCGGTCAGCACTTATATTGGCCTTATTTTTTTCTTATAGTTATGTAGGTGTGGTTATATATTACTTTGATACTTCACTAGAACCATACATCATATCTCTACTCCTCCTAGATTCTCATTAGATAATCTATACAAATTTATTTCATAGCATTTTTCAGCATTTTTATATTTATCCGCAGAATGTATTTAGAGACCCAATTGTATTTAGATATGTCCTTCCACAAATACAAAATACTAAAGTTTCCAACTACAACTAGTGGAAACTCTTTTCTTTTTTTTTACCTTCTCAGCTAGTTGGACAAAGAACTATAAATGTAATTCTTAACCCTTTTCATATTAGGCATGAAATGTGATTTCAGCATGTCAACCTTGAGATTAGGGGTGTTTCATATAATGAAACTAGTTGATTTCCACTCCAATAGTGGCCAATAGTAGGCCTGCAGAAAGATGTTAGCTTGCTGTAGACAAATATGGTAACATGATATGTTGATGCTCTATATTTTTTCCTGATTTATATGTAAATATCATATGTGTTCATAATTATAATCAGTACTTTAGCATTTTTTAATCATCATAGAATGAATAATACATTTAAATAATGGTGCAAAAAGTGTTTAAATGTAAAACCATTTTGTTGCTCAGTGGTGTGTACATCACATCTTCATAGAAGTACCAGACTGGTGCCTCTGTGAATGTATTTCACATTAGCTTACAACTCAGTTTTAGCATTTTTATGTGTATGTGTGGGTGTCTTTTTAGGGCGGTGTGGTATGACCAGACATCTTACCCCACTTCATGGCAGCTGGACCCCACTGAAGGTCCCAACAGGGAGCGCAGACGTCTGCAGCGCTGTTACCTAACCATTCCCAATAAATACTTGCTCAAGGACCGTCACAAACCAGAGGGTGCACTCAGCTGCTTTACATAAAGACTCACCACATCTTTTGGGCTACTATACAATGTTTAGTTTATCTAACTGATGCGTCTCACTTTCTCAGCAGGCAGTGTGAAGGCCCCACTAGCCTTCTTATTTGAGGACAAGACCCATTCATCTTTTTCCTCCACTGTAAAGGATAAAGCCACAAGTGAGCCCATTAGGTACTGAGACCTTATTATACTCTGTGGCACTAAGTAGAATTTATATAAATTAAACGTTTTTGCTTTTACATTAATTAACTGACAAGAGAGTGTAATCTTCAAATTGCTTTCATAAATGTGTTTCTTTTTAGGTTTACACGGAGGTGCATAAGTGTAGCACCCTCAAGAGAAACCGCAGGCGAATTGCTGCTTGGTAAGACTGTAAATCAAGAGCATATCATATTTTTTTGATATTTTATGTGATAAATAGCATTGTTTACAATGTTGACTGCATCTTCAGGGAAATCTGGGATGTACTTTGTAGAGGACAATGCAGCTGAGGCCAGTGATAACCAGGTAAGCTCCTAAGCAAATTGTGAAAACTTTTGTGTGTGCATGTATGACTGGCACGAGCGGCTCTTCCACTGAACACTGGCACAAATCTTGTTTTAGCAGACGCCTCATGGAGAGACTGAGCCTGCATCTTTTTGCTGGACCTATGAGGAGATCAAGGAAGTGCACAAACGCTGGTGGCAGCTCAGAGACAATGCTGTGGAAATTTTCCTCACTAACGGTCGAACTCTGCTTCTGGCCTTTGACAACACAAAGGTAACAGCTGCTCTTCAACTGTCTGCCCAGAACAGCTAGCTAGTGTGTGCACTGGAATCTTTTCTCTTTTCCTACTTAAATGAGAAGTAGCTAACAAATGAAAAATAGCTAACAAGTGATCCCACCCAGGGCTGCGACAGTAGTACATTTTCAGTAGTGTTTAGCGTGCATTGGGTGTCATTTTAATGTATTCATCTAACCGCCTTGAGATCTGATCATTTGTAAAATGTGACACATTAATTTTGTTGTAACTTCATTCTTGATGTTTTACAGCCTTTTCAGTTAATTTAGAATCATCTACAGCTACATTTATTAGTCAAGATACAACTAATGTTTTATTATTGAATATTTTACTAAAAACCTGTGTAGTTTCACATGACTAGCATAGTAATCGTTTTAATGTGTCATTGCTTGCTACTCTTAATTTATAGCAGCAGCTTCAGTTGGCTTGTTTCAGAGGTGTTCGTGTAATGTTTGTTCTTCATTGCTTGTCTCCTGTTGTCTTTCCCCTTTCTCTCTTGTCTGCCTAAGTTTCGTGATGATGTGTACCACAACATCCTCACATCTGAGCTGCCCAATCTTCTAGAATATGACAACATCAGTGCCCTCACACAGCTGTGGGGCTCCAGTCAAATCACCAATTTTGAGTACCTTACCCATCTCAACAAGCATGCTGGACGCTCTTTCAATGACCTAATGCAGTACCCAGTCTTCCCTTTCATCTTGAGAGACTATATCAGTGAGACTCTGGACCTGCAAGATCCAAATATCTACAGGTACACGTTTATACTAATCTGACAAACAAATGTGTTACATACTGATCATTATGCGTAATCTTGCTGCTTTTTATGGCTACTTTTTTGTATAATAATAATATTAGAAAAAGTTATTCCTAACTCATAAACCTTTGCAATTTTTCACATTAAATACAGTTTCTGCATTCATTTACACTGGTACTTTACACTGTGTTTGTCAGCTGCACAGTAAAGTTGTATTGTTCTGTAGTATTGTTTACTCGTGTTTTTTCTTGTTCTTTTGTTTCTTTTAGCCCTCTTTCTGGTCATGTTCACACTTGTGTACTCTTGTGCTGTTTTTGTGTTGTGCCATGGTCATGGAGGAGCGTTTAGTTTTTCTGTGCACTTTGTACGTGGTTGAAATGACACAAATAACACTTACTTAAGCTGCCACTTTCATTGTATAGTTAAGTATGTAACTTTGTAAGTCACTAAGTGAATGGAGTACTTATGTGCCCATGGGACTAAAACGAAATCACAGTAGCTCCCAGGAATTATTCTGAATTAGCAACTGTACCGCATTATTGAGGGAGCAATAACAAAGGTTTCTACAGTTATCAATAGGTTTCTGTTGCTAATTACATCAGTTAATTTCACAGCCTTTCAAAGTCTGGAAATGTGTCGGTGTTGGTTCTCCTCATACCTTTGTCGTTTTTCTTATGGTAGAAATTTGAGCAAACCAATTGCAGTTCAATCAAAAGAGAAAGAAGATCGATACGTGGACAACTACAGGGTATTGTCTTCACTATTTTTTTTTTGTATTTATTAATCAGTCAATTTAAATCTAATGAATTAAATGTTTGTATGTTATTTATAATGCTTAGAAATGTTCATTATTGATGATAACTATGTGTTTGTTTCTCCTTTTGTAGTACTTGGAAGAGGAGTACAAGAAGGGTGCCCGTGAGGATGATCCCATGCCACCAGTGCAGCCTTACCACTATGGCTCCCATTACTCCAACAGTGGTACCGTCCTTCATTTCCTCGTCAGGATGCCTCCATTCACCAAAATGTTCCTGGCCTACCAAGGTGATCTTAGGCTCTAAGAAACTTTAAAATGAAAAGACATTCTCTTTCTACTACCCAGTATTCACAATTAATGTTCTGCATTATGCTGAGCTGAGTGTTGAGTAGCACCTGCATTTCCTGGCCGGCCGGATCTTTAGACAGGTTATAGAGGCGATGCTTTAAAAACAACCCTGCTCAAAAGTGAACAGGGTGTCGTGAAGTCTTGTGTCTTTATGCATTAGACTCAAAGTTGATTCATCCTTTTATACATTCTCCCACCTTTCCCTCCCACCTTCTCCTTCTTCCTTTATACCTTAATGCTCTGTTATCTCAAGGCAGGGTTGTTTATGCTGGCTAAAGTGCCACAAACTGTAATCTCTGTCTGATCCACATAGACCAGAGCTTTGATATTCCTGACCGGACCTTCCACTCCATGAACACCACTTGGAGGCTCTCCTCATATGAGTCGATGACTGATGTTAAGGAGCTCATCCCAGAGTTCTTCTACCTCCCTGAGTTTTTGGTCAACAGAGAAGGTACTTCCCCACTGTATACATCATTCTCTATTTGGTTGTCCATTCTTTTATTCATTTATTCTTTTATTCATATTTTTGTTCCTTTATGTTGCGTATTCCTGTTTAATTGTGTTCTCTTCCTAAACCATTGTAATTTTTTCGTGTTTTTTAATTTAATGTAAAGGGTGGCAAATCTAGAAACCGTTATAAAATATGCAAAATACTGCATGTATTTGTAAATATGATTTTATCTTTAAAATAAAAAACCCTACAATATAGTTGCTCTAATGCCTTCAGTTAATTCATTTTTAATATTTCTCTATTTTGTACAAATGATGCCAAATAATATACAAATAATAGGTTTTTTTTTAACTTTTTTATCCAATTTAAATCGAATTAGAATCCAACATTACATGAATTGATTATTCTAGCTGTCACATTGTATACTTATAAGATCATTATACTTCTAATCGCTATATGGCTATATTACTATTATAGTAAATGTTGTCTATGTTATGTTACTATTACAATCCTAAGCTTGAAGTTACCAAAACATTTGTTTCTCCATTGCCAATAACAGTGCATAAAGCAGTAATTACCTTTATATAAAATGTATGTCCACTCTTTGTTGTTATGCATATGTTTCCAGGCTTTGACTTTGGGGTTCGTCAGAACAGTGAGAGGGTTAACCATGTGAATCTACCTCCCTGGGCCAGGAATGATCCCCGGCTCTTCATCCTCATCCATAGACAGGCCCTGGAGTCAGACCAGGTGTCGCAGACACTATGCCAATGGATCGATCTGGTCTTTGGCCTCAAGCA
Source organism: Hemigrammopetersius urotaenia (assembly GCA_037974485.1). Taxonomy (NCBI): domain Eukaryota; kingdom Metazoa; phylum Chordata; class Actinopteri; order Characiformes; family Alestidae; genus Hemigrammopetersius; species Hemigrammopetersius urotaenia. The sequence goes on along the minus strand of JBBPDC010000149.1, from coordinate 9,103,457 downwards.
GAAGGGCAAGGCTGCCATTCAGGCCATCAATGTTTTCCATCCAGCGGTTCGTGTTCTTAGACCTCACTGGTTCTACTACCTTTTGCAAAAGAAAAAAAAAACTTTAACTCTCTTTGTTTGACAAACTAAAAACTATTCTTAGTCACAGTTGGTCCAAATTTTTTAATTGTTGATTTTTAATGGAGCCAAATTATACATATATTCTGCAGAACAATATTTAACAATCATCTCTTATGTGACATTGGAATGTCACATAATTTTAGATTTTTGCTGGAGCGTATGGTTTTTTTAAATTAATCTTAGTTTCCTTTTATCATTGCTACTACACAGACTCCTTAACCTTCTGTTTTGTCCTTTTTAGACGTATTTTGGCATGGATGTCTCTGCAGTGGAAGATCCTGTGCAGCGGCGTGCCTTGGAGACCATGATCAAGACGTATGGCCAGACACCCAGGCAGCTGTTTAGTGCCACTCACATTAGCAGGGCTGGTCCCAAACTCATGATAGAGGGAGAGCTGCCTGCAGCTATGGGCCTCTTGGTGCAGCTGGCCTTCAGGGAGAGCCGTGAGCAGATCAAAGAGATTGTCTACCCGGTAAGACCTAAAACCACATTACTGTCATCCTAATACTGTATTGAAATCATAGTAATATAGAACAGATGTATTTTTGTGTGGTGTTTTTATGGTGTTTTTTTTTTTTTTGTTTTTTTTTTTTATAAACAACCTGCCCCACCCCCAGAGTCCTCTGCCATGGATCAAGGGGCTGAAATGGGGCGAATATGTGGGCTCACCCAGTGCTCCTGACCCAGTGGTGTGTTTCAGCCAGCCCCATGGAGAGTGCTTCGGCTCCCTGCTGGCTCTGCCCACACGCGCCATCTGTGGCCTCTCCCGCAAGTTCTGCCTGATGATGATCTACAGCAAGGAGCAAGGTGTGGAAACATGAGCACACACACACATAAACACACACACACACCGCCCTGGAGCATACATTACTGTATGCCTCCACCTCATATTGCATGCCTAAGACTGATTCAGAGGACCGGTAGCAAAAAATATCAATGTAGAGAACCAAAAATGTAAACAAATACCACAGAAGATGATTGATTCCTGGATGAAATAACTTGTAGTATTCCTTTTGAGAGATCTTATCCACTTTTAATGTTAAAAACAGTTATTCTTACATGGATCGATGTTATTTTTAGTATAGGGAACACAAAATAGAAAGAAAATTTCCCCTGTTTTATGTTTTCCCCATAGTAATTGACATTTTCTGGATTCTTTCTTTGGTACTTTCTAGTACTTTCATTTTCTTAGGTCTTGTATTAGTGTTGAGATGATTGTCTCTCTCTGTAATGATGAAGTGTTTCACTTCCCACTGTTTGACAGGCGTGAGGAGTATGCACAGTACAGACATCCAGTGGTCAGCCATTCTCAGCTGGGGATACACAGATAACATGCTGCGACTTAAGAGCAAGCAGAGTGAACCACCCATCAACTTCATCCAGTGCTCTCCACTACACCAGGTTGGACATGTTCACCAAGACACCACAAGGAAAGGCGTCTTACAAAAAGTGTGGCAAACAGAATTGTTTTTTATGTCAAGGCTTTTCCCCTGACAATGTAGGCCTGAATTTACATGGAAGTATTATAGCAGATTTTGAGCTAATTTTCCTAAAATCCAAAAATAAAGAAAGAAAGAAATCAGGTAGCCTGCTAATGTTGGATAAGAGCTGCCCTGCAGGAGAGTAACTGGCTTCATTTGTCACAGAGTAAGCACAAGTTCACCTTGCCAGTTTGGTATAAGAAGACCTACCTTGTGAATGGAATTGTAAAGCTGGGCAGGCGTAACTACTCTTTGCTTTCAAAGGACTTAATTTCATATAAGATTGATAAAATGATTTAAAATGATTTAAACCCAAAGTCAGTTTTTGTTTTTTTTCTCACCTCCCTGTTCCCCTGTCCAGGTGCCTGTTGTGTAGTATTAAAAGTAGTTTACAGCAGAACCCTCTACTGTAGGCACTCAGTGAGAAAAAGCACATGACAAGTGAAACCACAATTTCTGTGTCTGTTCTTAAACTGCCATGTCTAATTGTAGATATCTCTATTTCTCTCTCTTTCTTTATCTCTATTTCTCTGTCTGTCTCTGTCTCTGTCTCTCAGGTGACTAGTTGTGCATGGGTGCCGGACAGTTGTCAGCTGTTTACGGGCAGCAAGTGTGGAGTCATCACCGCCTACAGTAATCGGTTCTCCACCACCATGGTAGGTTACCATGGCAACATGACCCCCTCCCTTCCCCCCCCTTCCCTGCCGCCTCCACACCCACGTATCCACCCACATCCATTATCACTCTCTGTAGAGCACCTCCAAAACACGCACAATGTTTGTAGTGGCCTTGTTCATCATCTCCCTGTTGCCCTAGAAACACATTTCCTGAAACCCACAGATGGGCAGGAGAGGAGTCTGAGACTCAGACAGGAGAGAGGGTTACACAACCCTTCAACTGCTCATGTTTATTTATTTATTTATTTATTTATTTATTTTTAAACACTCGTCCTCCTGTTGTCTTCCTCTTTATTGGTAAAGTGATAACCAATGACCGTTCTTTCTTACTGCCGGCTAGGATTAACCAATACCGCCAACAAAACCCAGCCAGAACCAAAGACATATAATATAATAGTGCGACCCGCACGGACGAAAACAATACTCACGCAGATCATGGCAGAAGCAGTACAAGAGACAGCCACCACCGGGAATACTCTATATCCACCTAGGAAGCACTTAAAGTCTCCTGTGTGGGAATATTTTTAGGGATGCACCGATTATTTGGCCCGAAAATTTTCAGCTCAAAATGGCCAAAAATGCATTGTTGGTTTCCGGCAAAAATTTTTTTAGCGCAACCGAAACAGTGATGACGCAAGCAACCACTGCAACCTGAACACGCCAGATTGCATTAGAGTCAACATGTCTGCTGTCGGCGCATTTCGATATATCTAAGAAAGACACGGAAAGACGTTTGTAAAGCCGGCATTGATTAAATTTCTAGGGGGGGTGCTTTCACAAAGACTTTCTCAGCGTCGGGATTCATTTATCACATAAAATCAAAACATCCAGTCACCATGCAGAAGTACAGACCCACACCCACTCCGCGTTTTTGAAAAGGAAGAACGTTTTTCAGCCAGGGCTAAGGGAAATACACAAAGATAATTAATACAGTATTTTGTTATGGGTCTACAGAGAATGTTGTTATATCTTTCAACAGTTTTAGAGCACTTGTTCTGAATTGACTTTGTTCATGCACTGCATTCAGAATATTAAAATGCACTTAAATTCACTAGTTTTATGAGAGAAGATATTTAATTGTGTAATATTTCAGCTTTCTTGCTTTTAGACTATTTATAAAAAAATAAAATATTTAATTTCAAATTTTATTTTATGTGTGTCGCGGGTCGGGCCGCGAAGCCCAAACCCGGAGCTTCCTCTAAGCACGGAGCAGGCAGAGACAACGGGGATCCTTGCTTGATACGTTTATTAAAGAAAAACAAAGAAGAAACAAAAACAAGGCACGGTGGCCGTAATAGCAGATATCAGGAAAACCAGGCACAGGAATCAGAACGAGACAGGAACGGGGAAAATGAGGCGATGGACACATGAGGTTACACAGACGGACACAAGCTTATATACATGGCAAAACTAGGGGAAACACAAGGCAGCTGGGGAGCACATAAACAGAAAAAAGGTGAGGACAAAAACATGTGACACAAGCAGAACCTAGGAACACATCAAAATAAAAGTCCACAGAATAGAAACAAACAGAACAGGGCAAAATCAGGACAAAAGCAAAAAACCAAAAACAGCAAAACAAAAGCCCAACCCAACAGAAAAGCGAACCGTGACAATATGGTGCATTGTTGGATGCTAAATAAATATTTTTATAGTCTTGTAACATATTTTTTCTTTGAAACTAATTCATGGAGTTGCAATGCTTGACTTTAGTGATGTTAGTACACACAGTCCAAGCCATAGCTGTAATATTACAAAAAAAGTTATAATCATTTTGGTTTTCGGTGTTTCCTCATTTTCAGTTTTTGATTTTGCCCAAAAAATATAATATTTTCGGTAAATCCCTAAATATTTTGGATACCCTAAAGATGTTAAAGCTACTACAGCTACCAGCGTCCCCTCTGAGAGAGAGTTCAGCTGTAGTGGCAATATTCTCTCACCTCTTCATTCAAGGCTGAGCTCAGAAAACATGATCATGCTTACCTTTTTGTACTTTAGCTTGCACTGATGAGCGTGAACTGTTAAAGCACAAACTCTTTTAACTGCGTATTTAAGCTGAACAGTGCAATTGATGTTCAAGTCATCAGGTAGATCCGAGTTCATTACAAATTCTCTGTTCCATGAGTGTGTTAAAATACAGCCTTAAATATCTGTTTGATTACAGCAGTAACCTCTGTCTGTGCAGTTTACAGAGTTTTACAGCCTTACAGATGGTTACTTTTATTTTACAAATTCATTTTTCTAAGCAGTATCTCTGAAAAGCAGCAGTAAATAGCTTCTGAAGTTCTAAACCTTTTGTGGTGTATATATGTTAATACAGTTGTTAAATCAATTCACATAAAATAACCATGATAATCGTGAGACCATAATTATTCCTCAGACTATAATTGTAGCACCAAAATGTTTTAATCGTTGCAACCCTACTGCTGGCTTAGATAAACCCAGTGTCTTTTTAACTTCAGAGGTTTTGTCTCATGTTCAATAAAAAAAAAAAAATCTTTGATGTTATCCCCAATGTTTTTCATTAAACAAAGCATGTTTATGAAACTGAGACAGAAAGTAAGTTTTAAATAATTGTTAATAAATGCTGTAAGAGTCTCTCTCTCCATCTCTCTCTCTCTCTCGCACGCTCTCTCTGCTTTTTTGTTTTTGCTTTTTCTAGTTCTCAGAAATGGATGTAGAGTCTCAGGTTCACTTGTATGGCCACATAGATGAAGTTACAGGCCTGTTTGTCTGCAAACCATATAGCATCCTGATCAGTGTCAGTCGAGACGGAACCTGCATCATCTGGGATCTCAATAGGTATGAGTGAGTGTGTAGGTGTGTTTGTTTTTGTATGTTTTGTAAGAAAACCAGATAAGAGTTGTATGACCCACAGGACCATAAATTAAAACGGTAAAACCATTTATTTTTAGTTGCTGAGATTAAATTTAGGATTACAAAATACTTATTACATACCACTTCATATATGTATCAAATGCAAATGAGGCAAACTTGTTGGTTATGGTTCTGCCAGGAATTGCCAAATCAGGCATAAATATTTCTACAGTAATCCCCCGCGTTTTGCGGGGGTTACGTTCCAAGAGCACCCACGTATAGTGAAAAACCACGTTGTGTTTTGGTTAAAAAAAAAAAATGCTTAAAAATGTAAACCCTAAATATGCCCCACAATTTAATGTCATTTTAAACCCAGTTTACTGAATTACCCTTAAAGAAAATGTAAAGGTAAACCTGTATTTGCCTCTTTTAATTTAAATTCCCTGCTGAGATTTGCAACTCGGAAGGCTCCTGGACAAAAGTATTGGGACACCGCGGCGAGGGGAACACGCTGGTTTGTTAATAGAAAAATCTTCATAAGCCAAACCATTTAGGGGCTCTTGTCTGTGGCTCTGTAATGTTCTAGTGCATCTGGCCTGTCTGCATGAAAGCAAATTGAAATAATTATTGTGTTAGATTGTGCTATGTACAGAGTCTTACTGGCCACAAAAGTCCTGTGAATGCTGTGTCAGCGAGTGAAACCACCGGAGACATTGCTACTGTGTGTGACTCAGGTGAGTTGACAGGGATTTTGGCTTTGGCTACAGAACAATCCAAAAAGCTTACTTTAAGCACGGGTGCATTTACATTATGTATTGTTTGAGTGGTATGAGCATGAATGTTGAATTAAAAAGAGCTTACTAGTTTTTAAAGAAAAAAAGTACCAGTATTAGCCAATACCAAAAGGATTTAATACTTACTGGAAAAGAAAAAAAACTTTGTGACTTCTCTACTGCAACACCTCCACAGGTGTTGTGGAGGTTTCTTCACCACAGGTTTCTTCACCCTGAAAAGGCTCCTAAATAATTAATAAGCTTTTCAAGTACGGTAAAACTAAGGCTAATGTTGTTAAGCATTGTTCCAGCCTAATCTTTGTTTTATGCAATGGGTCAATACAGACAGTTATTTATGTTATTCTGTGGTTAGAAAATATCAGTTTAATCAAAATGTAATTGAATCCAAAGCAATCTTGTGTCAACACATGTCTGCTGGCTTCTTCTAAATAAATTTAATTTAACATTTTGAAATTATTTATGGCTATCGACCATATAATAGAGATTCAGCAGATAAAATGTATTTTATTTTTGTTTATTACTTTATTTAATTATAAACACGTTTGTAAATGGTATTATATGCTTGTCCTGCTTTTCTCCTGTATACAGTGGGTGGAGGCAGTGACCTTCGACTGTGGACTGTGAATGGAGATCTGATTGGTCACGTACACTGTCGAGAAATCATCTGCTCTGTAGCCTTCTCTAATCAGCCAGAAGGGGTGTCAGTTAACGTGATTGCAGGCGGGCTAGAGAATGGTGTCGTAAGGTAAGCGCAACCATACACAATACATTTACTAGCACTGTTAAAAGTGCGGTCATCTGATTTCGTCTAAAAATGTATGTTCACATGATGCAATCACACTATTGTTCTTTGTAAATTTAATTTTTATTTGTATGGGGAGAGAGAGCACAGGGGCGAGTCACCTTTAAAGTGGTTAGGGAGAGAGACTGTCTGAGTCAGCATTGTGATGTCATCTCACTCTGCCGGGCCCAGGCAGACCTGCTGAAAACACTGCAGGAGAAGGAATGAAATCAGCCTCTAAACACATGAGCCCCAAGACTAGAATGAGTCAAAAGCTAAGGAGTCTCTGGAGCGCCTCTTGTTTTTGTCAAGCACAGTCGAGGAAAAATTTTTTTAAGATTAAGCGAAAATGCTGTAGTTTCGGAAAGAGAGCTGATTTTGCTATAATGTTGCAGTTTTAATGTAACTTTAGTTTTGAGAGACAAGACCCGTGGCTAGAGTGAGTCAAAAGTGTGTTAGTTTGAGAGTGTATGTATCATTTGTGACAGTTGTTTTGGTTATTAATATGAAAATGATCCTTATTAAACATACAGCAAAACACAGCTCGTTCTTAAAACGGACTTCTACACACTAAAGTCAGTTATATAAAAAGAGATAAGTGGCACCCAAAAATTGCTTCATAAGAGCCAGTATGTCCCCCCACCCCACAGTGTAGCAGGTAGGATGCCGGTTTCTGAACTAAAACATTTTGAGTTTGAGACTTTTAACAATTTTCTTTTGCCCAGAAAACCAATGTTTGTCTCCAAATTCTTTAATTTTTTTAATAGCCCAAAAAATGCAACCCTTCTCCTCGAAGCTTGTGAGGTTTTTTGAAACTACTTCAATGTTAAAATCGTTATAAATGTCCATAGTAGATTTTTTATTGGTTGATTAGACCGCAACTATTGACCATTTGGAGAAATGGTCAAGAGACTTCCAGACTTAGCTCAGGTCAGTTACATAAATAAGACGTGTGTGACTGTTTGTTGTGATTTAATTAAAAAATAATTAGCCCGGGAATGCTGCAATGGGTTCTGAGCTTCTGAAAAATGCTGTAATTATAATTGCTATGTGTTCAGGCATTCTCACCCATTAATGGCTTGGTAAGAGCCAGCGTCTTCCCACCTTCTGCATGGTGCAACAGGTAGATCGTGGGACTTTCAATCAGAACATCATGAGTTTAAGTCTTCATGAGGAGCAACTTCAACTTTTTTTGCCATTAAAACCAATGTTAGTGTGTCTCCAAACACTTTTTTAGCTACCACGCAATAATAATAATTTTTCTATTTATAGCAGGAATTTTGCGCTCCTCGTATTATATATATTGTAAAATTTTTAATGATAAAATGTTCTTTAATATCCAATGTATTGTGCATGTGTCACGTCTCTCTCCCTTTTCCAGGCACGCATGTCAGGCACACACGCACGACTCATAGTCAAAGTGCTGCATTTTGTCCTGTATTTTATTTTTCAAAAATGTAAACAAAAACAAACATTGACTCGATGGTCAGAACTAAAGAACCCAACAGAAGCTAATTCTACTTTCTTCAGAGCTAGGTCGACAGTGGACCGACAATCAAGGTCCACCTTAGCTGAACTTAAATATAGAACACAAAAACCCTGAAACCAATCACAACACACATACACGTAATCCTGAGCACACCAGCAGCTGAAACCAATAACTTAAGCTAACTCAAACCTGGTATACTCAGGATATCAAAATAAAAGACACAAAACCCCAAACTAAAACTAAGAGCTACCCCTGTTGACCGCTCTCGGGGCCTGACAGCATGTATTCAGATTTTTGATTGTTTGATAAGGTGGTGAGAATTGACCCTTAAAAAATGTGATTTTTGCCTTCGTAATGGATGGGGAGAAAGAGTAGGGAAGCAAGTAACCTTAAAAGTGTGTAGCAGAAAGAGTTTCTGAGCAAGTTAAAGGCCCCCTCTGTGGTTCATCTTTAAAAGCTACATGTTGAATGAAGAAAGTCAGAAGTGGTGTATTATTCATTTTATCACAAGAATTTCTCACCACTTTTTGTCTGAACTTGTGCAGAAATGTGGAATGACTCTTATGTCAAAGCGTCCTTTAATATCGGGTGACGTGCGGGTATATTCAGATTTTTGATTGTTAATCAAGAGGAGAGTATTGATAATAACACAGATCATTTCGGCAAGGAGAAATCACCACAAACGCACAGCATTAGGAGAAATGAGTCAAAAGTCTATTAGCTTGAGAGCTTAACTGAACTAAATGTTTTTTGCTCAAGTGTTTTCTTACCCATTTTCGTGTGTGCAAGAAACTTGTATTTAGCCTTCAGTGCCTGTGATTTACATTTGTAATAGTCATTTCAGTTATCTGTAAGAAAACAATATGCACTAGAACGGTTTAACATGAGTTTCTGCTCCACCCATTATATATAAATGTAATGTGGCATTTGGCAGACACCCTCATCCAGAGCGACTTACTATCATCAAACATAGGCAGATGTTTTAGTCAAAGTAGTTGTACCTCCCACCTCCCATTGTGGTTGAACAGTTAGGGCACTGGGCTGAAGACTGAGCATTCAGGATTTGAACGCGGGTGAAGGCATTTTTTTATTTAAAGTATGGCACATCCATCTTTTTCTGCTGAGGGGGCTTAAGTCTTTCAATGTCTGTAGGAAAATGCTGACTACGTTCTATCACTCTGTGGTAGAGAGAGTTGTGTTCTTTGCAGCTGTGTGCTGGTGAAGTGGGGTGATTAAAAAGGCTGGTTCTGTCCTGTGTCAGAATGGAGAACTTGGAGGAGGTGTATGAGAAGAGAATGCTGAAAAAGCTTCTCAGTATCATGAACAGCCCCCCTCACCCCTGTTCGTCTCCATGATGGGCCATCGGAGCACACACAGCGAAAGACTCATTGCCTCCGAATGCAGAACCAAACAGCACATAAAATCCTTCCTGTGGCAATAAGCCTGTATAAATCTTCCTAGTTCTGTAGGTGATCTTTCTCAGCATTAATGTAATTAGGCTCTCACTCAGATTGTGCAATATTACTTACCTGCTATTTATTTACTCATTTGTATGTTATTACAAATTTCCCACTTCTGGGACTAATAAAGGTTTATCTTATCTTATCTAATCTTATTAAATGTTTGTTTCATCCCCTCATCACATGCTGCTATCTCCTTTTACCCATGGCACAAAAACTAAGTCACTTTTCATAACCACTTGCACTAATAATCTGGTATTTTATTATATATGTTATAGTTATTTGTTATTTTGTTAGTTACAAAGGGTGGAGGTAGCTCAGCGGGTAGGATTCTTGCCTCTGGACCAAGAGGTCATGGGTTGGAATCCAACATGGTCAGTTGCCTAAATACCTTAGTGTCTGGATGACACAGAATTTCCTCAAACTAAACCACGGAAAGATAGAAACTATACTTATTGCAACCCCGGATGTATTATAGAAACTCAAGCAACTACGCTTAGCTGTCCCTGGCTATTTCACCACTACCACTTCTGAAGTAAGAAACCTTGGGGTTACAATCGACTCTACTTTATCTTTTGACTCACACAACAAAAAGTCACTAAAACAGCCTTTTTTTCATCTAAAAAAACATTTCCAAACTTAGTGAGGGACTTAGTTTGTCTGCTGTAGAAACACTTCATCTTTTTACACTGGCCTATCCCACTGCCTCTCGTCTTTTTACACTGGCCTATACCACTGCCTCTCGTCTTTTTACACTGGCCTATACCACTGCCTCTCGTCTTTTTACACTGGCCTATCCCACTGCCTCTCGTCTTTTTACACTGGCCTATCCCACTGCCTCTTAAATTGTGTTTGCTGTATTTGTTGTTTGGAACATGATATGACGAGCCATCTCGTTTTGAGTATTTTTATATTAACTTACTTATTTTTATTGTCTTGCTCCCTCCCTGTCTTTTCTCCCACACATATACATTCAGGCTATGGAGTACATGGGACCTGAAACCAGTGAGAGAAATAACTTTTCCCAAGTCCAACAAGCCTATTATAAGGTAATCTTTCCTGTTTGTGTTGTGTTAGATTTATTTTTAGATGTATTAACATTTTCATTAAGGGTAATGTATTAAACAGAGTTAATAATGAAATTAAAGGTAAACCCCTTTTTGTACTGTACAGTTTACACAGAACTCCTGCAGTGCTAGAGTGTAAATACTGGTGTTACCCCTGTATATACTGTACTGTAATTCATGCATATCGGGCGTTTTCTTTTGTATAAATAGGTAATTACAGTAATAGATTAATATAATTTTTTAGTAATAAATATACTGTAACATGGATAGGTTATCACCAATCATTTTTACAGTTCAATAATTAATTTAATTTACAGTAATAAAAATACAGGGGAAATTCTGGATTGCCACTGCAGATGCGTCAAACTGCAGCAGTCCGCCCCGGCTCTGAGTACAGCTTTATTTAACAGTCACAAGAAGCCCTTTCATTGTGTTCTCTGGACACTACAGAAACATTTATACAGTATATTTGAACCTGAATTTACCTGAATATTGTCACGAGTGATTTACCTCTTTGCATGAACCAGGCTGGAACACAGGCATCCATGCTATGGGTTTTATTAAACAAAACAAAACAGGAAACAGAAACCAGGCACGAGGGCCGCTAGGAACATGAACGTGAATACAGATACAGACCAGGAAAAAAACTGGTTTAAATGAGGCGCATAAGGCGCGTGAGGCAATTGACAGACAATGAGGGAAAACACAGAACTGAACTAAATACAGGCAGTCATTAGGACACTAAACACAAACAGGTGCAAAACTTCTGACACAAAACAGAATGAAAGACACGTGACAACAGAACTAAACAGAACAAGAATTCAAAATAAAAGTCCCAGAAATGAACTGAAAAGCAGTGGCCACTACTGGCCACTGAGCGAACCGTCACAAATATACCTGAATTTACGTTTATATTTGTTACAAAATTAGTAAACATTAGTAAATATAAAAATTACTACATTAGTCAAAACCGAAAAGAATGTGGAGAATATCTGTAGTTTCTATGAAATTTTGCCAACAATTATTAGTTCGGTTCTAAGATTTCATTTTAAATTCAACTTTATACCGCCTCCCACAATTAATTAATGCGCTGCCGTTTTCTTTGATATAAGTAGGTAAAATACAGTAATAAATGAATGTAATATACAGTAAAATGTATGGGTAATCACCAATAATTTTCACAGTTCAATGATTTAATTAGATTTACAATTATAAAAATATAGGGCATTAAGAAGGACAAAACGAACAAGAAGAGAAACACTCGAGACGCTCCACCGGGGAAATTCTAGACTACCTGCCACAGGTGTATCCAACTGCAGACAGCCAATCAGCAGCAAGGAGAAATAAATAATGTTCTCAGATTGGCTATTTTGAAACCTCCTGCCTCTGAGTACAGCTGTTTTTAACCATCCCAAGACACAAAAACATTAACACAGTTATATTTTATATAGAAATGTAGCTGAATTTACGTTGTGTTACAAAATTACTAAATTATATTTTACTTAATAATTTAGAACTAAAAAAACATATTTCTATGAAAAAAGCAACAAAAAAGGTGTAGAATATTTGCAGTTTCCACGTTATTGTGGGGATTTCCACATACAATGACCAGTTAGGTTCTGCGCAAGACTGATTCCGTGACTCCCGAGCCACGTAAAAGTGAGGGATTACTGTATTTGCATTATCAACTCATCGGCTGAAACAAATAAAATTATTCCATTTGGTCTGTTGTGAACAGAAATACCAGTCGTAGAGATGCAATTTGTGGGTGTAAAATTACTGACTTCAGGTCATCTGTCACTTTCCAATTTATCGGCCCTCCTCTACCCCTGTCCATCATTCAAAGAGAGACCACCAGTGACCAGATATAATACTTATGTTGGATCATTTTTAGAATAAACATTAACATGATCGGTGCATGTGTGTGTTACTGTATTTCTATTACGGCTTACAAAAACTATTTATGCTAATTAATCAGCCAATAAATGTGAAGTTTTTAAAAAAAATAAAATTATACATACTAGAACAATTTTATTAACATCTTACTGACTCACTGATTTTAAATCATTAATTTAATGATTGTTAGTACAAATAATTCTAAATGGGTACTGTTCACAAAGATAACCACACAAGAAAAGAATCTTGCTTTGTTTAATGCTAATTTTGAGCTACTGAGAATGATACTTATTCTGCTCCACTCTCTTTCAGTCTCACATTCTCATGCGATGGACACCACCTGTACACAGCTAATAGTGAGGGCACAGTAATTGCCTGGTGCCGACGGGACCAGCAGCGGATGAAGCTGCCTATGTTCTACTCTTTTCTCAGCAGCTATGCTGCAGGTTGAGACTTGCTAACCCATTAGCCCACATCCTCCTCTCCAGTGTTTCACTTTGTTGTTCATTCACTAAACAAGACTCCTTCCAATGGCAAAAGACTGCCTCAGGGGCCTGCATGCACCAAACCCAGCCCCACTGAACATGATGCTCCACCACTCCAAGGCATGAGACCACACCCTTCAGACAGCACACGGTGTGCTAAAAGCTAATGCACTATAAGAAAATTGTTATAAATATTTGCTTTTTAAAAATTACAAAAAATACAATGCATAGTAAGACAGAGGGGTATTTACATTTGACTGAAGTGATGAAGGCCTTTTACCACTGGTTATGTTCTTTCCACATGTTCCTGCCTGTTCATCTATGTATTAGTTTTTGCATTTCGTTTTTGGACTGCTTCGTGTTGTTTGGTTTTTGCTCCATCTCCTGATGTTTTGTTTTATTTTGTCCATGTTTGACTTTGGAAGCTGCTATAGTGGATTTGACAGTCACTCTTTCTTCCTCTCTCTTTGTTTTTTCTTTCTTCCTAGTGGCTTCTGTGTTTCTGCTCAACCTGAAAACTAAAAATACCTTTTGATGCTAGAATTTGTCTCAAATCATTAAACACTAAAGCACACATTTTTGCAAACTGCACCAGCAGCCTGCAACTTCTGTCAGAGTTACTGTTGGGAATCTCTTCATTTAAAGTCTCCTTTGAAGGTATAGAGCTCATTATTTGTTGTGGTACACTGGATCTCCTGGTATCAGCATGCATTTGTGTGAGAATTTTACCATCCACTTCATTGCATGTAAGAATTGTCTACTGCTTTGTTCCATCTCCACTACCTATGTTTGTTTGCTTTTTTCTCTCTGCTAAAGTGACAGACAGACAGACATTTTCCTCCTTTGGCCATTTCTGACCTTAGTCAAATGATTTGATGACCACTTCATCCAGCTCGTCCAGTTGATCACAGTATAGGTTGTTGTCCATGTTCTTGCAAAACATGACAGATACCATCACATTCAATGCCATATATTGAGTCTGGGAAAAAGTCTTGAACCCAGAGATCCTACAGACTCCGTATATTTTAATATTATGCAAAGCTTTGACAGGCTTACAGGTGGACAGATAGAGGGGCAACTTCAGGCACCAGAAAGAATGGATTTACTAAAGGAAAATACAAAGTTCATACAGGGACACTGTACGTCTTTTTAGACGCCGATAAAATTGTGTGCTGTTTCCTTATAACGCATCATAATGACACATTTAAGTAATAAAGTGGAAGGCTCTGGAAATCCACATTCAGACTTTCAGTTTGAGGGTTTACCAAAGCTAGTGGGTTTTAATTTGTCTTGGCTTTATGGGCCAATAGTACAAAGGGAATATATTGTTTGGTTTGAGTCACTACAGTACTTTTTTTGTTGTTTTTCCTCCCTTAGAAAACCCATACCTCGGTTGTGGACAGTTGTTAAGGATGACAAACGGTGTTCACAGTTCCTTTGGGGGCATTTGCTCTTATTTGTGTTGTTCAGCACTGGATGCCTGAGCTAAGAAGGAATGTTGTGATACTATGTGTGTTTATCCGGGTAGAAATATTCAGGAGTTGGGCCCTATGATGCCAGCAAAACAAACAAAAAAAATTAGCGCAACATGTGAACCAGAAAATCTCTGTTTGTTTCTCTGTTTGAGCATTTGATTGTTGATTGGATGATGTACTTTCTTAACCAGTTAATTTCCTAGGAAAGTGTACCACTTGCCATTTTCCTTCTAAACCCCAACCTAAAGAGAGACCTGAATAATGTTATTCTTTCGCACGTGTATATATATATATATATATATGCTGAATTTGTTACCCAAGAAAATGGTCTCCGGTTCATTTTAATGGAGAGAGACAGAATGTCAACCAAAAATCAGGAAAAAACAAAAGTTATGAATTGATTTGCAGGTCATTGAGTGAAATAAGTATTTGATCCCCTACAACCCAGCCAGACTTCTGGCTCCCACAGACTGGCTGTGTGCCCATGTTGCACACAGATTACAATCAGTCAGTCAGTTACTGATACTCCTGTCCACAGAATCAGTTTCTTCCTTTCCAACCTCTCCACCTCCATGGGCAAGACCAAAGAGCTGTCTGAGGACGTCAAGGACAAGATTGTAGGCTGGAATGGGTTACAAGACCATCAGGAAGAAGCTTGGTGAGAAGGTGACAACTGCTGGTGTTATTTTCTGGAAATGGAAGAAATATAAAATGACTATCAGTTGCCCTCAGTCTGGAGCTCCATGCAGCTCCATGCGCCTCATGGGGTGGACGATCATGAGAAAGGTGAGGGATCAGCCCAGAACTACACGGGAGGAGCTTGTTAATTATATGAAGGCAGTTGGGACCACAGGCACTAAGAACACGGTTGGTACCTCACCACATCATAATGGATTGAAATCCTGCAGTGCCTGCAAGGTCCCCCTGCTCAAGAAGGCCCATGTACAGAAAACTTGTTTGCCAGTGAACATCTAAATGATTCAGAGAAGGCTTGTGAGAAAGTGCTGTGGTCAGATGAGACCAAACTCGAGCTCTTTGGTGTCAACTCGACCCGTCGTGTTGGGAGAAAGATGCTGAGTATGACCTGAAGAACAAAATCCTCAGTTAAGCGTGGAAAATTTATGCTTGAGGATGTTTTTCTTCTAAGGGTACAGGATGACTTCACTGCATTGAGGGGCCAATGTGTGGTTTTCTTTTGCTTTGTGCAACACGCTGGCTCATTCAGCAATCGCCTAGACTAGTTAAGTTTGCAGGTGTCTGCTGAGCAGAACTTTCCCAGAAATCATTACAGTCAGACCTATTTTCTTTTTCAAACCCAAAAAATGGTGATCCTGGTTGTTTAGAAACCATACTATTTTAATGACTGACACGTTATAACCTAGCCTTACATTTTGTTTGGGGCTTTTGGGCTTACTCCATCTGCTTCACACGATTGATATAGCTTTATTACCACAATTTGTCTTTTATTTAGTCATGATCAATATCCACCTACTGTCATACAAGGCTAGCATGGTGCTTTACTTTCTTTTGAGACACAGAAAGTCAGTCAATACTTTTTGAACCTGTTACATCACCTAATAGATGTGTGCAGTTATTATGCTGAGTGAAGAGTGAAGCTAGTTGTGCTCGCTTGGATTTCTGGTCATAGATGGAGTGTTGTGTATACAGTAACCCCTTGCTTTTTGTGAGGGTTATGTTCCAAGAGCACCCGCGAATAGTGAAAAAATGGCTACAAATGTCTATTTTTATAGTGTAAACCCTAAATATGCCCGCAAACACTTTACACTTTAACTTTATTTTAAACCAAGTTTAAAGCATTGCCCTTAATGGAAATGTAAAGGTAAACCCATATTCATAAATATTCTATAGTTATAGTTTATGTGGAAATGTAGCTGAATATACGTTCATAATTTGTTACAAAATATATTTTTTTGCAATATATTTGCAAATATATTCTAAAACCCGCGTTAGATGGAATCCGCAACTGCTGATCCGCGTATAAGCGGGGAGTTAATGTAATACCTTCTTATGTGTTCCAATTTGAAAAAAAAATTAAAAGCTCCATAGCATCCCATCCTACCCTTCTGCAGCAAATGGCTATTTGTGTAATATTTATTAATCCAGTGCACCAGTCATTATAACACTATACTCATGCTCTAACACTTCAGTCTTCATCACACCATACCTGCCCTCAGCTATGACAGTTTTTAATCAAACTATCCTCGCCCTCCTGTACATCAGTCTTCATCTTGCTATGCTCGTACATTACTCACACCATACTCCTATAGTTCTATAGTTCACCAGTCATCATTACACCATACTCATCCTTCATCATGCCACACCTGTCCTCCAGCACGTGTCATCACATCATATTCACATCAGATACTCATCATTTAGTTCACCAGAGCATCATTATATCATACTCATCAAAGTTCACACTGCCTTCCTTACACCACACCACGCTCATCATCCAGTGCACTAGTCTTCATTATGCCATATCCATATTTTCCACTGAGAGCATTTGAAAAGTCTTTTTTTTTTTTAAATATTCTCAGCAGTCATAAAAATATGACACCAACAAGACCGTTCCTATGGGTACGCTAGTAACAAATGTTAAGATGCACCAACTGAGACCTGCACACTTGCTCATTCTTCACGGTGAATACTTTGCTGTTTCTTGGAAACAAATGTAATCGACCCATTCTCATATGTTCAGTGCACCAAATACACGATTTCTCACAAGGGCGAGCGGTGAGCGCAAACTGACGCTCATTACGGATTTGTTGGGAACCCCGGTGATGTCAACGGTGATGTCAGACGGACCAGGGGAAGCCTCTTTAGGCTGTTCTGGAGTAAAGGCGTAAGAAGCATTTTTAACATCAAGCGCAAGGGGGGTGGTGTGAAGGAACGGAGCCTCTTCAGAGTCGGCAGCAGCTCCACAATTTTTCTGCCATTGCCGAGGGGCCTGGGGGCCGGGGGCCGAGGCCCTTTCTTAAAGGCGCAGCTGGACCGCGACCCTCCCCCTGCTCCATTTTCTGCGTCACGCCGAGAGGTTCCCCGCTCACCTGGCAGAGAGAGACAGACAGACACGGTGAGAGAGAGAGACTCCAGTCTGATATCCATCAACACGGAGTAAAAGCTCAACGTCTTAAGGTGTGGACCGTCCGCTGTGCGCCTTCTTCCCGTCCTCCTCGACCAGAACTGTGCAGCCGAGGTTGTGTTTTTCCCCCTCCTCTTCGTTTTTGATCCCAATTTGACAGAAGCCCCTCATAGGGTGGAGCCGACCCTGTTTTCTCGATTGCTGAAGAGAGGCTCATCATTGGCACGCTGCAGGTAGGTAAAAGAAGGACTTTTTTTTAAAGACTGACGCCTTTCAGTGGCCATTTGTACAAAAAACTGCGTTTTAACGGCGTGTGGGAGGAAATTTAACACAAAAACACTGATTGTGGGGAGTGATTTGCCTCCAGCGAGTTTAAATTGCTAGTTATGAGGAGGCGAGACGACGGTTTTACACACACAACGGCGTTTTGGGGAGCGTTATCGTTGGTGAGGTGGGGGGTACCAGGGACAGTAGCACCTTCTGTTTGAAACCTCACCGCGGGGGCTTTAAAGCGCAACCTTTAGGTGGACGTCAACAGGCTCTGGGGTGTCAAAATGACCAGATGGACAATATAAAACCGTTTCAGAATCGAGTCGGGTCATTTTCCCGTGGAACTGAAGTGTGTATTTTAATTAGGATTCCCGTGGCCTCGAATTCACTTGATCCACGAGTAATTAGGCGCATGGAATTCATCGAGCAGTGGAGCACGGCCCGCAAATTCTGTGCCTCGTACTGTCGCAACGGATCACGTTCTCCTGTTTCGATATATTGACTGTGTCGAAGCCAAGTCAGAACTATTCATGGCTGCCGCTTCATGAAGGCTGTGAGCGATGCTGAATGTATGGCAGTCTAAGTCTAGGGGGCTGCGCCCCATTTTGCCACCGGGAAACCCCCCTCACTGATGCAGGAGAAAAGAGCGACATTAGCCCGTGAATTAAATGTCTTGTCAGGAGTTACAGCTGTGGGGAAAATGGGGAAATAGGCGATTTCTCACGCCAAAACACAAGAAACTGTGTTTTCTCATCATGAATTTTAACCCAGGCCTGTTAACCCTATTATGTTTGCTTCAGCAAAACATAATGATCAGTACGCCCCTCTTCCCCCTCCCCACACCTCTCACATCTTTAGACCGTATATTTAAAAACAAAAATAAAGTACGTTATTATATGCAAGTTAGGATCATATTCTGAAAAACACAACAGGGATTAGAACAGCACTATATGGGCAATAAATAAGTAGGCCTATTGCAGTTTTACTGCTACACATTGTGATTGCAATGCCTTTCATATTAAAGGGACCACATTATTGCTTTTCTGAAATTAAAAAGGCGTTAAAATCTGTAGATAGTTTCAAACGGTATATTTACTCACCCCATCTGTACATTCCATGAATAGGAAATAAGATAGTTAAAAAAATGTTTTTTGATGTCACAAGAACAACACAAGTTAAATATATCTCCTTATTCTGGCTACAGCAGTTTATGTCAATATGCAACAATTCGCCAAAACGTGCCATTGATTAAGGGCTCATTTGAATATCACTGGCTTTCGGTATATCAGTATTGCAGAGACCGATATTGCAATAGCAATTAGCATGTGATATATTGTTCAGCCCTGATTGGGATTGGAATCATGAAGATAACGACATTTTTATTAGTGAGTTATTACCAGGCATTTTACCTACACATTTAAACACAATGCCAACACTGTCATTTTACCCTTTGACTAAAAAATAACAATCACATCTTCACCAAGGGTGCCAAAAATTTTGGAGACCGTAAGGCTCAATTTACCAGACCCATACTAAGCTTAAGTCTATATTATATGCAACTTCATAGTCCAAGATTACACTTTCTGTGTGAAAAGGAACACCATGTACAGTCATGGCCAAAATTGTTGGCACCCCTAAAGTTCTTCCAGAAAATCAAGTATTTCTCACAGAAAAGTGCATTAACACATGTTTTGCTACGCACATGTTTATTCTCTTTGTGTGTAATGGAACAAAACAAAACAGAAGGAAAAAAGCAAATTTGACATAATGTCACACAAAACTCCAAAAATGGGCTGGACAAAATTATTGGAACCCTTAGCTCAATATTTGGTTACACACTCTTTGGAAAAAATAACTGAAATCAGTCGCTTCCTATAACCATCAATAAGCTTCTTGCACCTCTCACCCACCTTTGCAAACTGCTCCAGGTCTCTCTTATTGGAAGGGCGCCTTTTCCCAACAGCAGTTTTAAGATCTCTCCACAGGTGTTCAATGGGATTTAGATCGGGGCTCATTGCTGGCCACTTCAGAACTCTCCAGCGCTTTGTTGCCATCCATTTCTGGGGGCTTTTTGAAGGATGTTTGGGGTCATTGTCCTGCTGGAAGACCCAAGATCTCGGATGCCAACCCAGCTTTCTGACACTGGGCCCTACAGTGCGACCCAAAATCCTTTGGTAATCCTCAGATTTCATGATGCCTTGCACATAGTCAGCAAAACAACCCCAAAACATCATTGAACCTCCCCCATGTTTGACTGTAGGTACTGTGCTCTTTTCTTTGTAGAGCTCATTCCATTTTCGATAAACAGCAGACTGATGTGCTTTACCAAAAAGCTCTATCTTGGTCTCATCTGTCCACAAGACGTTTTCCCAGAAGGATTTTGACTTACTCAAGTACATTTTGGCAAACTGTGGTCTTGCTTTTTTATGTCTCTGTGTCAGCAGTGGGGTCCTTATGGGTCTCCTGCCATAGAGCTTCATTTCATTTAAACGTCGACGGATAGTTCGCGCTGACACTGACGTTCCCTGAGCCTGCAGGACAGCTTGAATTTCATTGGAACTAGTTTGGGGCTTATCCACCATCCGGACTATCCTGCGTTGCAACCTTTCATCAATATTTCTCTTCCGTCCCACCCAGGGAGATTAGCTACAGTGCCGTGGGATGCAAACTTCTTGATAATGCTGCGCACTGTGGACAAAGGCAAATCTAGATCTCTGGAGATGGACTTATAAACTTGAGATTGTTGATATTTTTCCACAACTTTGGTTCTCAAGTCCTCACACAGCTCTCTTTTCCTCTTTCTGTTGTCTATGCTTAGTGTGGCACACACAGACACACTAAGTGAAGTTCTTTCCTTTTTATCTGCTTTCAGGTGTGATTTTTATATTGCCCACACCTGTTACTTGCCCCAGGTGAGTTTAAAGGAGCATCACATGCTTAAAACAATCTCATTTACCCACAAATTTGAAAGGGTGGCAATCATTTTGCCAAGCCCATTTTTGGAGTTTTGTGAGACATTATGTCAACTTTGCTTTTTTTTCTCCTGTTTTTGTTTTGTTTCAATACACACAAAGAGAATAAACATGTGTATACAAAAACATGTGTTAATGCAATACTTTTCTATGAGAAATCAGGGGTGCCAACTATTTTGGCCATTGACTGTATCTGCATGTTAACAAGAAAGGCAAAATAATCCCATTTGCTAATGTCATCACTGAGGTACCCTTGGTGACAGCCACCTGCTTCACTTGGTGACTGGGTTAAATGCAGAGAAAAAGTTACGTTGTTCACACTGTGTGCTGTGGTGTGTTCATGCGTGGCTGCAATGGAACACTTTATGTGAAATATTAGGCCAGTGATGTACAAATTCATCACATTTGTTATGAGTGGGCACTATAGTCCCAGTTCCAGACCCTGATGTAGGTGACAGTATTTCTTCTACATTTTCTTAAATTGAAAGTGTTCTTGGAACAGAATCAGTTTTATTTCCCTAAAAACACATTTGATGTGCTTCTTAGAATAATTTATTATTATAGTTTCTTGAGATTGTTCCTTCTATCTATAAATACAGCATGGTTATTACAATTCTGGGACAAAAACTCTAGTGTAGTTTTGTATTTTCCCTGGTCCTCTTTCCCTGAGCTTTTTAAAATGGTACTAGGACTAGGTTTCAGTGACTGGTCCGACCAAATGTAAATCCAAACACGGTAGTTAATCTAACGTGTATTGTCTTCAGTCCAGCTCCAAGGCCTAACTGCAGATTGAGCAAAGATGATTATAATAAATACAAAATAAATACCCTTGTTAAGGATAACGGGTTCAGATGATGGATGGATAGTCCTTTCCTTTGATCATATTGAAGCCTCTTTTCCCACATTTAAACCCCTTATGACATTTGACTGTCTGCTTTTGTTGTGAAAGCAGAAGAAAGGCAATACTAACAAGCTGACCTGGTAACAGGTATTTCGCCTCCCCTAGGTCTTTAAAAGATAAAAAATACCAATACAGATCAAATTTAGGCTTTCAACAAAAATGTCATGCTGCAGATGTCAACTACATCCAGCAGATTTCTGCTGACCAGAATGCATAAAGCTTTGTGTCTGGATGATTTTACACACAGAACTGTCTTAATTCAAAGGATTTGTGGTCAAATGCTGTATATACAGCTCTGGAAAATAAGAGACCACTGCAAAAAATGTCTCAGTTTCTCAGATTTTATCTTTTATAGGAGCAACTATTGAATGGAACAGCTTTACCTTTTTTAAAGAACTGCTAACAATATTTCTCCTGATTTCCAAATAAGAATGTTGGCCTTTAACACATAATTTGAAAGAAAATTATAATACATCAGAATAAGAGAAATGATGCAGTACTTTAAAGAACCTGAACAATTCCAAGACAATTCCTTTGATGTATATCTAGTAATGTTTTGCCATTCAACTGGTCATACTGCAAGAAGAAAGCGTTGTTTACAGCAGCAGTGTTTTTTCCTCATGAAATATGATTGATTCAGGTGATCACAAATCAATATCTTATAGAGCAGAATGAGGTGCTTGTGTAGTAGACACTGGCATGGAATTGCTGTGGTCTCTTATTTTTTCTGGAGCTGTATAACCTGATGATTTAGATCGCCTCATATTCTGTTTCCAGATAAATATAAAAAGGCAGACTTGATTAACTGGATAGTATTCTTAATCTTCACGCTTGTTTAAATGTGGTGAAATTGTTGTGCTGTAGCATAGATTGGTGCTTGGATTGATTAAAAATCAGGTGCTTGGCATTGTGGGCAGTAGAACTATATGAGATAAAACCAGTTCCTTTGAGTGTTCTAAACTAGACTGCGTAGAACACCTGCAGAAAAATCTATCAGAGTCGCATTTAAGTCGAACAAAGACTTGTGACTTGACTTTAGACTTGCCCTCAATGACTTGAGACTTGACTCGGACTCGTTTGCAGTGATTCGTGAGTCATAACTCATAAACAATGTTAATTTCATGGAATTATTTATTAATATCTCGCACAACGACCCGAAAACCGCTCACCTCGCCCCGGTGTCCCATTACTTTTGTCTGAGATGAACGGTTTTCAGCTAGCGCCATCTAACTGTGGAGTTTCACATTTAGAGGGAGAGATATATTTTTCATGTTTAATATTTAGATTTAAGATCATTTAACGCAGTCCTCCATGTTGGTGAAGGCAGATCACAGGACGCAGTCCCGCCCCCTGCTAAGCCAATTGTAATCACGGGGCGTGGCAATTAGCATATCTTCTAAACGTTCACTGAATGACTTGAGACTTGACTTGGCCTTGGTAAAAATGACTTGTGAACATCTCTGTATCAGACTAACTGCAAACAGACCAATCATAGTGCATTTAAGCAGGACTATCACCCAGAAAGGCTCAATGCTGTTTGTCAGGGCCTGCCCAACTCTGGAGCTGGAGAGATGGTGTCCAGCACTGTTTAGTAGTTCCCCTTCACAACTGCACTTACTAAACCTGGCAATTAGATTAACCAGATGTGTTTGAGCAGGGAAATCACCAAACTGTGCTGCATTAGAGATTTCCAAATACCAGAGTTGATCACCCCTTCACATTGTGTGGGAACAGAAAACTGGCATTAAGACTTATACACAGTCAGTTGTTTTCCACGGAACTCAGCAAAGCACTGCACAGAAATGTGGATAACTGTGAAAAGGTATTCTGAAATTTTTGGTGATTCTACCTTGCAATTTGGTCAGTGTGAATTTGTGAGCAACATGCTTGTGCCTAAGACTGAAATAGAACCAAAACTCCTGGATGCTCACATTAACCAATAGTGCCTAGCAACAAGCTACTAACAAAGTACATTTTTAAATGACATTTAAAAACGACTAGTTATGCAACCCCTAGTCTTTAGCCATCAAGAACAAGACTTAGAAAAACCGTTCTGTGGTATCGCTCAGAAAAACCCTTTAGACGTTCACTCAAATCACTCATCCCTAACAATGAGCTGGAGTTTTCCCCAGAGGCCATGGGGCAAAAGGCAGACAAGCACAGGGCAGGCACACAGACAAATACATGGGACATTTAAAGTATTGGGAAGAAACTGGAAGACCCTCGGCGTCCCTACCTAGGAAACGAACCAAGGACCTTCTCACTGTGAGGTGGCAGCGCAACCCAGTGCATCACCTACCCATTAAACATCTTAATGTCAAAGAGTTTTTGTATTGTTTAGGTAGTAATGATGAAAAAATGAGAAAATAAGTCTCTGGTTCCCACTTAATTTATATAAACAGTCCTTCTCAATTATGTTAAAATTATTTGCCGGTGGACCATATTAGAAATTAGGCTGTAAAATAAATGCTTGAATACTCCTTTGTGTAAAGTCTGTAAACTAGATAAGCATGTGCCACAAAGAAGTCGCATTGCAAGTTTGCCTAGAATTGTATTACTAAGTGATGCTTCTCTGTTCCTAATGAGTGTGTGCAGGTGACAGTCATGAAGGACGGCATGGCCAACAACAGCACTGCCAGTATTTCCCAGGCTCGGAAAGCTGTGGAACAACTCAAAATGGAAGCCTGCATGGACAGGATAAAGGTGCGTGTGTATGTATGTAGATGTTCATATAAAACCTGTTCTGTGTTATGCCACCAGTGCTTACACAAACATCACCTGTTCACACTTCATTGGGTTTTAAAAAGGCAAGTAAAATTCAGTTTTATACAAACGAGGAAGGAGAGAATTTCAATGAGTTGACTTTCTTTTGGGATAAAGGAAATTAAATTACTGAGGAAAAGACATGGTTGTGTGTCAGAATTTTTGAAACATGTGCCCAAAAACTAAAAATGATTGGACATTCCTAATATATATGCATATATTTCTCTAGTACAACATTTTTCGACCACAGGAGAATATACAGTAAACCGTTCCAAGAGCACCCGCATATAGTGAAAAACCGTGTTGTTGTGGTGTGGTAACATGTCTAAAATGCCTATTTGTATAAGCTCCCAAAACACTTTAATTTAATTTTAAACTCAGTTTTATGGTTTACCCTTAAAGAAAATAAATGTAAAGGTAAATCTGTATTTGTACTGTACAGTTTACACTAAACTCCCACAGTTCTAGAATGCAAATACCCATATTACGCCTGTATAGACAGTACTGTAATTCATTCACACGCATTTTTCTTTGGTATGCACTGTCGTTTCTTTGGTGTTAGCAGGGTAAATACAGTGATAAATTTGTTTAATTTTTAGTAATAAAAATACACTAAAATGTATGGGTAATTTTTACATTTTTTACAGTTAAGTTATTTACTGTTCATCAAGCATCTTATTTAGGGGCTTCAGGGGGGGTCATATTGTAGTGTCCCTCCGGTTAAAGTAGACATCGGACAGCGAATGAGCTCAACAGCCTCTTTTAACTTTTAAACCTCCCACCTCTGAGTACAGCGGTGTTTCACCATCCCAAGACGCGCTTTGTTTGTGTTCTCTGGACGGTACAAAAACATTTATACAGTTATATTTTATATGAAAATGCAGCTGAATTTACGTCCATATTTAGTTACAAAATTAGTAAATTACATTTTTCTTAACAATTTATCTGCATGAATAAATATATTTTGCCATGAAAAAGGTAAAAAAAAAATATGGAGGATGTCTAATAAAATATACTGAATCCGAAACACTTTAATTTAATTTTAAACTCATCTTAATATATTGTCCTTAACCAAAATGTAAAGGTAAATCTGTATATGCATTGGACAGTTTACACTATCGTCTCCCACAATAAATTCATGCAAGCGTGTTTTCTTTGGTATGCGCTGCCGTTTTCTTTGGTGTAAGCTGGGTAAATACAGAAATAATTTTATTGAATTTTTACAGTACAGTACGAGGTGATCACAGATCATTTTTACAGTTCAGTAATTTACTGTTCGTTGGTCTTATTCAGGGGCTTCAGGAGTCGTCGTGTTGTAGTGACCCGCTGGTAAAAGCAGACACTGGACAGTGACTGAGTTCAACAGCCTCTTTTAGTTTTTTTTCTGTAACAGTTGAGTTGCTGTAAGGCCGTTAAACTCATGCCGCAAAACCTTGAACTCACCTCTCACTCACTCAACACCCACACTCACATTGTGCATGCCAGAGCTCCTCCACACGCCCCTCTCATCTCCCCCTACCCCATCCAACTCCAATCTTCTGGAGAGTCTTACTCTTTCTCTTGCTATTAGGTGCTTTGCCAAAAGGTGCAGGGCATTTGGGCTTTCAAAAGAACGAACCGAAAACACGAGAACAGGAGGGCAGCAGCAATTACTTTTATTTTGCTGAATTTATATTTGGATTACAGTTTATGTTACAAAATAAGTAAATTATATTTTTCATAACAATTTAGAGCTAAAATGCATAAAAAATATATTGCGCCATGAAAAAAGCAAAAAAAAATGTGGAGTATCTCTTTACCAGTTTACCTTATTACTGTAGAAAGAGTGTATTGCAGTGTAGGTTGAGGAAGAGCTTCAGGTGGATGCAGATGCAGGAGAATTTATTTATAAACACAGAAAGGCTTAAGTTTAACAAGAGAAGCAGCAGATACATCAGACTGCAAACACTGTTACAACACTCATCAAAAATTTATACAGCCATGAGAATGGGGCACACTTGGTTGAGTGGTAACAAACACATGTGACTACACTGTTTGTTGGGGCAGGACAAGGGCAGAGCTAAGAAACAAGACAAAAGCCACATGGAGGGGAAAGCGCAGGGAATGACCAAAAGGGGCAACACAAGGCGGACACAGTGCTGGACAGGAAATGGAACAATGGACAGGGCAAGAAGTGGAACAGGAGAATTGTGTGGGAAACATGACAGGAGAGCAAAACGAGACAGGGACCTGGGGCATGACAGGGAACCGGGTGGGAAGAACATTAGGGCCCGGAGTATGGGGCACAATGATCAGGACAGGGACATGGATAAAAAGACACCTACAACAAGATCAACACCACAGACAGAGGGGAGACATGTAAACTGTAACAGACACAGGAAATGTAACTGGAACAGCTTGACTAATATTACTAACAGGGAGGCTGGATGGCTGCTGCTTGGGACCAAGAGTCTGGACGGCAGGCAGCTTGGGACTGGGTGGCCGGATGGCCGGCTTTTCAGGAACGGAAGGCTGGTGACAATGAAGGAGGCAACAGGGATGTTGGCATCAGCGAAAATTCTCTGGAATTGCAGGGAGTGCCAGTTATGATTAGAAGCTCTGAGAGACAGCAGGGGGCACTGGCAGCCTGGAGGCGCCCTCTGAAGTGGCGGTTTACTCTGGTGAAGAGGCGCTCTCCAGTGTGGTGGATGGCACTGTCTAGGAGGCACTCTCCAGAGTGGCAGGTGGCGCTGGTGGAGACAAGCGGCTCTTCATTACAGCAGAAGGTGCCAGCATCGATGAGCCAATGAGAAAGTTCTATCCAGACCACAAGGGAAGGCATAGGCATAGAGGCATAGAGGCATAATGCCAGAATCTACCCTGGCAGCCCCTCCGCTGTGCTTTATATGCTGCCATTTAAGGTTAGCTACCACAGAAGTCTGGTAGGTGGAATCAACTTCTGGAAAACAGCTGTGGGGCCGGTCTCACCACCCACGTCCACCCTCACCTTTGGGGCAGCTGGTAGCCTAGTGGTTAGGGCATTCGCCCTGCGACCAGAAAGTCTGGGTTCGATTCCCAAGACTGCTAGGTACTGCTGAGGTACCCTGAGCAAGGTACCGTCCCCACACACTGCTCCCCGGGCGCCGTGTTCATGGCTGCCCCCTGCTTCACTTGGTGAATGGGTTAAATGCAGAGGTTGAATTTCGTGCTGTTCACACTGTGTGCTGTGGTGTGACAAATGGTCACTTTCACTTCACCTGTTGGCAGAGCCCCTATGAGATGTTTCAGGGTGGGACAGTATAACACATTGAAAGATAATGTAATGAGAACCAGCAAAGATGCAAGACATCAGACTACAAATTGCAAAGTTTGGTCTTCATTGTCTTATGTACTTGTGTGTTGAGTGCTACCCACAATTCCATTCTAGCCTTCTCAGCCTCTCCAAACTAAAGTCAAAAGTTCTGCTGGAGTGTGAAAACATTTTGAATATGAAAAAGTGTCAGATTTTGTCTGGTGTCTGGTGGACTTTTATAAATCCTGTTTGATTTTTTAAGTGAGGTTATATAGATTAGGTCATTTAGTTGGACAAGTGGCCCTGTTTTATTCACAGGTAATTTTAAAAATAAAATGTAAAAAAGAGATATTAGAATAATGAATATCAATTTTCATTCTCTACATATCGCTATTTTTCTCTTACATATTTATAATAGTATTGCAATAGTTAAATGTATTATTAAAACCAAATTAAATGTATTATTAAAATATAATCTCTATATATTATTAAATTTATCATCTGATTATATAATCTCTATTTGGTGAGCTGTAGAAGAGACTGGCAGAAACTGTACACAGATACTGTAACTGCTGAAATAACTGGTTTGACGGCAAACTAGTCTCAGTGACCTCGTTATCCCAGACCCATCCCAAAAATGCCTAAAAATGGCCTATTTTTACAGTGTAAACCCTAAATATGCCCAACAATCTGCTCTCAGAACACTTTAATTTCATTTTAAACTCAGTTTAATGTATTACCCATAAATAAAATGTTAGATTAATAAATAATCCTACTGTGTCACACTGAAATATGAGGACAAGGACAGGAAGGCTTCTTCTTCTTCTTCTTTTTATGGTGGTTGACAACTGTTCAGTGTTTTGCTGCCAGCGCTGGGCTTGTGCCGTAATACAGTTCGGTTCTCAAAAAAAAAGGCAGAGGATATTTGCAGTTTCCGCGTTATTGTGGGGATTTCCGCATAAAATTACGAGTTTGGTTCTTTTAAAAAATCCGCGTATGACTGAATCCATGACTCCTGGTCGGCGTAAAACTGGGGGATTACTGTATTCCTTATTGTTTTCATTGAAACAATTGTACCTGCTAATTTCAGGTCTTTCTGAAGCTCTCCACAAGTGGTCCTTGGCACTCTTCTGTCTGAAATCTTGCGGGGGGCACCTGGTCGTGGCTGGTTTATGGTGAAATGATGTTCTTTCCTCTTCCGGATTATGGCCAACAGAATCGCATATTCTCAATAACATATTTAGAAATATATTTTTTTAGAAAATTGGAGCATTCAATGCTTATTTTACCCACCCGCTGTATACTGCATGTAGGAACACAGAGGTTGTTCTTGCAATTCTCTTGGTTGGGTGTGCCTTTACTTATCAGTGCTGGAAAATTATTAGCACTGGATCCCTATAAGAATTTAGGTCATATTATGAGTTCTTGTGTTGCTGTTTATTAATTGTGTGCAGAATATCACATGACAGAGAACGAGGATTCATTGAGAGCAGAGTGTATTGACCAAAACAAATTGGTAACATGTCACAGGACTGAGAAGGACAAAAACACGAGGGAAAAACACTGTAGCTGAAGACAGAGACAAAACAGATTCCAATCCAATAACCGTTTCTATATTTTCAGTGTGAAGTCAGACAGGTGACACTGTGGCATAGATATAATGATCAGTGTCAGTCAGCTCCCACTGTTTCTTCAAAAAC
>JBBPDC010000149.1:9024474-9055372 GCA_037974485.1 Hemigrammopetersius urotaenia | reverse complement strand
TCTCTCTCTCTCTCTCTCTCTCTCTCCCCCATCTGCCAATTATAAATGCTGCAGTTCTACAGTAGGGAAAACACACACACACACACACACACACACCGCAGCCAACAGGAAAAATACAACACTTAATAGCCTTACGTAATGGCCACATTTACAGTTGAGGTGAGCACTTCTTTATTTTTAGCATTTTTAGGGGAAACACTCAAATGACACACTGCTATACACAGCTCTATATACACACATGTGCGTGTGTATATAAAAACATAAACTAACACTTAAACAAAATAGAGTCACTATTTGAAGCAAATTTGTTACTCTGACCTTGTTGAGACTTTTAAGTGACAGGTCAGTTTCATATCTTGCACTAATGTGTATATTCAGATCTCATCTGCTTATCAAAGGTTTCCACACAAAGAAGTGGAGTCATACAGACAGGGAAAACTAGAAAATTCTTGCGAATATCTGATAATATAATTTGTACAATTTACCTTGCCTTCGCTCCCCACACCTTTAGGTGTTATATTGGTTGTCCTTTCTTGGACCACTTTTGGTAGGTACTAATCACTGCATGCTGGACCAGACCTGCTGTTTTAGAGAGTCAGTTACTCAGCCATCCTTATTTCATCCTTGTCAAAGTCACTTTGCAAGTAGATCCTTCTACTTGTCCATTTTTCCTGCTTCCAGCACACCAACTTCAAAATCGGACTGTTCATGTGCTGCTTAATTAATGCCACCCTTTGACAGATGTCACTGTAGTTTGCTTATCATGTTATTTACTTCACCTGTCAATGTTGTGGCTGATATAGGCAACTATTTTTTGATCTTGGTGTCATGGCTACCTGGTTGGAAGGACGCACAAACACACAGAGGATTTAAAGAATATAACTGAAAGCCTTTATTTTTCGAAGAACTCAAATCAGACACACGCTGTACGGGATTGTCCCAACACACGCAGCCCCTTGGTGAGCCTCTGCTCGGTGGAGCTGCTACTTTTCCCACAGGCTCTCAGACTTACTCACTAGTTCCGGCTCTTAACACTCAGCGTCTCCGTGGCACTGCTCGGCTCTTCCACTACCCCTTTGATATGGTTTCGTTCACATTCAGACGGGCGATTCCTCGTTCTCCACTTTCACCCAGGTATGTGAGTGTGATCCTGCACAGAATCCGGGAATCGACTGGCTTTTCTACTGCTACTCATTCACTCTCAACCAATCACACAAAGCCACATTCACATGTCTCATCATTGAGAAAACTCATTCAGCTGGACACGTCACGAGCACCAGGCAACCCAGCCTTCCTTTTATTATCCTTTTATTATTACTCCTGACCATTCGCACACACATACTCACGCACACCCTTGTACATCCCGAGCTGTCATCCCCCTAATACTCAGGTGACTGGCTCAGTTGTGTGTGCGACTGAGATGGCCCAACCGTTACACTTGGCAATTAAGTATTATATGTAATTATCATCAATGCTTCTTTCAATATTGCTGCTGATGGAATAAAATAAATCTCTTAAAAGACAGACCACACTGACAGCCACACCATGGCTGTGACGTTTACCTAAAAATAAATAACTTTAAACGTTTGAACTCTAAACGATCTTCTTTTCTTTTCAACAAAGAAAAGAAGAAATATATGAAATATTTCTAGGCTATTATTCAAATCCAATTTGGTGATCCTTCTTTTTACTTTTTATCATGTTCAGAAGACTCTGTGTGGATCTGATATACAGAATTCCACAACTGAGTTCAAGTCAGCTGGAGTGAATGCTGTCATTAAAGCAGAAGAGGGACATACTAATGCACTACAATTTTGAAATTTGTTAGTATTTAAAGGTTCTACTTTTAATTCAAATTCTAATGCTATTTTTTTCTTTTTTTGCCTTTTTGCCAGGAGTGGTTCAAAATAGCTCAAGTAAAAAATTTGTTCCAAGTAAATTTGTCAAATGTGTTAAGGATGTTCTTCCAGGTTCTGTTAATTCCGCATCCTGAAATTGTATAAAATTGTGTGTGTGTGTGTGTGTGTGTGTGTGTGTGTGTGTGTGTGTGTGTGTGTGTGTATTATTGAGGCCCTAAGCAAAAAAGAAGCCACAGAGAATAGCCACATGACTCAGGGTTCCCAGATGCAGCCATTCTTAAAACCAACACTGAAATCCTCCTGAGAGGAGGGCCTAAATACTTATTTCTGCCATTGAAATATATTAAGGGAGCATTTTGGCCACTTTCAGCCTTAAAAATATTAACCACACGAGGAGAAAAACGGCTCCAGTGCCAAACACTGGTCCTGATTGATGCTATCTGAGTGAAAGAATAGGCCCATGTGGCTGAAATCTCGGAGGCCATGCATGTTTTTTGTGCTCATCCATTAAATGTCTTATATTAGAATTTGGAAACCACAGCACTTTCAGAAGATTGAGTGGGAATATTGAAAACGCCTGTGCACACGCAGGAGCGCTTGTTTACTTCTCCTGGCTTTTTTCCTCTTTTTCTTCCTCCATTCTTGAACGACAGGCTACGGCTTGCCAGGAACTTCTGCAGGAAGAGCCTTTGAGTGCAGGAAAGGTGGTGTTGACAGTCACCGTTTTTAAAAATCACAATGCATGCGACTACAGGAGCAGAGGACAGGACTGTCGGAGGAAGTCAAGGGGAAGGTAGGAGGCATGTTTAAAATCTCCTCAATATAAAACTGCCTGGCTTTGCGCTTCACTCTAATAAATTCTGTCCTTTGTGGTGTAAATGTTTTAAAGCAGGGTATTTAAAGTGCCACGTACTGAAGGCGCTTGACTCTGTCACATGTTTAAGCTTTAACTGCCTTCCATGGAGTTGAGGGCGGACAGAAAGATGGACGTCTAAGATGTACTCCAGCACAGGTTTTTCTCTTCTCTTTTTATATCTTCGTATAAAGAGAAATCTGATCTCGGATGTGTGTGTATATGTGTGTATGTGTGTAGGTGTGTGTGTGTGTGTGTGTGTGTGTGTGTGTGTGTGTGTGTATGTGTGTGTCTTTTGCAATGTTATGGCTGAAAGGTGCTGGTTCATGAGCGGTTGGGATGTAATGTGCTTTAGATGATGTGGAGGAGAACAGCTGGAAAGAGACTTAAGTTTTGGCTTAGTGTGAAGAAGTCGTTCTTCATGCAGCCACACCTTTGACATCTCTGGCAGAGCCACTCTCATACTGTGCAGCACAGCCACATGGTCTACATATATCATAAGTTAAAAAACGAAAAGAAAGAGAAAAAAATCCTGTTCGTTTAGCTAGACGTGTGTTAGTGTTTTGTGGAGGGACGTCACAGCAGGAGTACACAACCTACATTTGCAGTGGTGTAGATAGCCATCCCCTCCTCTGTCTGTAGATTCATCTTGATTTAGAAATGATTAGGGGTCTATGAGTATCTCTTTATCATGGCCCATGTGTGGACAACTTTCATATTTTAGTGGTGATAGAAATCAAACATTGTTCCTAAATGTGAACCAGATTTTTTTGCCGTAAGAGTGCGAACCAAAAATCATAGCATCTCACGGACACTTTTGCTTTTGTTTTTAACATACTTTACATTTACTTTTGACTTAACAAACACAAAGTACTGAACAAAACATATGTCATATGGGAACAGAGATTGAGAGATATTTTTTTCATTTTTTCTTATGTGTGTAACTGCTGTTCTCACTGCTTTCAGGTTGTCCTGCAACTAGTTTCAAGGACATTCAAGTTATTCCCATGTGTGCAGTTTGATGCGTAGGATATAGGAATATAAATCCAGTGTGGCAGCACAATTTTCCAACATTTTCTATTTATTTTTCAAACTATGCAAGTTCTGCAGGAAGAAAACAGGCATGGGTTAGAATTTGAGCTATTTACAGACAACTTGTCCTTTATTGGCAAGGACTAAAGTGTGATAGATGACTGGGTCAGAGCAACTCCAATACAAGTCTTGTAGGGTGCAGGGGTTAGTAAATATCAAAAATAGTCAAAGGAAGGACAGTCAGTGAACCGGAAACAAGTTCATGGGCACCCAAGGCTCACTGAGGTCCAAGGGCAGCAAAGGCTGGCACCAGGATGCACTCTGGAAGGAAGGCAAGCTGACTCTGGGCAATAATCTGCTGGGAAATCTTGGGTCCTTGCATTTATGTGTACTTGACATGTACCCTCTACCTAAACAATGCTGCAGACCATGAACACCCCTTCATGGCTGCAGTATGCAGTATTGGCAGGTACCTTTTATATGCCATGTCACACTGCCAAAACTGTTCAGGAACGGTTTGAGAAACATGACATGTTTACTCGGTTTCCAAATTCCTCAGATCTCAATTCAATCGAGCATCTGTGGTGGGCAAACTAGTCTGATTCACAGAGGTTATGAAGGATTTTTGTCAGCCATGAATTCCACAGTTACCCTTTTTTTTCTTTCATTTGTTTTTATTTATTTTTTTTTAGCATTTTTGTTTTCTGTATTTACTGTAGGTGATGTCAGTAACTTGATCCAAGCTCTTGCACCCTTGATTCTTGCTTGCACAGTACTTAAAAACGTTAACTTTAGACAAACACAGAATGTATTAGCACCACTGCAAATTTTAATGGGCCTAGCTATATGTTTTTTGCAATGTTGTTGTTATTTAACCAGAGGAGGAGGCCAAAGAAAAAGAGAGAGAGGGAGAATGAACCAAAATGGTCTGGGACTTGGGGGAAAGAGAGTTAAAGCGACTGTTAAAAGGATAAGCTCCCAGTCTCAGAACGCACTGCTATCATATTGAGTTCACACACACACACACAAACACACACACACACAAACTGAAATAAGTCGAGTGTATGAAGCTAACTGACTGCGCTGTAGAGGCCTCACAGAATCAAACCCATCTCTACATCATCCTGGAAATGAGCCACCCTCCACAGACTCCACGGCGCGTCAAAACACCTTCAGAAAGAGGACGTTTCTAGAAGCACCATGTATCTAATGAGCGTGGAATGGTGACATCTTAGCCTCTTCACGTCTCCTTCTCTGCTTGTGTCTCTCCTCTCGTTTTAAACTGTTCAGCAGAGTTTTTAAATAATAATAATTTACACAGTTTTCCCCTTTATTCCAAATGTAGCCATGCTAGAAGTGCCTGGACTAGGGGTAGCATGATACCACTTTTTTAAAGTCTGATACCGATACTGAAAACACAGTCTGCCAATACCAAAACACATCCAATACTGTCTTTTTCCTTCTCCTCAAACAACTAAGATGTTAATAATAACGTGTCTGGATGTATTTGTTGATTTTTTTAAGTTACAATAAAATTCACATTTCTGCAGTCATACAGTGCCTGGTTTATCCATTGTGTAAGTCTGAATACATGACTGATTCACCAGTGTCTCTTTTGTATTTTTCCTACATAATGCACTATGTAGGGAGCACGAGACAGCTGGATGCTAATCTGTGTTACTCTGACAAATCTCTCGTCCAACATCAGTGCCTGACCTTATAAATGCTCTACAGAGTGAATGGACCCAAAGTCCCACAGGAACTCCAAAATCTTGAGGAGAACCTCCAAGAAGAGTGGAAGCTTTAACAACTCCATATTGAAGTCTATGGATTTGAATGTAATATCATTAAAGTTCATGTCAGTGTAATGGCCAGGTGACCGAATACTTTTTGTCTATATAAAGTGGGTAAAGTTTCCTATATACCAAAGTTATGACCCAAAATCATGCTGAAATAACCCATGAGGGCATGGTAAGCCTGTTGTAAACACATGGCGTAAAGGATGAAAAACAATGGCAAAACTGGGTAAGGCCCCATTGGTTGGACTTATGATAGATTTCTCAAGCAACAAAGAAGCTTGTTCCAGTAACAGCACGCTACATGACTGATACATGAGAAATAAATTCTCTAAAAACAAACAAACACACACAAGTAAGTATTTGGTTGATGTGCTGAAAGAGGCTGTTGCTCAATAGAACTGATAATGCAAGAAGCATTGTTGATGCAGCGCATCTGGCTGCATTCTCATCCCACATGGCAACAATTTTGAAAAAGAGGGAAAAATCTGAAGTTTAAAGTTTTCATGCTGAACTGTGACACAAACTGAACCATGGCTCAGAAACCAAAAGAACATAACAAACCATGAAAAGGGGTGAACTGTTTCTAGCAGTTTCTAGAACTGTCTAGCAGCTAGCATGTAAGCGTATAGTCCATTATCACTGCTCATACAGGCCAGAATAATCTCACACTTGCTTCAAACTGCATTAAGTTGCAAAGAGAAGTCAACATTTGATCTACATTTCTGCAGAATTAAGTCGAAAACCGAAACACAGACAGAAATTATTATACCATTTTTTTGTAATATTGCAGTTAGGGCTGGGACTTACCTATGGATGTGTACATAACTCACTGAAGTCAAGCATTACAACAGCATTAATTATTATTCACGGTTAAAAGAATAAATCTGTTACAAAACTATGCAAATGTTTATTTAGCATTCAAACAATGCACAATGTAAACAAAATTTGAAATAAAATATTTTTATTTCACTCATGAATAGCCTAAAAGCAAGATAGCTGAAATATTACAATTAAATATCTTCTCTCACAAAACTAGTGAATTCGAGTGCATTATAATATTCTGAACAAAATGCATGAACAAAGTGCATTCAGAACAAGTGCTTTAAAACTGTCTACAACATTTTCTGAAGAGAATGTTAAAAAAAAAGACAGGCATAGCTCATATATTAAGTGTAATCACTGGAAAACTTGCCTCTTGTCTTTTCAAAAACATCCGCCACAGATGGTGTGTGTGTGTGCTTGAAGGGTCTTGCCTCTTCTGGCGATCGGGATGTTTTGCTTTTATATGATAAATTCATCCCGACCATGAGAAGGTCTTTGTGAATGCACCCCCTCTAGAAATTTTAACATTGCACGCTTCACAAGCGGCTTTCAGCATGTTTTTCTTAGAAATGTCGAAATGCACACACATGTCAACTCTAATTCAATCTGGCGCATGCAAACATGCAAAGATGTTCAGATGCCATCATTATAAACAGCCATCACTTAATGATATTTTTAATACAACACAATATTGGATTACTATATAGTGACTACTATTTTGGTGACTACTATCTTAATTTAAATCCTTGCACAAAACAGTATATCCATTTTAACACACAGTCCTCAGTTTCAATGGCTACCTCTTATGCATACCATCCAGAAACTGAAATATTGGCTTCAGCACCCAAACAGAGTAGTCATTTCAATGTATTTATTTATATTTAGCACCTTTTACAACCAAGTTGTCACAAAGCTTTACAGAGTCCAGGTCCAAGTCCCTAGTGAGCAAGCTGAAGGAGACAAAGGCAAAGAAGGACTTAGGACTTTGCAATAGCAAAAAATCCACACAACTGTCCATACTGTTAAAACAGTGCATGAATGCACATATATGCAAGGTTTTTAATACCTCACTCAGCCAATTGAATCTAAGGACTAGAATGGTCACTTTTATAAAGCATTAACCATCTTTCAGCAATTGTAAATAAACTGTGCAGATTTTAGGGAATGGAATTAAGTAATTTTGCTTAAAATAAAACCTTTTTCCATAAGCTGTGGAAGGTGTGTGTTGCAGAAAGCAGGTCTGCTACTGCTAAGGGTAAGTAATAAGTAGGAGCAGAAGCCATGTCTCCATGAGAAATCAGCACCCTGTAAGAGATGAAGCAGGCCATGCTGTATGGACAGGGTCTTTAAGGGGATATGGCATGTATGTAAGGCTGTTAGCTCAAATTTCAGTGTATGACTATTCTACTGTATGTGTGCTAGCTTGTGTGTATGACTGTGTTGTGTTCCACTTCCAAATCTTCAGCCAAGAGAGCCTATTGCACACATACACACCCAAACACATCGGGACCCTCAGCCAAGCACTGTCACGTTGAAGAGGGGAGAACGAGTCGGTTCTCTTACTGCTGGTCAGCCGGATTAGCATCGAGACTACGCTCATTGCCCATGATGCGATATTGTGTGCTTTCTCTCCACCCACAATTGGATCTGATTCTAAACTGGCTTTTTTCCCTTTTCCCCACACAGAAGCCAAATCTTTTGTGGATTTGGGCTTGATCCTCCTCTTGCCTTTGGCTTCTGACAGATTGTGTTATGATGAAGAAATTATACAGTAGTTCTGGGTCTATTACTGGAAATCTGATCAACAGCAGACACCCATTTCTCTCTCTCTACATTTTTTTCTCTCTCTACCACTTTCTCTCTGTTTCTCTCTCTCTCTCTGTGTGTTTCTGTCTGTCTCCCTCTCTCTTTCTCTCTCTTCTTTACTTTTTATTTCTCTTTCTATTCTCACATTCTGGCTGGTTAAGCAGGAAGCACACTTCCATCTCAGCCTCACCGATCCTGCAGTAACTACACACTCCTTTACTCTTTAAACCTTCGGGTCGATCCATAGCCAGGTTGTGGTGATTGAGTCTGTATTCAGTAAAGATCTGTCTCTGCTTCATGTCTTGAACAGTAACAAATTATCTGGCCAGTTTGTGTTCTTGTTTTAATGCCAGAAATCAGTTCAGTTAGTTTTGTGTATTATTTGTAGAGCAGTGTCAGAGAGTTTGAGTTATGGGATAGATTAGAACATCTGAGACAGGGGACTTGTGTGTTTGTTGCTTTCCTTTTATGTACTGGTTAGTTGTGCTAAATTCTGTATGCAGGTCTTGCATTTAGATCTCAAAAAGTTTGGACATGATGTGTGAGTTGACCAATGTATATAGATATGCTGTCTGTCACTGCCTTTATCTTTGCAAGCCTGTTTCCTCCTTGCTGTTCCGTTCTGTATTCTTACTTTGAAGTACAGTTATGCGAAGGATTGTAAACAGTGTATGTTAGAACCTTCTTTTGATGTTTATATCTCAGATCATTAACCCAACTACCAAGAATGGCTCTCGTCTCTTTTAACCAGCCACACACATATATATTTATGTATCATTGCTGTCCATTTTTGTCATTTTTTTGACAGTGGCAATATAGTTCCTGAATGAAAACTGGTAGCAGGTCAGAGAGATCTTATCTTTAGTGTGATTTTTTGGCATGAAGGAAGCACTGAAGTGACATTCTTTCTTCTGCACAAACATGTACAAAGAGTCATGCAAACTGCTCTACCTATTCATCTCCATCCATGGCCTCTGACCATGCTGGCGTTTGAGTATTGTCCCCGAGCAGGACCCAACAGCAGTGTTTATATTATAACCACCATGCCTCAGGAGAAGAATGGACGATTTGGTGTTTTCATGTAAGCCAACTTTCCTGTTTACGTTGAAGGCACTTTGGGTTGTTGAGCAGGGGTGAGGCCAGGCTTTGATCCGGGGGTTTCTCACCCGGACTGAGTAGGAATGGGTTCTGGCCAGCTTCAGGCTCGCCGCACCCGTGTTGTGTCTCAGCACACATGGCAGAGCGTCTCATTTCCTCTAGACTGAACAACAAGGACAAGCCACAGTTCAGATGGTGCTGGTGGTGGCAGAGCAGAAGTGTTTGTGTTCCTTGTTAATACACTAAACATGCTCCCATGATATGAGAGGCTGACCCAGGGTGCATATGTATGCACAAGAGACAATTTAACACACACACACACACACACACACATATATATATACGCCTATACACACATATACACACACACACACACACACACACACACACACACACACACACACACACACACACAACTTTAGAGAAAATAAAGGTGGTTGTCCTTTTCCATTACTTCAAATAACTCTTTTTGGTACCTTTATCCTTTATTTCAACAGTATGGGTGAATTATTGGGTAACCACTATGTTCAAATATGTTCCACTGTTTGCAGCAAGTTTTAAGCTTGGCTCATGAGTGCACCATTGTTGGCTGTAGATCCAGCCAGGATAAAAATAAAGAACAATAAAAGGCAGATGAGGATAATCGTCCATTCTGTAAATGCCATGCAAATTTCTTCTTTCCACATTTAAAGGTATATGTACCAACGAGGCCAGACACGGAGCACCTATATCAGAGCACCCATACATAGCCAGAACTAAACCACACCTTTCATGGTACAAATACTGCCCTTGGTTTGGTGCAGCCAAAGGTACAGATTCAGTACCTTTTAGTTTGGGAACCCAGTTACACCATGTTCCAGTGCAGGTATGCTTTTATCTTGCATACACATCACATACCTTGCTGAGAATCAAGCTTCGTATTTTAAGTATATCCACTTAAAATAGCAAAGTTATGAAACTTTATATGCAGATAAACTTTCATCTACACACGACACTGTGTGCTCTAACCTTCTGAAGTTCTAAAGACCCTCGGCTAACTTCCATATCTCCTACAGGCTTTACTGAGATTTCTGACAGAATCTGTTTTTTTTACAGGTCACATCTTTAACTTATAAACAGGCTCACTAATTCATTTTCCTCTGCTCAGCTGCCTGTCAACACCGGGCCGGTCGGTCAGCAGACTGTATAAAACAGCTGGGAACACTTAGCATGTGATCAGAAATTTAGACTTGCTTTTACGGTTGAAATTTACATTTTCCAGATTATCGCTGAAGTCTGTTGTAGGGGGGTGAACAGGGCTGAATGGATTGAATAGGGTGGAGAGGAAGGAAAATTCAAAAGGTTTATGAAGGAGATTAGTCCCACCTCTCAGTTTAAACTTGTAAAGTGTGTCTCAGAGAGTAATGAGACAAAATGGGACAAAACATATCAGATGTAAAAGTCTGCTGGAATAACCAGTGGACGCTAGTGGGATAGTGGTAGAAGATGATCTTCTCATTTTTTGATCACTAAAAGACAACTGGGGCCCTCTGCATATGATACCTACTGTCTAAATAAAGCCTACATTTGTACAGCAGTCTGTAAAGAATGGAGTGCCACATAGTGAAACAGCTTATCATGTGTTTAAAGGCCTGAATACTGAGTCACCGGAGAGGCTCCTTATCGCCATCTGCTGGCAATCACACACTACATATTTTCCTCCCTTTTCACCGACCCTGGTTTATTTCACATCAAGAGGGGCTGAAAGGAGAAAAAGGCAATGCCTTTGGTATGTTCCACAGTGTACATTCAATAAATATTTATATGAATTATGTGTATATCAGAGGTATGGCAGTGGGAGCTGTCTCCTTCAACCTGGACATGGCAAAGTGTTTCAATATCTTTGAGCTTTCTAGGTGGTGTGGATGATGTTGTTTGCCAGTACTTTGGAGCAGAGAGGTGACTTGTGCCAAATAAAGCTGGGGAGTAGAGCAGAAAAGAGCCTTGCTGATCTCCTATCCTGATCCCTCTGATCCTCCAAACGGCCCGCCAACTGTCACCACGCCAAGCTCGGCTGCCTTCAAGGAGAAATGTCCTCTTTCACCAACATAGGCAGCAGGTTTGAGGTCCTATTCAGTTATTAATCTTGTTCTTAAGTAAATGCTAGTATAGTTATTAGTTGTGAGAACCTTCAAAGAATCATTCTGTGAACAAAATACAATTGACACAATTTTCCACTTACTACTGAGGTGGTCAGTCAACCAAGACCTGTTTGGAGCCCAAACCTTTCCTGTTACTAACAAACACTAGTCACCCAAGTCAATAGTCACCCAAAATGTTTCCATGAAAATACATTTCTTAAATGACTGCCTGCAGTGAATGCCTACACTAAGAAGGTTTGTTCTAGTCACGAGTGAGTCTGTATCACTTTAATGAAGAGCTGGACATGTTTTGATCAAGTTGAGAAAAGCTTGGGATATATGTACAGAAAATATTTGGGTGACCATTGACTGTATTCATCAACATCAGCTCCAGTAATAAACAAAAGAAGCAAAATCTGGACCCTTACCAAGTCTTAATTGATCAGCTACATCTGGGATAAGTGGACAATTTGATTTTGGCGGAAAGTTTGATTTTAGCTGGACTATTCCTTTAAGGTTGGCCCATTCAAGCCTTTAAAAAGTAATATCATTAAAAAGTGGACAAATATTGTTTGAAAAGTCAGTATAGAGTGTCTCACTATTGTTAGAAAGTTTCTGAGTAACTGCAGTGTAACACAGCCTAGGAGTACAATCACCTATTCTATCGAGCCAGATTTTTCTTTTTACAGTATAAATGTGGGCCTACATTCAAGCCTTTAGGGTTTAAGAGGTTAAACCACAGGGTTACTACTCATTAAACCTGAAGTTTATTGCTCAGAAACAAGTATAAATTAGTTAGTAATCACTCTGTAACCACTTCTACCATTGTTAAAACAATTAACTAAGCTTTAAGTTAAGAATTAGAGCACATGCCCAAATATGGGTCTATGCAGTTTACTGGGATTAAATATAGACACATGGGCGTGCTTACATGCAAAAGCAGGAGTAATATCTTTAGTGTGTAAAGGCTCTCACATTCTCATGTATTGGAGGGCCAAAACTGGAGTGATCCTGTCTCCTTTTTGGCTTTAGGGACTAATTGAAGGTTTCAGTGTTGGCTTTATTTATTGAAAGGGAGTCCGAGCAGACAGGGAAAGTTCTGTTCATTCATATGAGGCAGTGTGGTGGTGAAAGTGTTGGCGGCAGCTGGGCTATCTAGAGCTCACGCATAAACAGAATGGGTTAAAAAGGCTACATGGCTGGGCCTCTTGTGTCTGACTCCACTCTCCATCTCCTCCACCTCCTCCTCTCTCCACCTCTGCTGAAATTCAGACTCCCTCCATCAACACGTCCTTAATGACTCCATTCTGCTTCGCACTCCTTTATCTGCTCTACATCTTTCCCCCCACTAATGTGGTTCTCTCAACAGGCATGGCATGTGAGTAGGGGAATGGTATAACAGAAGGGGAGAGAGAGAGAGAGAAAGAGAGAGAGAGAGAGGATTAGGAGGAAGATGGACCTATATGACTACGCTGGTGCCATGTGTATGTTTATCTATAGTCTGTGTGGGGGCATTAGGCTCTGGAGCGCCGCCTGTAAGGTGTAATGGGTTCTTGTGGGGGTATCTGGAGTCTTAATGAAAGGTTAGTTTAGTGAGACGAAAAGGGGCAGTGAAAAGTGTGAATGATGAGCGCAGGAAATCAAGGCTAAAAATCAATCTGAAGAAGTCTCTCTTAACCCCCCCCAACACACACACACACACACACACACAGACTTTCAGCATCTCACCCACAGCAGGGCACTCAAATCTGCTGTGTACTTAAGTTAGCATCCAACTCATAGCCTGATACAAAATGACATTTCTGTGTCTAATCATGTCTAATCTCTAATGTGTGTGAAGTGTATGTGCTCACTTGGAAATAAAATGCTCCCCTCACCTTCTCCCAAACCAGTCCCGCGGTCGAACAGGCAGTGACTAAACCTATGGTAATCTCTTCCCACCGCCGCACTACACTTACAACCCAGCCAAGAATGGCAGTTTAATGAGGTTATGAAAACATGGCTAATGACCTCAGTGACTCCTCCTTCAGCACCCTGGCACAGCTGGCTGCCATGTCTACATCCGTGCCATTACCAAAAGCATCATCACTCATGTTATGACGAAGAGCGCCAGTAATTAGCCGGCGATGTACTCCGAGCAGTAGCTTAGAGAGTAATGTAGTGGTCTCAGAGGACGGGCCTGAGGACAACTGAAGGCTCAATGAAAGACCCGTTCTAATTATTTGTGAAGTTAGAAGGGTGGTCAGGGTAGTTACTTCTAATATCTGACTGGCCACCCTGTGTGCCACCCCAAAATGTTCTTCACGAAAGTGATGGAAGAGTTCTGCCTTATGAAGGATACATAGATAAAT
Source organism: Hemigrammopetersius urotaenia (assembly GCA_037974485.1). Taxonomy (NCBI): domain Eukaryota; kingdom Metazoa; phylum Chordata; class Actinopteri; order Characiformes; family Alestidae; genus Hemigrammopetersius; species Hemigrammopetersius urotaenia. The sequence goes on along the minus strand of JBBPDC010000149.1, from coordinate 9,041,632 downwards.
AATTAACACGATAAATACATGTGTATAATAATAATAATAGATGCACATGGGATAGTTGTGCTTGATACGTAAATAGTTAAATACTGAAACAGAAATATGCATTATTTATGGCTGCGTTTATCTTATACCCATAGGCCATGCTAAGAAAATGCAGAAGAAAAATCAGAATATTTTCCACCACACTTTAGCCCATAAACAGACACTTACTTCTGTGTTGCTTTCACTTTCCATGTGTAACATATAATAGGTTTATAGCTAGAGTCACAAAAAATGAATAATTCAAGCTATATTGTTCAGTCATAATCACAGCAGCAATCTCACCATCAGTAGCTCTAGGCTAGTGATAGTCACTTTAGCATATCCTCTCTTTTACACTCTTCATATTTTTGCTCTACATATCTCTACATCAGCAGTTCTCAGGTCTCTCTCTTAGACTAAGGCCCCTTTTGTGGATACTAAGTGCACCCCCTACCCACATGTCCTCCACCAGAACCTTGTTCATTTTGCTAACCTTCCCCTCAGCTATGACTGAGCTTTTCCTACAAGAGGCATTGCATTTTTCTATGATGCTACAGATTACTTATTAGGTGGGCACTGGATGGCTGTGAACGGTGAATTTGAATCATTTTTACCTTTTATTTTTAGACAGGTTACCCTTTTTTAAGACAAGGTCAAAGATTTCATAAACCTACAAAATACAAAAATGAGTAAATAGAGATCTGAACATTTTTATAGACTAGTTTAAACTAGCCTGATGGTCAAAAAATACATTTGTTGTGTGCACACAAATCAATGCATAAAATACATAAAATTACTGTTGAGTTTCCAGTGCCTGTTAATCAACTAAACCTTACCTACAAAAAGACTTGTTTTTGATTAGATTAAATACCTAAACTTCAAACATACATATACACATGCCTCTGTATAGAACACCGAATGAAAGGATTTAAACAGATGAAAGCCTTTAAGGTCAAAGTAAAGTAATGTTAACATCAGGCACAAAACAGCAAAGGTGGTGTATCATTTACCCGTATTACCGGTATTTGTGTTTATGACCACTACTCCTAGCAGTACTGCCGAGGTAGTCTATTCACATTTTAGGTCTCTTACTTCAGGCCGTCACAAACAAACAATCTAATGGCTCACTTTGGCAGATTGGATTGACTTCTGAAAAAGAGCAAAGCCTAACTACAGGAATCCAGCTAGATAATAACTGTTTATGCTGTAGTTAGGCTTTACTCTTTTTCAGAAGTCACCCCAAACTGATCCTAAATCTGCTCCAGAGATCTCTAGCCTGTTGAAGTCTCTAGGTGCAAAAATACAGTAAATCTGAAACAAAGTTGCCAACTTTCGAGGATACTGTACAGCTAAACACCCGACGCAGTAATAAGATTGTTTTGTTTTGTTTGTGTTTGATTGTAACAAAGAGCAACCTGTCACAGCTTCTCTGCACAAAACCAGGACTATATCTTTTCAAAGTATCTTCAGCTATTTCTTCTTGGACTGAGCTGAACTCGGCTGGACTGCATGTGATGGATTACACTGACCTCTGGTGGATGCTGGGCACACTCACAGATAAAATGCAAGCACTATGTACTTGGACACACCTGTTTTTAGAGTTTGGGCTGTGCCTCTTACATCCAGGGAAATCCTAATGCATACCAAGACGTTTTGGACAACAGCGTACTTCCAATTTGTGGACATTCGGGGAGAACCTTTTCTATTCCAGCCTGACTGTGCCCCAGTGCACAAAGCAAGGTCCATAAAGAGATGGATGAGTGAGTACGGTGTGGAAGAATTTGACTGGCCCCACAGAGCCCTGACTTCGACACCTTCAAACACCTTTGTGATGAACTGGAATGGAGATTGCAAGCCAGACTTTCTTGTCCAGCATCAGTGTGTGATCTCCTTAAGGCCATACAGTAAAAAATATTTCATTGAGTCTGAAAGATCTTTTATTTCGATAAAAAAAAATGGTCTCAGTCACGTGATACGGTACATCAAACTTTTTATGCACTTTGTTTTTTGCTGTATCTATACTAGTCCATAAAAATATTGTTATACATGAAACTGATCCGTGGCGCAAAAAAAGGTTGGGGATCGCCACAGAATGAATGGGCACAAATTCCCACAGAAGCACTCCAACATCTTGTGGAAAGCCTTCCAAGAAGAGTGGAAGCTGTTATAGCTGCAAAGAGTGGACCAACACCATTTTAAAGTCTATGTTGGTGTGATGGTCAGGTGTCCCAATACGTTTGTCCACATAGTGTACGGTTCCCATAGAGGACCATGGCTTTTCTGTTTGAAAGCCTGTTGGTGTAGTTGACCCAATACTTTTGTTCGCATAGCATATTTGAGTTGGTTTAATAGGTTAAACTGTCCTTTTTTGAAATGTTAACTTGACTTGCCCAAAATGTTGAAACAGCACCAGGTTTTGGGCATAAACTTCTAATCATCTGTTAAAAAAGGTCGTAGAGAGGGCAAAAATGCTTCGGATAGTCTACTCTGCAAATTTAAACCATTCATTAACAACAAACCCATGATTTTCCTTCTCAAGCATTTGCAGTACTATGAAAAGGTCTTTTATTCTGTTTTTACATATTATGTCACTGAAAGGTTTGATATATTTATACAAAATGTAATATCTTCCTAAAATTTCATTTAATTTTAAGTTTATCACATGTCCACTGTTGTGGACAGCACAATGATTTTATTACACACAAGGATTCCTGTCCTGTTGTCCAAATGACAGTTAAACATATAAGAGAGACTTTATTTCTCTCTTATTTGAGCTTAAGTTTCACTTCAATTTTTAAGCAAGTTGTTTCTTTATTTTGGAAATGGTACAGTAATTTTTTTCTTAAAAAATTCTGCTCCCTTTTACTTCATTTTTAGTGGCTCTGGGACTTCTCTTGTGTGCTGGTATGGAGCAGCTGAACAGCGCATTTCTTCAGTTTTATATACAGTATTATTTGATTATATTTTATGAATGTCTGTTTCATCTCTAAACACTTGTCACAATTAGATATAGTTTTTATTTACTTCAGAAACTCCAGCCACTCTGATCACAATTAAATTAGGCTAATAGTTTAGATGCTTATGGGTTAAAAGTTTATTTACTTGTTTGTTTACTGGAGATTGTGAGCCAGGCCTTCTCGTCCAATATCAGAGCCTGACCTTATCACTGAATGGACACAAATTCCCACAGGATCTCCACAGAAAATCTTATGGAAAGTCTTCCAAGAAGTCTATATAATACAACTCTATATAAAAGTCTAGTACTAGAATGCAGTGTAATTTAAGTCTCTGTTGGTGTGATGATTGGGCGTCCCAATACCTGTGTATGGTTAGAGGACCATGGCTTTTCTGTTGGCCTCTGATTAGCCTCTTCTTCAGACCTCTCCTTCCACTCCCTTCAGCATTTTCCCTCATTTGAAGAATCTCCAAGTCTGAATCTTCCAAAATGTTCTCTGCTTCCATTCTGTCTCCTACAACCATGTATTAAGATGTTAATGGCAGTGAAAGACATGACATTAATAGCAATCTTTCACACCTTTTTAAACCTAACAAATAAAAAATAATAATTTCCTGGTAAAAAGAGGAGAAACTAGACATTTAAAAAAAATGTTAATCTCTTGTTGATATGAAGGTCATTTTGTGGAGAGAGAGAAGGATTTGTGGAATAGTATGTTAGCTTTGTGCCAGATGTAACAGATTTAGCAGTGGTCTGAATTCTTTAGTGGCTTCCTGAAGGAGTTGTTGCTACACTTTTGGAGAATTTTGGTTGGACAGCCAATTGTGAAAAAATGACCACTGTTTCGTGTTTTCTCTGTTTGGAGACAACAGCTCTCATTGTGGTTTTTCAGTCCTTTTGCCTTATATATCGTGTTCCGTACCTTGGCTGAATATATATTTTAATAACTTACTTTATCATCTCTTTTGGAATGCCTTTTGAACTACTTCTTGTAAACCTTGTAGCCTACTTCACACTGCTGGAAAGTTTCAATATTCAAGTGATGCTTTTGATTTATTAGGGCTGTCAGTAATAAGGCCTGGTTTTGTGTAGTCGAAGACCAGTTATCAATGAAATTTTATTCATTGGTTAATTATTTTTGCTAAAATTGGCTAAATACTTTTTCACACAGTGTACTGGATACCTTTTTCTTTCAGTGAATACAACAGTCATTGAAAACTATTTTGTGTTTAAAATTGTATACATTTATAGTTTCATATTTTATTAATTCAATATTCTTATAGATCATAAGAATATTTTTTTCACACCTGGGCTGTGAAATCAGCTGGGTTGTTTGAATACCTTTTATATGATATTCAGGAAAAGAAGGGGAAAATATAGTATTACACGGCTACAGTTTATGAAATCACATATTGGGCATTTCTGAATTTCAAAAGAGAAATGATCCATTAAAACTTAAATAATGGAAAATTGAGATGATGAGAAGAGAAGGCATGCAACTGTCTGAGAACTAGAAAAAAATGCCTGATTTATTTTAAGGCTCAGTTTTATAATGGGACATATTCTGGAACTGGTTCTCTCTTTATTGTCTGTATTTTCCAGCAAATGAGGAATGGAAAGGATTAAGCATAGTGTTGGACTAAATTACATCGTTTAGCCACTAAAATCCTTATTAGTTTGGGGTTAGGCTTAATCTTGACCTGGGAAACATTTACCTCCACAGGTGGTGTGAGATGATGAAAAATATTATCGGGCAGCGGAGGTCAGTAGTAACAAATATTATTGTCGATGGGAGAATAGACTAAAAACTTTGGGATAACGAAAACAAACCAATTTAACCAAAGTTTTTCTTGATGGGGGAACTTGCCAAAAAGGGCACATAGTTATGTGTGTCTACTCAAATAGTGAACCCAACCAGGCAGTTAACCCAATTCTGATTCTGAAGGCGAACCCATTGCTGACATGGGTGTTAAATACAGTTCGTACAAACACAGCTCCAAAAAAGCGTTTTAAATGTAATGCTCTAGAACAGTGGTTCCCAATCTGGGGTGTGGGTCCCCCTTAGGGGGGCGCTAGAGACCGCAGGGGGTACGCACAATTTTGTCTGCACCGAGGTTACAAATTTATATTTGTACACATTAAATTAATAAAATCCCAGTGTCTGAGAAACAGAAAAGGATGTGTGTATTTATAAGAACAAAAACCTACAATCGTTGTTTATTTTTTGCAAATAAAGTAATTAATCACTTTATTCTTTTTGTGCGTCTGTGCGGGTAGGAGTTGGTGTTGGGGGGCCTGGCTTGTCTTGAACACAGGCAAGGGGGGCTTTGAGGAAAAAAGGTTGGGAACCACTGCTCTAGAACAGCCAGACTAGACCACCATGTCACCATGCCCATTGATGGAGCTCCATCCAGTATCTTAGGATGAGATGGAGTGACATGATCCAGAATTAATCTAACGACTGACCCTGCAACCGACCCCACTAAGATTCCTGTAGTGAAATCTTTTAAATATGATGACGACTGATTTACCGAGCAATCACCTGCAACCAGGGACACACTGGAAACATACTGCAAGTAAGTATAAAAAGACAAATGAAAATATATTGACTTTTACCTTCCATTGCACTGTTTAATACTTTAGGATCCAGTAGTCACACTGTGGTAGTTGCACTGTGATCCACTAATCACAGCCTTCTGTACTGTAGTAGGGCAGTATAAAATTTTCAATGAGTCATCATTAGCTCTTTTGAAAGTCGGAGAGAAATCATTTCTGAGAGGACCGCAGCCTTGCCCTGTCAAGCCGCAGAGAGGAGCCCAGAGAGAGACAGATTGCCCTTGTCCTTCTTTCGTTCTTTCCTCATCATTCAAGGGAGAAGAAGAAGGAGTGCTTTGTCTGTTTTGGGGCTTTGGCAGAGCAGAGGTGCTGGTGCGAGAGGTCAACCACTGCCAGGAAGTCAGAGGGAGTAAGAGACAGGAGGGGCCCAAGCCAGCCATGAAACCGCACGTAGATAATATAGTTTGCCATGTGCTGAAAACACACTTTCTCTCTCTCTCTCTCTCTCTCTCTCTCTCAAATTGGTAAAGAAGAAGTCACCCTTATGGCTTGATGTTCAGTGCTGAGAACAGCTTCGTCTGTCTGCTGCCACAATCGGGCCCCTCAGGCCTTCACAATGCCCCCTTCACACTCACACTGATTCGGCAGCCTTCGAGGCTTCGAGAAGCCCAAAACCATGCGTTTCTCAAGCTTTCCTGCACAGACTCAGTCTGTGAGGCGAACACAATAGGCAGGACCTTTGGCATTTCTTTGCCTCCTAAAGACACTGCTATGTTTTTTTTTCCTCTCTCACTGAGTCTATTCACTACACAAAGCTGTTGTTTTGCGTGGTCAGACAACGCGGTGTCTTGCTCATGGTTTCTGGCGCCATCCTTGCACATTTCTGATTAAAATCACTACTTTGGGAACAGCCCACATTCAGCCAGCTCACAGCTCCCATCCACTCGTGAGAGAACTGAGAAAAACACAAAGAAGATTTCCATTAAATCTGTAGTCATACTGCAGCCAGCAGTCACACTCAATGACCCAAGAAGGTATTCAAGGTTCAAGACCTGTTTGACTGACTTTGGTTTGTTCTGAGGCTCTGATGTGCCAACACTCTACAGGGTGACCAGCCAGTACCAGCAGCACACACCTGTACTGCACATGTCCTCAGCACACTGGATCACTGCACCTTCTGTTTCACAGCCCTACCCCCCCACCCCCTCGGCTATTCAATTCCAGTCCAAAGATCTGTGTGCAGTCAAACATATAAACTAATCTTGGCAATTAACAGAAGAGCTAATCCACGTGTTAGAGCAGAGAAATCAACTGAACTGGACACCACCCATCCAGGTTCAGGAGAGATTATCCCCAGATATTCTAATTTTCTTTTGTGCGGAAAATACCTCAAGAAAAACAACCCACAGGATGGACGTCCACATGACTGTCTGAAGATTTCATGTGAATGACCTGCTGATTCGATGCCAGACATTCCTAACATCCTGTAGGTGGTGCTAAAATCCTGCCCAGTTTGCCAATCTTTTTTTCTTGATTATTACATTTTCTCTTTTTCTGGACATGCCTGATTTTTGTTTTTACTAACATCCTACACTCAGATTCCTCAGTGTTTCCATGATGTAGCGACGTTTGTGCTCAGTTCAACAGAACAATACTATGAGTAGGTGTCAATGACTGTTCATTGCTTAACTTTACTTATGTTTCCTTAAGTGAAAGGAAATGTTTGGTGAAAGGTTTTCAGCTCTCTATACATGTTAATTCCTTCCTTCCTGGCTTTATTCAAATGATGGATTTAAATGTGAAATTGTTTCATGTTTAGTGTCGAGGGACATACTAGTTTCCTTACAGAGGCAGTGATTAGGAACCATGGACTGTAATGTGTACAAGTCAAATATAAAAATGAATTGCCGAGGCCGACAAAAGCAACAGAATCCCTCTCTGTCTTCAAAAACCTCTTGAAGACTAATCTGTTCAAAAAGCATCTTGTCTTCTGATTTATCTTCTTGCACTACTCCTACATAAAGATTTAACACTTACAAACTTCCTCTGGGTCTCACATTGTCCTGAAACTTGAATGTTATCTCATATTGTAAGTCGCTTTGGATAAAAGCGTTTGCCAAATAAATGTAGTATAAAACCACCAGACAATCTGCATGTGTCCTATTGGTTGTCCTGTTGATAACAGTAAAAAAGACAAAACAACAAAGACACTACGGTTTTGTGTGCTAAAATGTGAGCCCCTTTCATTTGCATAAAACATTAAAGCTATGAGCTAGTTTGACTGGATGATAAGCATGAATAATAACTGATGTGTGTCAGTGAGAAGTCTGATGTGGACTGCTTAGCTGATATTAACATTAATACTATTTGACCCATGTCATCTATACCCTCTGCCTGGTTTCTCAACCACTGGGTCGTGAACCACCTGTGGGCTGCGAAGTCTTGATTGGGCCATTAATCTAAAATCGAGACAGGCCAAAGTTAAGGCAAGAGTACGTTTTTTTTTGTGGTTAGTTATTTAATATAATCTAATGTGGCCAAGTGGGCCTTGGCAACATGCTGTGATAGATGGGTGGGCCTTAACCCATTTAATCCCAATGGCAACAATTGTGACCGTTTTTTTTCCTTTTATTTTGGAAGCTCTAAAAGTGTTGTTTTGGCTTTGGGCAGCTAATGCAAGTTAAAAAATTAAAAAGAGGTTGTCTCCCCTAAATTGTATCAATGTCATGTGTGAATGGCGACATGACCACGCCCCTTTACATCCAGCCTTCACCTCTGGAAGTTCAAAAAATATCTTAATTAACAGATATTGCTAAAATATTTTGAACACATGTTTTCTAAAGGGTCTTCTACTAATATTTAATGAGAATTATATCCCTGCATGCATCTTTTCACCGTAACAATGTGTAAATGTAAGCACGGCAACCGCTAGTATAACACATAGTCATAGTGCTAATTATACTACCTGTCAAATGTTTTGGCTGTTTATTCTATTTATCTTTTTTATTTATCTTTTTTTTCTAAACAACTTAAAACTATCAGAGGTCAGGCCAGGGGGTGTTGCATGAGATCTTGGTGGGAAGGGCAGCCTCCCATCGTGGGGGGAGGGGGGCTGGGTGAACAGCTGGGTCGCTGCGGTGGGATCCGCCCTGCTGGGGGACGGGCCTTGAGGTCTTGGATCTTTTCAGTGCATGGATGGCCCTCCACTGGGGGGGCCCTGCACCGTGTGAGTGGTCACAGAGGGTCTAGGGGTTCCCTACACATGTACCCCATAGTGGGAGTAAATAGGTCAAATAGGTCAAAATAGATGAAATTTAGACTATGTAGTTTACCATCGGCAACAATTGTTGCCGAGTATAAAACCTACATTTTCACTATCATAACCACCAAGAAATTTAAAAATTCAAACATATTGCGTGTTAGGGATGTCTAAGTAAAATGCATGCACTTATTTTGCAGGGAAAAATTTGACATTAAACGGGTTAATGTTGAATAGGTTGAGAACCATTGATCTATGCAGCAGCTTTATTAAACAGACTATAATCCATCAGTGGATTAATGCTTTTGTCAGCTGTAAAGAGCCAGTGGGTGTCCAGTGGCAACAAACTGTACATGGTTGATGTTGATTCCTTTAAATATGCATTTTTTGTCTTCATGGAGTAAATGCACTGGGGCACAGTCGTGAATAGAAAAGGACCGTCACCGATCTGTGAGTCCTGAAAATGTCATGGTAAATTGAACCATTAAGATGAAGTAGGGGGACTAGCTCAAACCTTGGAAAACAGGTGTGTCCCAATACTTTAGTCCATGTACTGCGAGAGAAGAAGCTTCAGGCGAGGACTCGAGGGGAAGCCGCTTGTGCCAAACCAGGCGGAGTCGGAAACGCGAAAACGTAGTCAATCTCCACTCCTCCTCCTCTCATCTCCTCCCCCTGACGGAGGCGGTTCACGGTCGTGGAGCTCAGAGAGCCTCCGTGATCCAGTGCCCCAGAAAAGCGCTGCGTCGTGCTGGACGGAGACCCCCCCGCTCGCCGTTCGTGTTCTCCACCGGTTCACAGACACAGGACTCGGCTCCTGAGAGGACCGCTACCACGGGCTCGCCTTGTCAAGGCCCCTTCCCTTCCCTTTCTCCACGAGTCAGCAAGACCAGCAGACAAGACCGTCTTCCACCTCCCTCCGCTGTCTGCTTTGACATTCGCCCCAGAAATGGACGGTTTCGCCGGCAGTTTAGGTGAGTGTGTCTTCGTGCTGGAGCACGAGCTCCGCTGCTATTAATAGCTGCACAGCAGCGAGGCTAATTCAGTCCTGCAGGCGGGCAGGCAGGGCAGGCAGGCAGGCAGGCGTCGGGCAGAGGGGCTGGAGCAGGCGGCCGGGAGGAATGTGTGGAACCTTACTGTATACACGTGTCAGAGGGCTACAAATCCAACACCACAACCAATCTCACATTTCTCATAATGTTTTTATCGGCCAGAAAGTCTGGAAAGCTCGCAGTTTATCAGCACAGAGGCCGTGTTTCGGTAGACGCAGACCCAAGGAGAGAGGAGAGACCGGGGGAAGACGAAAGGAGGGAAGAGATAAGCTGAGAGAGGAGAGATCAGAGGAGAGAGGGGAAAAGAAAAGAGAGGAGTTGAGAGACCTGGGGAGAGAGAAGAGCCTGGAAAATGCCACAGCGTCGTCTTGCTTTTGTGGAGTTCTTAGCTTCACTAAATAAGAGAGAGAGAAATCGAAAGGACAGGGTTTGCCCAATACTTGGCAGAGCAGCTCGAATTAGGCAATGGTGAGGAGAGAGTAGACACTTTATTTATATTTATTTCTGTAGGAGGAGAGAGCCCAACAGCGGGCAGAGCTACAGAACTGGACTGCAGTGGAGTGTGTGTGTGTGTGTGTGTGTGAGCGCCAGTTTGACGGACAGGTGTCAGATGCACTGAGCTGTGTTGAACAAAGGGTGCTGTAGATCAGTCTCAGCCAGTGTGCAGTGTCTTGCAGAATTAGTAAAGAGTGAAACTGCATGAAATGTTTATCAGTTTGATCCTTTGTTAAAAATCAAAGAAAGCTTTATTTTATGCTGAAAATCTAGCCTTTAAATTGCTAATCAGTAGTTAAATGGTTATGTCGTGCTTTTTTGACAATTTTTTGTCAAGTTTGTTTATATGGCCTAATATCATAAACAAGTCATTTAGTGTGGGGGAATAGAATAAACAGTAAAATAATAACTTGAATAAAAGAATGCATAGAAAATCAATAAGACTGATTGAAGGTCATTAAGAAGATTGAAAGTGCAGCAGAAGTGCCAATATTTAAAAGGTGGTTGATGAGAATAAGCAGCTTTTTTAAAGCTGGCTACAGTTGATGCAGATCTGATATTGATATCACAGCATGTGACTCATATTTACTATTTTGTTTAACTGCATTATCAATATCATGTTTTTTCTTTCTGTATGTTTTATTTGACCATATCTGCAGATGGAGAGCTTGCAGTGGTCCTTACATAACTTCATGCCCCCCTGTTGCTTGGTTACGCTCAGAGAAGAGCTGTGCATGCTTCCAGTAGCCGTACTCCGAGTTGCCGTGGCGATGGCTTGCTGGCTCATAGGCTTGCCGTATGAATCTGAATGTGTGGGTGCATGCAGTCTTCTGCCCTGCACTTTCGTACTCTGCCACAGAAAGTGCTCATCTATTTCGCCTTTTATCTCTCTCTCTTTATCACGATGAGAAGCGCCACATCGTTTGCTTGCTGGTGGAGTCTTGCAGTTTTGTGCGGGTGCCCTCACCAGACCAAACCCTCATTTAATTTATCCATATTGACCTGCATACTGCAATCTGCTTGCAGATTATGTCATCGTTTTTTCCATTGAGGGGCGGCCGTGTTGTTTGGCCTGGCGACTGTTGCTGGGTGAAAAGCCCAGGTAAAAGGTGTTCCACATGGCTGCCGATGCATCTGACGCACATCGAAACTAGTTCTAGGAACAGTTCTAGCTCAGAAAGGACACAAGTGAAACCTGTTGCGGTGTCATCCACACGCAACCTTCGTTTAAACTTGAGGAGTCGGGTGCGTGCGTGTGTAACTTTCAGTCTACCACAACCTCAGGACCCACGTCAATGGAGGAAATGTCAAACGGGCAGCTAACCTTTTGGAGGCTCTCGTGAGGGCTGAAGCGTGAGCGTCTGTGATGCAGGGTTCAATCAGTCATCTTCCGTACTGAGGCTCAGGCATTGATTTCCAGTGTCTTTAGTTCATGTTCTAGCCATTTAGTGTATTGATGGCAATGCACTGATTAACTGGACCCTAAACCCAAGAAGATCTATACTTCTGGCAGCTTAGCCGTGTGAAATGTGCCAAATGCAACAGTTTAGTAATTAGGTTGGCATATCTGTTGATAGACTTCTATTTTTTATAAATTAGCATTAAGGCCATGGCTTATAATTGACTTAACATAATCGTTATTTTGCAATACATTATTAATGAATTACCATGAATGTTGAAACAATTTAACCATCTTTAAAATTAATGGATAGGATATGTAGAGAGGAAGGGAATGAAATGTTGACCCTTAGGGTTTTAAAGGGGTAACATTGTAAAACTAGCAATTACAGTTATTCATATTTCTCAGGCTCTTGACCTGCTCTGGTCCTTACACTGTAATAAACACCAGATTCTAGATCAGTATCATACGCTTTAGCATGTTTCCAAATCACTACGTCTTTGTTTCTGCTCCATCCTCACAATTTTGTTTCTGCTCTGGTCCCCACAATATGTGTGTATATATCTAGCCTGATGTTGATGTGTTTTGACAGTTGAGTGGGAAAGATGTTTTTCAGTCATGATGACCAGAACCTGTTGGATCAAAAGCATGTAGTGCCTGGAGTCTTTTAGAGGGATACAGGTTAACTCATCTTATCCCGACAGATAAAGAACTGCACACACTGCACCCCTCAACTCATTGCTTTTCTGTGGGACAAACCCAAAGTTCTAAATAACACCTGCCCCCCAGGCAGGTGCAGTCCCCACCAATGCCTCCCGCGGTTGACTAAAAACCCCTTTTATCTACGTTGGTCAGCGTGTGGGTTTCTGTTCTCGCTGCAGCAAGCTTTGTGTGTTCTTCACTGTTTCAGAGTTAGTCAACCTCGTTCATCTGTTGTGACTGTAACTGTAAGACAGTCATTAGCTCAATATGCAGCCATGCTTCATGGCCCTTTGTCATCATGTTGTAAGTTAAATTCTTAATGTTGAGTTCAGTTGCAGTTCAGTGAAGCTTTGGGTTTTGTGTACTTGGGACAATGTGGACTGTGTTCGAGTTCTCCTTTGTTCGACTGGATGCATATTCTTTACTCCTTACCTTCTGCTGCGTCCAGTAATGACACTAATGTGTCAGTAAGTATCACTTTGGCATGATGATCTGTGAGAGTGCGTGCTTGCGTATACGCCCGCATGCTATTCTCTCTCCACAGAATGGAGTTGCATTAGGAAAGACAAGCAGAGGATCAGGTTACAAAATTGGAAATGAAAGAGGAGAAGAGACGGGGTAACGTAGAGAGAGAGAGAGAGAGAGAGAGAGAGAAGGAAAAAATCTGGAAAGAGACGCACATGCGTTCGAGCACTTCCAGATGCAGGAATGTTTGCCTCCCAACTTTGCACATTCCTCAAACCGTTTTTCCCTCATAACAATGGATTGCATTACATCTGGAATGAAGAGGGTAAAAAACGTGAGAGAGAGAGACAGAAGGATGATCAAGAGTAATGGAGAGTATATGAACAGTAGAGGAGAGAATGGTAATTTAAAGCTGTGTGGTGTTATTGCACTTAGGCAAAATTCCCAGGCGTATTCCCAGAACACCCTGATAGAGCCTTTAGCTGCTCTGTTTCCAGTGCAATAGTTTGTAAATGATACAGTGTGAAAGGGCTCTGTTACTAATTCCGTTACTACAAACAAAACCTCTTCGTTATGAAAAAATATCGTCCTCTTTCCCACCTCTAGCACCTTAAGGTGGACATCAGGAATTAGGAAAGTGTAACCCATCATGACTGTCAGAACCAAAGAGAAGGAAAAAATATTCTTTTAATATGATTGTTTGTACCAAGATATTATTCTAAGTGACTTTGGCCCATTTCTATTGACCTATTCATTGTGAAATAGGACAGCTGGCATATTCAAACCATGTTAAATAACAATAAATGACTAAAATAGAGATGTAGTGTCTTCCAAACACAGTGATTTGAACATATGTCTGTTCTTTAGGGTTGCACAGTGAGAGAGAGAGGACGTTTTTTGCTGAGATGGTTCATCCCATGCCGAGGTTGTTGTTTGTAAACATCGCAGCCAGATGGGGGAGAGTGGAGGGCTGTGACTTGTGCAGCCTTACAGTTCAGACCCCTCTGAAAGCTCCTTTTCTTAGAAACTCACTCCCGGCCGTTTCATTCTTTGCTCTCTCTCTCTTTCTCTGTCACAGTCTGTCTCCTGCTGTGCCTCGTTCTCTGCCGATTTGCTCATAAGCTGCATTGCGTTTCCTCCAGTGCTCAGTAGGGAACGCAGGAAATACAGCGGTCGATCTCAAACCATGTCTGGTGTCTATTTCCTGACAGGCACATGTACACGCACGCAAACACCCCCTCACCCGCACTCCCAATGCAAGCACACAAAATGCCTAGCCATGTGCTCATAATACATCGGTTATCCGCGCACAGCGGGAACACAGAGAGAGCAATGCAGAGACAAACGCCATAATCAGGATTATTCAGGGATGTGTTTATGTTGGGGGCGGTGTTTAATGTATCTCTTTGTGGGGATACTGATACTGATAGGAATATAGCAAGGTTAGATTTTGGTTACTGAGGTTAAGGATTAGGATGGAATGTGCAAGATATGTGTGTATTAACTCTAATCTCTGAGTGTCTGGGTCAGTAACGGGTTAAACCCTTTTCCAGAGGGACTCTGTCAGACTGTAAGAATGATTCAGTTTTGAGTAATTGTTGTTTACACTGAGATGTCAAGATGTTGATGTCATCCTTTTTAATCTGAGATAATATAGGCCACAGCTAATATATTTCAGATATTATTAATCTATCAAACACAGTAACTGTATAGTGGTATAGTGATTTTACATTCCGCTAGTAGGTTAGCGTGATGATTCTGGCTTTATATTTCTATTAGCTTGGATACGGCTGTGCAGGCTAGTTAATGAATAAACCAAGTGGTGTGTGAAAGTGACGCGTACCCTTTTTTTCACACACATTAAATTCTTTTTTTTTTTCTGGAAGGACCCCATGCATAAGACAGTTTGAAAATTGTTTCATAGCACTGACCTGTTTTCTCGATAATCATTTAGGATTTTGGTAAATGTGCAGTATCGGCTGCACGATATTAGGAAAACATGCGATATACGATAATGTTGTTGAGTGCGATAAGTGAGTAAAAACATAGCCTTTATAGTGTTGATGTTTTTCTGCTTTGGATTTGCTGGTGATAGACTCCAGACGCTGACTAGTCTATGCATAAAAAATGAAAGGCAATACTTCTACTCCACAAAGAATTTACTTAAACAAAAATTTTTAAATAATTTTAAATCTTAAATAAATGTAAACATAATTTAAATTATAGTAAGTTCATAGCCAGAAAAAATTGCAAAAGGAACAATCTATAACAGTAGCACAGAAGATGAAGAAACTGCCCAGTGATTTTTTTTGCCCTCTATGGCACTGGGTGAAGAGCTTTGGAAAAACACCATTTATTGCAGTTCAGTCAAAAAGTGCAATATGTATATTTTGTTGCGATATGTATATTGCGCAAGTTGATATCAAGATGACGGTAAATTTCCGATATATTCTGCAGCCCTAATATGCAGTTAATCATGTGGTGCAATTGTAGTGCTGCCTAGGAATATTGTCAGTCAATGGATCATTCTTCATACTTTGGTGGGGTAAAGCACTTATCAGTGATGGGAGTGTGTTGCACAGACACAAAAGTGGCAGACAGATCCACTAATATTCGTTTATTTAAACTTACACACTTCACATTTGCAGAAGACTGGAGAAGACAAGACATGCTAAACGTATCTTAAGAATGCCTAAACAGCTTTAATGTTTTAAACAACAACAACAACAAAAAAAAAACCTAAAACCATAAACCAGAATTCAAATGAGTTAAAAGCCAGTAACACTTCTCTGAGTGATGGGTATCAGCAGACATTTGTTTAAACATACATCTGCTTTGGGCAGCTATTTAGATTTGACCAATATTTCAAACTGATATTTGATATTGGGTTCATCATTTAGGTGACATTGAGACCTAAATGCTTGCATTCCATCCATTGTACTACATTTGTACACCTGTAGAAATGAATGTTAGATTTCTCCATAAAGCCAGTCCAGCTAGATGCTCAGTCTCAGTTTTTGCATTTTATAAATGGGTATATTTTGGAATTTGCAGAGAAGTAGAGAAGTATCTGCCAATAGAAGTAGTAGGAGCTTGGACTTTTTTTGTCACACATCCATGCATCTATGAGCAGTACTTTTTTTTTTGACTAAATTCAGGCTTTGAATATTAAGAGATTTACATGACTAATTAAAGTAGAAGCTTGGCCAACATATGATGCAAACATTTTGATTTGTGAGAAAGTGATACCATTGCTAGGCAGCAAATTACACAGTCAGAAATTGAGACCTAAACATAAAATTCATAAATTATAGTTTTTAACAGTAAAAATTAGGGATGCACGGAATGCATTTTTTTTTAGCATTACCGAAACAGTGATGATATAATCAACAACCGCAACCTGCACGCGCCAGACTGGATTGGAGTCAATATGTCTGCGGTGTGGACGCATTTCGATGTATCTAAGAAAGACACACGGAAAGCCATTTGTAAAGCACGCAATGCCAAAATTTCTAGAGGGCATCCGCAAAGACTTTCTCAATGTCAGGATTAATTTATCATATAAAATTGAAACATTTTATATGATGAATCGACCCTTCGAGCACATCCACCTTTGAAAAGGCAAGAAAGTTTTCCAGTGATTTACGTTAAGATGTGGGCTGCCAGTCTTTATTTTAATGCACTATTTTGTTTTAAGCCTACAGAGAATGTTGTTATATCTTTCAACATGCATTTTGTTCATGCACTTATTTCAGAATGTTAAAATGAGAGAAGATATATAATTGTATAATATTGCTTTTAGGCTATTCATTAGAGGGGTAAAATATTTAATTTCAAATTTTATTTTATATTGTGCATTGTTTGGATGCTAAATTAATATTGCCATAGTTTTCTGAAATATTTATTCTTTTAGCCATGAATATTAATTTATGCAATTGCAATGCTTGACTTTAGTAAGTTAAGACAGTCCCAGCCGTAATGGCTATGTTACAAAAAATTGGTGTAATCATTTCTTTCTGTGTTTCGGTTTTCGGACATGTTTTACCTAAAAAAAAAAAAAATCATTTCGATGTATCCCTAGTAAAAATACACCATCATTTATAAAAATACAGCAGTAGAAATTCTTCTTTTGTTTTTGTTGACACACATACAGTACTACAGGTTAGGCCAGATGTGTCTGTGTACACACACACACACACACACACACACACACACACACACACACACACACACACACACACACACACACACAAAAACAC
>JBBPDC010000149.1:9003403-9024374 GCA_037974485.1 Hemigrammopetersius urotaenia | reverse complement strand
ACACACACACACACACACACACACACACACACACACACACACACACACACACACACACACACACACACAAAAGCAAGCTCACACATGCGCACAGACACAGTCTAATGAGCCAAATGCATACTGTTTTTGTTGTTGTTGGGAGCTAATGGAGCGTTAAACTTGACCATGTGGCAGTGACTTGAGGTCCCACCACCATAACCCCATGCGCGCACACACACACACCCGCGCGCGCGCACACACGCACGCACGCACACACACACGCGCACACACACATACACACACACACACACACACATCCTGTCAAGTAATTAATCAGGCCTACTTCAGAGACATTACGGGCTACAGTTCTAGAATAGACAGGTCATTGCCACACTACAAAGAAAACAACGTGCACCAGAATCCAGTGAGCTGACCAGTGCCTAGCGCAATTAAATTAGACCTTTACACGTACACGTCTTTGCCATTGAGTTTTAAATAGCCTGGCTGATGCAAACTACTGCAAGGACATCAAAGTTTAACATAGGATTTTGTGTTATTTTAGACTCCCTCATTAGTGCTTAAATGGTATAACACTGCTAACAGAGAAGGTCTCATTCAGTCACTGCGGACAAAGAGTCTTTCAGGAAGTAAATCTTTATTATTTTCAGTGATGAAGCGCTGAATGCCTTTTCCACATGATATACTGTTCTTTGTGTCATTATTGTTATGTGACATTGTGTCATTTGTTATGTTTTTTTAAAGGGGGACAGGGAACTGGGTGCCAGATATCATGTGAAAAGATGCTAATAGAATGGTTTCCATTTTAGTTCATCATAAGAGTCAGGTTTCAGACATCAAACAAAACATCTTCAGGTCTCGGGGGGGGGGAAAGAACACAGTCATGTTTCATCTTTCACACAACTGGACGCCAAGGGAAAAGGCTATAGACACTATGGACTCAGACACAGTGGCCACACAGTAAAGTTTGTGTGATGTTCTACTACGATGCACCTTCTGCATATATTATTTGCAGTTTCACTGTGAGTTTAAAAAAGACACTATTGTGCACTCATTATTATTATTATTATTATTATTATTATTATTATTATTATTATTATTATTATTATTATTATTATTATTATTATTATTACTACAATTATATTTTTATTATCACTTCTATTATTTAGTGATTTAAAAAAAAAAGGTTTTAAACCAGAGTAAAGTTTCTTTGACTTTTATCATTTGTCGGTTTATTTACGCTTTTGAACTGATGCAGTAAAACTGGTCATCATTCAAAGGTGCTGCTTTCTCTGCTGGTAAAAAAATGAATAAGGGAGCTTAAGGGATATTTAGTAACATGTAGATGTAATGTTCGAAAGAATGAATTATTAATAATAAGATGTTCGACTATGTTAGAGTTAATTTTATACACTTTCTGATGAACAGAGCCACACTGTTTAAAACATTCTCAGTATTTCTTAAGTTTTAAGTTTTTATTTCTTACAGCTCGAGTGTCCTTATGGTTCAGTTGAAAATATGAAACCATGTGTATTGTTCCTTTAGAGACACAGAACCCAGGCATTAATAATAGAAAATGCTTTTTCTATTATTCTTATTCTTATTCTTATTATACTTTTGTGCTTCAATTTGTTATAACTGTAGTTGTTATTATTATTGATAATGATAATGTGTAAAAACAACAAGGAAATTAAAAAAGCAAGGGAAAAAAATCTCCATCTATTAAGTCCATGTTAAATAACCCCCCATGACCCAGTTTTATGGTTTGCCACAGTAATTATCACCACAATAACCCGAATAAGAGGATTCTGTTACTGACACAGGCCAAATATACCATATAGGCTTCAACTATATTTAGGCCTGTTAATATAAACGATAATAATGTCAGTAATCAAGTAATCTAGTGGTCAGGTTGACGATTAATAGAGTAATCATACACACAATTTATCAACATACATAACATACATAAGCTCTTTAACAAAAAGATGTGTGTACTAGTGTGGGTTGCCTTGTAGTGAAAGTTCAGACTGCTGTCCTGCAGATTTTCAAACTCTACATGAATCACTTAAGCCGATTCACAGAGAATGTGAATTTTAATTAAGTATTTTTGGAACAGAGTGTCACGGGGGAGCAGGAATGAACGGCCAAGACACAGCCTTGTTGCGTGGCGGAAGAGCCCGGGCGTGACTGGCACGTGAGAGCTGGTAAACCACGCTGTTTAGTCTGAGAACGCTCCAACAAAAGAGTTGAGACTCGCACCAAACGAGCCCGCGTTCTCAGTCGCACGTGACCCGGTGTGCGTGACACAGAGGGCTTGATTTTTTTTAAAATCATGACAACCCTACGTGTCGTTTTATCACTCGAACTGACATTGATGTGAGTTTCTGTAATTGCTACACACATTTATTACAACCCAGAACCTTTGACTGGGGCTTAAGCCATGCCAAGTTTTGAATGTAAATACATTCATATTCTTTCTTGCTGGTGTATCAGTTTAAGTAAAAAATCTTCACTTAGTGATTTATTTCAGGCACCAATGTTATCTCTCTATCACATTTCACAGAGAGCTATTGCTGTATAGTAGCATTACTAAGATAATTTATACAGTATTTCTATATATGTTGGTGAGTTATGATCTGTCTGTTTTGCCTGTTGCCTGTGTGTGCTCTTGGTGGATGTTCCTCAGTATTGTCAGAGGTGACTCTTCTGGTTTGTTTGTATGTTAGCAATCAAGTTGTTTTTCTTCAAGGAGTGGTAGGGCTCTACTTAAGTAGTCCAACTGGCCTAGAATAATCCTTTCCTCTTTAATCCAATTAGCTTGTCTGTATCCTGTCCTCGTTAAGCCACTCTATACTCTGCCTTCGTTCTCCACATCCCCTCCTTCTATCTGCCCTCCTCATCTCCACTTGTAAATCACATTAAAGCCATTGTCCTCATTCGTCCTCCCTCCTTTTTGCCTCCTCTCTTGCACCTTCTGTTGTTTGACCAGCGTCCATCAAGTGACCGAGGATGCATGAGAAGTGACATGATCAGTATTCGATTGGGAGAGATATCGGGGGAGAGAAATACCTGCAACAGTAGAAATAGAAATATCCCCAACACTTTTACTACATGAATATGAATGTAATGTACTGATATCCATTGTTCACTAATGACTCCTCTGTTACACAGGTCAGACCCCACTGCGAGAGGCTTTCTCCATGTCCTGTATTGCTAATGGCAGCTCCAGCGGCCGCAAGTCTCACAGAGACAGCTCCACTGTGTCTGTAGCCAGGAAAGAGACGCTGTCCTCCGCAGCCAAGAGGTAAAAGTCTCACGTGTGCATAGAAACACACAATGCAAGAGCAAGCAAATATTTAACATATATGTATATGTACACACACACACACACACACACACATACACATAGTGTATAGTGCATATGTACATGTGCATATATATGCATGCATATCTATCTATATATTATGAATATAGAGCACTGTACTGTGAAATATGTAATAATTCAGTATGTTACAGTCATGCTGTCACTCAGAAAGCATATAGTTTTGTCTGTCGAAGTGTGTAAACTCTTGGATGAAGAACAGCACTTCCTTATTTGTAGAGCCATTACAGATATTTGTCATTTGGACACAGTGAAATTGAGTTTGCTGATAACTACTAACCTGACCTGTAAGACATGGAAGTCCTGTTCTTTTTTGTCGTGATGTAACTTGAAGTGAGTGTGAATTTAAGTGTTGGGCAATTGGGCAGTCTGAATTGTTTTATTTATTTTTATTGAATGTTTAAATGTTTTGTCCATTTTACTTCTGATTTGACTATTTATTCTATCCCATGACCTGCTCTGTCCCTGGTCGATGGACTGTTGCTCTTCAGTGGAGAGAAGAAAAAAGACAAGCCTCCGATGGAGGGTATCAAGGAGAAAGAGGAGCCACCACAGGCTAACGATAAACCTCCTTCAACACCCAGCACCCCCCAAGCACCATCCCCCTCCAGTCACCCCCCTTCCCCACACCCCCTACAGCCCCAGAAATCGTCTTTGGAGAGCAAGGGGCCCTCCCCAGCCAAAAGGTTCCTCCCAACAACCCTTTATGCAACGTACTACAATGCTCTGGCCGACATCTCACAGTGCTCTTTACCTCTAGCTCTGGGGCAGCACTGGCATGCTTCCCGCTTCAATCTCTTCTCATTTCTTCCCACCCGTATTAAGTTGCTTTGATAAAATGGAATCCTCTGCTTGTAGTGGAGACTTTTTCTCAAACAGCGCTGTTCTTAATAACATGTCAGGGATTTGAGTTAACGCCCAACATAGATCTTTCTGTGGGTTCCATCAGTTTTAAATTAACGAAGATATGAGACGCACACAGGAAAGTGATCTTTAAAGAGAAGAGAAGAAAACAAGTTTGATGCACTCTCGGATGATTTCACAAAGGGTATTTAAGTCTTAAAGGAGCAGCAGAGCTGTACTGTGCTCTCTGTTCACTCATTCCTAAACAGATCGAGGGTCTGAATGCTAACTCTAAAATAAATAGTCTTCTGATCTCAGTTCCTGACGAGTTTTGGTTTGTTTGGATCTGTCCACCCAAAAGTAGGCGTAGTAATGGAAAGCAGATGTCCCTTCTGCCATCATCTGCAACCAAGCATTAGTCCTCCTCATATATCGTTAAGCTGGAACACTCCCCTACCTGCAGCCAGCAATCAGGCTTACGCATTAACTCAAGTGTGCTTTGACACCACAAGTAATCATTTCAGCCTTTACTTAATAAGCTCAGAGGCGGTTTGCTGAGATATTCATGTTAGCCATGCAAGCTGTCCGACCTAATTAGCTCAAGAGGCATAGCAAACCAATTAGCCTTTTTGTGAAAATCTGATGGTTCTTAGGCCGTGTGAGGGGGAAAATTATTAGTCAAGGCCCAGACATAGCTAGGAGAATTAGCCAGACATGGCATCTGCAAACAATTGCATTAGTAAGGGGGCATTAAATGATGAGTGCTCCAATTTCAGTAATGTAAGCGCATAGCCACTGCATGGCTGATTGGTTTCGGGGGAAGTGCTGAAAGACCACATAGTGGCTGTGTGGGCTTGAAGTAGGGTTTGTTAAAATTGTTAAAATACTTTCAAACGTTCAAACGTAATGCATTAGAGAAAGGCATTGTGGAGTGGACGCCTGGTTGGGTGGTCTACCACTGGTGACTCTCATACCTTCACTGAAGTGTGCTTCAGTTAGCACCTATTATAATGTAAAAGTACTCAGCACTGTAGCCACGAAACAAACCCAGCTTTTAAGCTTTTAAATAATACAGAGAAACTGAACTTGGATGAAAGTGTTGGTATGTTTCAAAACTGTACTAAGTCAAAAGGGGAAATGTAGAACCAAAAATAAACCGGAGAGAAAATGCCTGCATTAAATCATACTCATGTATAGGTATAAAGTTAATGTGTTTAAATAGCTGTTTCGGTTTTTCTAGGTTGTCTTTGTTTGGCTAAGCATAGGGCACCTATAGGGCTCCCACAGCCTTGTTGGGGTAGTTAGGGATTTGGTTTAAAATAGAAACGATACAATTTGAATGCAACTGATTCTATACTGAAGCATTCAAGTATATTACTATTAAGTACATATTATCCAAAAAGCAATACTTAAGTATACTAATAAAGTATAGTGTTTTAAGTATTTTGCCATTTTGTGATAATGGGAAGCATTTCTCCTCAGCCTGAGCTGAGGCTGTTCCTCTTCTTCTCACTTGCTGCTCAAGGTCAATCTGCTAAGGGATGGGAGTTGTGTGTAAGAAGGGAAGCCCTGCCCTAAATCATTAATAGAATCTTTCTTGGTGTTTGGGTGTGTGTTGTGTGTGCATTTGCGTGTGTGCTAGGGAATCACTCTTCATTCTAATTCTGTATCCTTCCCAAAAGCTATGCATACACACTTCTACTAGATTCATTCGCACTAATCAGCCTAATATTCATAATAAAGCATTTTAACTAAGTGCTTCTTTATGTAGTCTTTTGTACATTTGGACTAGTACATACATGCTTGAAATGATGCCAGAATACAAAAACCACAAGCTATCATGTATGACTAGCCTGTGAAAATGCATATAAATGAAATAATTATCAATCAGCAGTGTTTATTCAGCTTATGTTCTGGATAGAGCCCATAGCCCATGACTTACTGTACACACAGATAATTAAACATTACTATATAGATGGGTTGGGTGGAGATCAGTGTGAAGGGTGGTTCGGAGCACACCGTTATTTCCTTGCAGTTAATATTTTCTCCTTACTTACAGCTACGCATGAGGATAGCCCTCCTACTCATGCCTTTATTCCTCTTTTTGTACATAATTTTCCCTCTCTTCTCTTAGCTACTTGTCTGAGATTTCACTGCCTTGTCCCTTTGCCTCTTTTGTGTGCCTTGGTACTGGTCTGGTCAGTTAGACCAAATGACATGGGTTCTTCTTAGCAGACCTGCCTGTATACTAACAGTTGAGTGGGGTGTGCTTCTCTCGTGAGCCCGGCCTACTGCATGCATGGACCCTTTCTGGAGGGATGCGTACACTCATCTCTGTGCCTTAAACAATGAAGGCATGATGTTGCTTTTTTCAGGTTTGAGATTAACCAAAGAGCAGGAGAGGCATGTGTAAATGGAGGAATGCAATAGGCTAGTGAATTTGGCAAAGTACGATATTTGTATATGTATATTATATATTCCAAGTAATGGTTTGTTCCTTTAAATCATTAAAGCATTAAGATCATAGGTTTGAATGGAGCATGTCTCCAGCCTCATGTCTCTCCACCAAATGCTAACTCTTCCCTCTCCTCTCATCTTCTCAAACTGTAATCAGCGTTTCTACCTCCTCTTGTTGTCCCACGAATGAGACACTAGTGTGCTTTTTGTTCTCATCAGGGGTCACAGCGCGAAGAGGGGTGGAGGAATGGAGCGCTCTCAGAGCAGCACATGGGACAGCGGAGAAGAGAGCAGGAACAAGCTGGTCAAAGCCGCCTCCACCTCCAAACTGCTGGCCAAAGTTGTGAAGAATGCAGAGAAGTTAGTATTACATGAGTACTATCTGTCTGGTACCTTTTGGTGTCACTGTTTCAGAGAAGTTCTTTGCTTTCCTAAGTACTCCTTGTGTTTTAAAAAATGTTGCTCTGTTTGTTCTCAGACACCGAGATCCAGTTATCAGTCAAGGTAAAGTTCACTTTCTCTCTTTTGTTAACACCAACCCCTCCTTCCTGGCCCTACCTGTCAGTCAGTCTGTGGTTGTCAAATCATTATAGCTGTTTTCTTCCTGGTCTGTATCATCCTGTGTTTGTTTTGAGAGCTTTTATTTCTGTCCCATAACCAGCCAAAATGTCAACTCGTGAGAAAAACAGTCAAGGTAAGCTCTCCCACCCTGCGGGGCAGAGGCAGCCGTCAAAACGAGCGTCCGCTCACCGCCTCCCGCTTCTGGCTGCACCTCTTGCTTAGTTTCTTTATTCAATAATTTTGTTTTTTTAGTATGACTAAATTTAACACATAGACCGATGATTCAAGCGCGATTCAAGCGCCTAATGGCCTCACCTAATAGTACGTTGATCAAGAAGAAAGATCAACGAACTTCCTTCTTTTTTTTCTGTCTGTCCTTCCGCCTTGGCATGGTTCAGTACAATTTCTCTGCCTCCCCATCTTTCTTTGGTGAATAGATTGTAAGTGGATTTCCCTCTAGGCGGTAGGTGCTTACGGAAAAACAACACCTCCCTTGTGCATATCCTTTTGTCTGCTCTAAAAGAGGTTTGTTAGCCACTGAAAGCTGATTAGTCAGAGAACGTGATGATGCTGGTCAACCCTGTGACAAAGTCAGTAAGCTCCTCATACTGGGCTTTCTGCAATCGTACCCAAAACACGCTGGTAATGCTTACAGATACTTTGTGTAAGTGTTAGTCTGGTAGGCCGGAGACTGCTCGTTTTAATGGCTTTCAAAGGAAGTCGGCGTCATTTGAGGGAAGGACTGTTTATATTCCTGTAGGGTAGAAGCACCGTTTCAGCCTGAAGAGAAAAAAAGCTCACACAACAGAAAGAAATGGGAGAGAAGAGAAAACCATCTAACACCCTTGAGCACATACAGCCTCACTCCTCCTCCACCTCAGTCTGTCTGTTTTGTTATTTCTCTCCTCATGCTTCTGCCTTCCCGTCTTTTTAATCCCAGCCCAGTTTGGGCATCCAACTCACCGCTTTTTGCCCTTCTGCACGGCACTAAATTTCTCTTGTCTCTTTTTGACTTGCTTGGATTTTAGAATGAGTTAAGGGCATGTGAACTTAGCTAACTCTCACAAGAGTGTAATTTAGAGACTGTTTAAAGCACCGTGTGCCCTTTTAAGACTTAAAAAAAGGAAAACATTTAAAGCCTACCTTTGTGCTCAGGATTTAATGCACTTAGTCTGTCCTGAGGATGAACATCACAATTAATAAACTCTAAGCATATGTAACGTATTAAGCTCATCAGTGTGTAGTACATAAGGGTAAGGGCCACCCTGATTTGCTCATCTCTAACTTTTCCACAGAGGGAGACTACATTAAAATGTTCATGCGAGGAAGACCCATCACCATGTTCATCCCATCTGATATAGAGAACTACGAAGATGTCAGAACTGCGTTTCCCCATGAGGTTCTCAAACTGGAGTGGGTGTATCCTTTCTGGAGTCTTGTTCTGTACTTTTACAGCTGTCACTATTAACCTCTTAATCTGTAAAGACCCATTTTCCTCAACTGCCCAACTTGCATAGTAGTTCAAATAATTTGTTGTTGTTACTGAACAGTTATTATAAATAATTAATTCGATAATAAACCAAAATAAAGTAATAAAATAAAATAAAGTAGTGACACCACAGCACACAGTGTGAACAATGTGAAATTCTTTCTCTACATTTAACCTATGCAGCAAGTGAAGCAGTGGGCTGCAACCAATGAGGCACCAGGAGAACAGTGTGTTGGTATGGTACTTGCTCAGTGGTGCCACTAACAGCCCTGGGATTTGAACCCACAACCTTCTGAACCCACAGCCCAGGGGCAACTTCCTAACCACTAAGCCACCAGCTGCCCATGTAGTTTAAAGAATTAAAGCAGTTGGCACTTCATATCCCTCCTCTTCTTTATTGAAGAGTTTGTTTTATTCTACTGTATTGTCATATGTTTTTTTCCCTTAACTCAGTAGGACAGCTATGGCTATAGGGGGCGAGATTGCAGGGCAAACGTTTACCTGTTGCCTACAGGGGAGATAGTCTACTTCATTGCCTCAGTGGTCGTACTCTTCAACTATGATGAGCGGACACAGCGGCACTACTTAGGACACACTGACTGTGTTAAATGGTCAGTTTGATCTCACTCTTACACACACGCGCACACACAAGCTCAAATAAGGCAAACCCGAACATAGCCCAACCAAAAACCCAAAGTGAAATTTGGAATCCTAGTCTTACCTGAGCCCTACAAGTTTCTGGAGACTGTATAATACTTAATACGTTGAACGTTGAAATGTTAAGACATGTGTTTATTGATCAATACCTCTAAACAACATCATAATTATTCTGAACCTCATATAAACTGCACTGGTCTTATGCACCTCATGGCCAACAACATAAATAATGGCTTGCCAGCATAAAGGAATCTTGTAAATACAGACCAAAACCTGTTAAAGAATATGGGTTATACGAAATATTTTCCATGTTTTCTGATTATGATTATGAGATACTTGAATGTGAAATGTGAATGTTTGTTGGGCTCCGGTCGGATTTAAGTTTCACAGTAAAGTTTCTGATTCTGAATATGCGACTCTTGAATGTGAAATTTGAATCTGAATATTTGACAATTGATGTCCAACTGCTCTGAACCCAAGACGAATAGTCAGGAGGTCCTGTTGGGTCTAAAATATGAAATATAGTTCTAATGTGCACATGCATGCACTGAATCACAGGGAGAGAATGGAACATAATACATCAGTAAATTGATTGCATTCTCTCTCTGCCAACCATTTGAAAATGAACTCGTTCCCCTTTGAGGCAAGCAACGTAAGATGGAAACGAGACGAAAATGGCTGCCATTAAAAACATTAGCTGTTGAGGTAGTAGTGCTCTGACAGTGATCTCTTCTCATCTTTAGTACAAGTGTTGATGTTAAGAACATGCCAGGATTTTTACTGACAACCCATCCAGTGGGTGGTCTACAGACATCCTAACTCACCGAAGTCAGAACAGCTCACAATAATGTCTTAGCAGTGACCTGTATGGATATCCATCATGAAACTGATTGTATTTAGTCATTAAGGTTATTTCTATAGCTAAGTTTAATGACCCTGAATGTACCTGTCATGTGACTATTTTTGTTTTTGTTCTTTCAACCAGTCTTGCTGTTCATCCAGATAAGATCCGCATTGCCACAGGACAAATCGCAGGAGTGGACAAGGATGGCAGGGTAACACACACACACACACACGCATGCATGCAAAAACGAAGCTTCCAAATTCATAGTGTATTCACAAATGCATGTGTTGTTTATGTTGCTACTGTATCTTTCATTCCATCTGTTTATTGTAGGTACAAACTGAAGTCTGATGTTTTTTTTTTCTTCACCTATTAGTGTTCTTTTCGGCTCTTTTCCCATGACAGAGCAGTATCATTGTGTCATAGAGAGGTCATGCATTACACGAATAAATACATAATTATAGTAAACAAGGCGTACAGCTCGCTTGTGTGCCTTAATCCGCTGCAGCTTTTATACCTCAAAAATATTTCTTCCTGTTTTCTTCTCACATTTGTAACACAATACAGTGGAAACAAGCAGTTGCAGTTCTGAGTAATCCTTGCCTGACACTAAAAACCTGGACCTGACAGTGATTAATGCCCACGCCCTCTGTGTATCTCTCTCTCTCTCTCTCTCTCTCCCTCTCCCTTTCTCTCTCTCTCACTCTGTCTGTCTCTCTCTCTGTCTCTCACTCTCACTCTTATCTCTCTGATTCTGTCTCTCTCTCTCCCTCCAGCCACTGCAGCCTCATGTAAGAGTCTGGGACTCCGTCACTCTGAACACCTATCAGGTCATTGGCATGGGCACCTTTGAGAGAGGAGTGGGATCCCTCGCTTTCTCTAAAGCTGTGAGTCTTTGTTGTGTTATATATGAGCGATCAGAAAAAAGTGGGCCTGAGCTGTGGTTCTAGATGTGATTCTGATGTTGTGTTTTTTTTTCTTCTTTTGGTCCAGACCTATTTGTGTGTGTGTGAAGGCTAGTAGGTCATAATACTATGGTGACGCAGGAGTGTAAAATGTCTCACAGAGCTTCTAATCAGTCAGAGATTATTGTTCCACATCTCTCGTTTTTAACAGCATTCCTGCGTCTGTTTTACAGCCAGGATTAAAACACTCATCTCGCACGTACAGAGTAGTTCCTGTCAACCTTAGAAATATTGTCAAAGCCTAGACGTTACGTCACTTTGCAGGATGCTAAAAAGCAACAGATTCTGTCTTCTTTGCCAGTGAAAGTTGTAATTCATTTACGTGACTACTCCAAACCAATTTTGGAATTGCCCAAACTGTTACAAAGAGCTCATACAGCATAAATCTTCTTCTGCAATGCAAATCCAATACTATTTATTAATTCAGTGGAAAACATAAATAGAACACAGCAATGTAATTATGTGTGGATTTTATGTACATAAAATATACATTTTAGTATATATATAAAGAAATGTTTATACTGTTTTTTACTTTTAATATTTGATATTTAAATTGGATATCTGTTCCCTATTTTTTATCAGTCTTTCCACTCCACTTGGTTTACCATTGTTAAGTTGGCATACCAGTGGCTGTGGTTTTCATATTGTCTTCTTTCCTGAAATGCTTTCATCTCACAGTACTCTCCAGAAACCACTTGACGTGGCGGAGCCTTTAGAAAACTCTGTCTCACTCTTCCTTTTCATCCTCAGATCAATACTTCTTTTAGTTTACAAGCCAGAGTCCCTAGTTTGTTTACGTAGTTTGCCACTCGTATATCAAATATACTTACAGTCTTACAATTGTAAGCTCTTCTTTTTACTGCTTGTACACTTTCAACATAGAATAACCATCATTGAATTAAAGTTTAACTGTTGCCTCAAAGCTATTTTTATACAAAGAGGACTAGTATATCAAACCCTGTTGTGTCCTTTCTTTCATTCCTTCTTGCTGTACTTAAAGCCGTCTGATTTTGCAACGTTTTTGGAAAACAGAGGTCAAAATCTCAAAGATCCAGGTGCTGCCTCAGAGAGCAAGACTACATTTTATACTGAAACCATTCACCTGTCCCATTCTAGACACCTTTTTCTCTCTGTAGTCTTAAAGAAAACCAATCTTTTGCTACAGAATAAAGAGGATATTGAGAAGACAGATTGTCTTGACCCAAAAATATCATGCATTTGTAACTTTGCTTCACCAACTCTATTGCATACAAATGACAGCCAGGACAATTCCCATGATCTTACTTTCCCTGCTTTTGAAATGGTCCTTGGCAAACTGACATAAAACTGTACATTCTTTTTTTCAGTATCTTGCTTTCATGTTGGTAAAGCTCTTCATCATTGTGTGATTTACACAGTCAGTGTTGACTCAAATAATGTTAACAAACATCCTGAAACGATCAGTCGATGTGCAAATATTCCCAGCGGTCCAAAAAAAATGTACGTTTTCACAAGTAGTTTTTTGGCAGGTGTTAAGCGCAGGGGAATCAAGTCCAACACTGATTACGTCTGTTATGTGTTTTGTGTGTATTCAGGACTCTGGGACCCACCTCAGTGTGATTGATGACTCCAATGAGCACATGCTGACTGTGTGGGACTGGCACAGGAAGTCCAAAATCGCAGAGCTTAAGGTATGCAATTGCACATTTTTTGTATAGTAGTCTGCATTCAAAAGCATCTTCTCGTGTTTAGGTGTCCCCTCTCGCACACAGTCTTTGAAAACCTCCTAACTGCCTCTTTCCAGTCCTTTTAGGTCTTCTAATCTTTACCTGCCATTATCTTCATTATTCCGCTTCTCACAGTTTGCTGTGTTGCCGTGAAGAAACCTTCCATGTATAGCCTATTCTCTTTAGGGCTGTGTGTAATGTGCATCTCTCTCTTTCTCTCTGTCTCTCTCTCTGTCTATCTCTCTCTCTCTCTCTCTCTGTCTCTATCAGACAACCAATGAAGTGGTGTTAGTGGTGGAGTTCCATCCCACTGATGCCAACACCATTGTCACCTGCGGCAAGTCGCACATTTTTTTCTGGACGTGGAGTGGCAACTCTCTTGCTCGCAAACAGGGCATCTTTGGGGTGAGGACACACATATACACACACACAAACACAAGGGGATGCACAAACTAGTCTCCTATTTGACTAATAAATCTTGCGACGGTCGATTAGTTGTGAAGTACAGCAACAAAATAAAAACAGTTCCACTCTGAGCTGTGACTGTGCTGAAGGAACTTATATGACAGGATTGGCTGTTTAACTGACATGTGAAACTTCTAATCACACAGCTTGTAGTGCAAAAACAAACCCACATTTATGGTTTCCAATTAAAAGTCAAAATGTATTCAAATTCAGACAGGTATAGCTTATTTTCTAAGAGGATGAGACAGGATATTAAGGCATCCTGAAAGTAATTCAACTTAAGCAGTGGTATATGAAGCTGTCTTAACACCTTTATTAACATTGTCAAGTACAGGCAGACGCAGCCCATGTAGGTGATAACAATAGGATGTAGTTGTGCAATACAATTGTTTAGTGTGCTAAAAAAAACTGAAACAACTAACCTGATCAAATATGTACAATTTAACAGAAACTGCAATGATTCAGGTGTGAAAATGCTCTTCCAATAAAATGCAAAAAATATAAACATTTATTTTACATCAGTCTTAAATGGCTCCTATCAACAGGCAGCTATCACCATATTTACGTATGTATTTATTGCTCAAATATTACACAGCTTCTTGTCTATCTGGCGCCATCACCAGTAAATGCTTTCCGACCCTGTGTGTTTTTGTGTGTTAGAAATATGAGAAGCCCAAGTTTGTCCAATGTTTGGCCTTCCTCAATAATGGAGACATTCTGACCGGAGATTCGGGAGGTGTCCTGCTAATTTGGACCCGCAGCACTGTTGAACCAGCCCCAGGCAAAGGGCCTAAAGGTAAAACAATGTCTCTGTGTTTACTCTCACTCTCGCTCCCTCTTTTTTCTTCTTAACATTTATTTTCTTTTCCTCATTCATGCTCATACGTTCCTTTATTCACGCCTGCTTCCACCCGTATTCTCATGTTTAACCCTTTGTTTGAGAAATATGAGAAACAGAAGAACTGAAACCAGGTGGTTTACCTGAGGATTGCTGAGCATGTGATTGCATGAGTTTGTGAGTGATTATGTTGGCAAGTCTCTTTTCTCCGAAATGGTAATAGCTTTCAGTGGCATGCCACAGAACTGGATCTTTAGAGCAGGTGTGCGGCCTGCAGCCAACTCTTAAGCATTTATCAATTATTTACCCCCTGCACTGCACCTCAGACCATAGTATCCTTTAGTGCAGTGCCCCCTACAGGATAAG
Organism: Hemigrammopetersius urotaenia; assembly: GCA_037974485.1. Taxonomy (NCBI): domain Eukaryota; kingdom Metazoa; phylum Chordata; class Actinopteri; order Characiformes; family Alestidae; genus Hemigrammopetersius; species Hemigrammopetersius urotaenia. Next base: position 9,009,804 of record JBBPDC010000149.1, on the reverse strand, counting down.
AGTGCAACCTACCAACCTACAATGACGCAGAATCACTGCTTTAGTGTTTTCTTTAGCATTAACATTGCAGTGGCGTGTTCAGTCCCATTTTTGGGCATATTTAAATGGTCAAGATGTAATTTTTGGAAGTGGTTTGATGCGAAACGCTCTGTTTTAGAGAAACCGAGATAGAATTGTTCAGTTACAGTATTAGGAACCAGACTTTCAAAGTGTTTAATGACATGAAAATGGTTATAAGTACATTGGGTGGTGCCTGTTTTATGAGGCCTGATTTACTTTCTGAAACATATTCATGGAGGACAGGTACAGTGCAGGGTCTTGTAAGTCAGCAGAGTCTTCCAAATCTTTTCTTTCTAGATGTACCTCTATTTTACTATAAACATTAAGTATTAAATATTGAAGATGTGTAGATTGCCTGTTTTTTAATACAAATTGAAATTGCCCTTGCAATTGCCACCACTCTAGTCAAAGTCTGCTGCAATGCACCGTTGAGCATCAAACCACTCTGAATGAATTTGTTTACCTCAACAACTGAATTATGCAGAATTAAAAAAGAAGTTGTGAAAATCCCCTTTAGTGCTAACATGTGTGACTGTGTGTTAAAGAGCAATGACATAATAAGGCAACAGCAAGCTCCATTACATGGTTTACATGATATAGTTACAAATACATTTTATGAAAGGTGGTGATATATAATCTTTTGAAAGATTAAAGAATAAAAGAGGTCAAAGACAGTCATCTTTAGTGTGTGTCTGCAGTCATGTGTGCCTTTTAGGGTTTGTTAAAGGAGCGGCACACAGCAGTCATTCAAGCACCGTAGACTCACTCGGCGGGTGGGGTTATGTGTGGGGGGCAGGTGTGTTCTTTGTCTGCTTATCCCCCTGCTTACCTTTCATCCTATTGTGTGCATGCAGTCCAAATATAGAAACTTATACTGCAAGAACTATGTCACTAAACCAACACATTTACAAATGTCTCCTTATTTAGTCTAGTGCGGTTCAGCCCACTCATTCCTGAAGTTCTAAAGGGTGTCTCAGCCCGCTACTGCCTTTTGAATAAGCTGTGATGCAAAGATATCAGAAAAGAGATCATTTTCACATATCAGTCTTAAATCAGTCTTAAAGGCACAGTGACATAAACAGCCTGTTTGAATTCTGAAGGATAAACAGAATTATTATGAATTATGAATTTACATAGAGTATTGGTCCTGTAAAAACACCTTGGTCAATTCGGTTTCTTTTTTTGGTTAAAGAATGCCAAAAAAATATTATTTTTGTTGTATTACCTTGATTAGTTGAAACACCCAGTAACACTCACCTGGAGCTGTGGTTGATTGCCCTGTGATTGGTTAGAGCCTCATTTGCATATTGCAGTCCGTATAGCAGAGACCAATATCACAATATATGTTTACACGTGATGTTATTATGCAGCCCCAGCGTGTGTGTACTTGTGTTTTGGCAGACTGAAAGTCACAGCCAGGTCTTCCCCCTGCTTTGGTGGTGTGTTCCCAGCAGAGGCTGCAGAGTTTTTATACAGAGGGAGCGATAATCAGGATGAATGTTGAGAATGCAGAATTGCAAACACACACACTTACAGACAGACACACACGTATCCCTCTTTACTCCCTCACAGATCCCCTCTGGCAACACTAAGAGCTAGGAGCATGTCAGTGCCAAACCACATTAGCCATGAAAAGTATTTGTGGTATTCTCTTCCCAGAAATCACTGTCTGAGCAGTCTCCAGCTTTCTTTTGTCTGTTTTTCCCGACTCCTTCTCTGATTTCTCTACGTGCAAGCTGCTTTTCTCATTGTGTCAGCCTGCATTTCACCTACCTCTCATCTCCCTCACCAGGGCCATTTACCATTTCCTCAGCAGACAATGGTCTGCACTTATGGTGCTACTGAATGAATATGTGTTTCTCATAATACACTGTACTGTTGACTTTTTCTGTCAGGCTGAAACAAGAAACAGATTTACTTACAGAGAAGGACTGATAATATAATCTCTCTCTCTCTCACACACACACGCACACACACACACACACACACACACACACACACACCCTTTCCCCTTCCTCTTTTTCTCAATCCTACCATTTCTCTCTCTCTCTCTCTGGCTCTCTCTTTCCTTCTCCCATAGGAGCATTTCAGATCACTCGTCAGATCAAGGCCCATGACGGCAGTGTGTTCACGCTGTGTCAAATGAGGAATGGCACACTGTTGACCGGAGGAGGCAAAGACCACAAGATTATTCTGTGGGACCATGACCTCAACCCAGAGAGAGACATAGAGGTGGGACAGTAACCCCACCCTAACCACACTTTCATACACACATGCGCACACAACAGAAAATCATAAACTGGGAGATTTATATCTGAATAACTAAGACACTGACACCACAATACACACAATAACTTGCAAGGGTTCTGTGATTTCAAACACACGTCTGTGTTCCTTCCCGCATGCCCATGTAATAACGCCCAGAACACAGTAAAATAGACGTTCTCCTAATGAACATATAGCCTTTGTCTCTGTTTAGTGTTCTGTTTATTTTAGACTTGGCTTTGAAAACAAATGATTGTTTATCGTTGCTGACTCTCTTCCAGGTTCCCGATCAGTATGGCACCATCCGAGCCGTGGCTCAGGGGAAAGGGGAGCAATTCCTGGTGGGGACGTCACGGAACTTCATCCTGAGGGGAACTTTTAACGATGGGTTTCAAGTAGAAATGCAGGTGAGACATTTCCCTCATACAGATCACAAATAGAGACTAAAGGCACATCTCAAGCAGGAGGATGTGTCCGGCAAAATATGGAATCTTGTAAGCAGCTTGTTAAATATTTTTCATTATGAGGTTGTTGTATGATTATTATAGGATTACTCAGCTATGCCAAAGGAATTATGTTACATCCCCTGGCCACAGTAAAAACATTTGATCAATTTCACCACATAGGATCAGGCTTGTAGTATGTCCCTGTCTTTCTATCAGTGTACACATGGTGTACAACTGATTTTTTCACATTTCAGATAGGTGAGCTTTTATTAATCTCTTTTATCAGAGTACTGATCAAGCATGACTGATTCCTATTCTACAAATATTAAGTGTTTAATATATCCTACATTTAGGATGCATTCACATGCTAGTATATATTTTTTTGCATCATGAACACTGCTGGACCATGACCATGAATCAGCGACGACCCCAGTTGCGTCATATCCGGCCAGGAGCTGAGTGGCGTAGTTAGGCTGTGATTTTCCAGAGCTCTCTGGCCACCCTTTAACTCATGTAGATTTTTTCCAACGTTCTGTCCCAGTGTAAACAGGCTGGAGAAAGCATTCCACGCACTCTTTCAGCACCAGCCAACTCTTGCTACTAGCCCTTCCTGTTTTACGCTATGAGGTTGCTTTAAATGTGCCTGTGTATGTGTGTGTATGTATATATGTACTCATATTTGATCTTTTTCTCAGTTAACAATATCCACACATGACACCTTGCTTTCAGATGAGCTACCCAGTTTGTATTCCCATAGTCAACTTTCATGTTGTCACACACAGGAACTTTCCAAGTTTCTTATGGGACTCTGATATATTGCACATAATTGCTCTTTCATTCATTTCACCCTTGTTTTTCTTGCGCTTCAGGGTCACACAGATGAGCTGTGGGGTCTGGCCAGTCACCCGTTTAAGGACCTGTTCCTCACCTGTGCCCAGGACAGGCAAGTATGTCTGTGGAACTCAGTGGACCACTCGCTGGATTGGACCAGACTGCTGGATGTAAGAGCCTATGCACCTCCTCACACATTAACAGACACACACACACACACACACACACACACACACACACACACAAACACACACACACAAACACAAATATGTGTGTATGTATGCGTATATTTATGTTTGGATGAAAACATCTGATAAATGCTGTATGTAGACAGCATACCCATTTAGAAGAGTTTAATTACTTGATCACAGCAGGAAAGAAGTTTATCTTGGAACAGACAGTCTTTGTTTTTAATGAGTCTATAGTCCTTCACAGAAGGAAGTAATTGAAAATAATGGTAAACAGAATGAGAGGAATACCAAATGATCCTCTTTTCTCCATTAAGGGTGCACTGAGTATAAACAGATTTAACTGAAAGAAATTAGCTCTGAATCTTTACAAACAGTACCTTGCAATGTGTCATGGATCTGAATATCTGCCTTTAATCTGGCTGATGTCTTTAATCTGGCTGAAGTGGAACATTAAAAAAAATGACAGCTTACACATACTGTGAAATATGCTGATAAAACACTCATGATGCTGATGATCATGATAATAGTATTAATTATAGAGATGATGCTGGTGTTGATCTCTTGCAGGAGCATGGGCACTGTGCAGACTTCCATCCTAGCGGTGCTGTGGTTGCCATCGGTACTCACTCAGGGAAGTAAGTTACTGTCTTGCAAAACCTTTTTCACCTCATTAGACTGTTCTCTAAGGTGTTTGCTCATATTTGGGCTAGTTCAAGCCAAAGCCCCCTCTCTGTTTGTGTAGGTGGTATGCTCTGGACGCTGAGACTAGGGACTTGGTGGCCATCCACACAGATGGGAATGAGCAGCTGTCGGTTATGCGCTACTCTGTAGGTAAGTAAGAGAAAATGTGCGTCTGTCTGTGATACCATATGGATTTACATTTACGGCATTTATCGGTGCGTTACGGCATCCACTGATCATGATTTTTTGACAATTTCAACGCTCGTTACAGCTTAGTTGGTAGCTGGCCAATTTTATTAGCCTTTTTTAAACTGGCGATCACACTGTGTAGACAGAATGAACATGTAAACACACCAGCACATTTCTAGTCAGAGTCTGATCACGTATCCTAGAGTGAACACACTAGAGAAAAATCAAAAGCTCACTGCCCCTTCTATCTCTTACCTCTTTTTTCCTTTCTTTCTTTCTCTCTTTTCCCTGCCTTTCCCAGATGGCACACTGCTAGCAGTGGGATCACATGATAACTTCATTTACCTCTACACAGTGTCGGATAAAGGACGCAAGTACAGCAGATACGGGAAATGCACTGTAAGTTTCTCATTAATGTCTAATTGTGTGTGTGTGTGTTTGTGCGCGTGAGTGGACGTATCTGTGGATGGTTGCGCTATCTGTGTCTTTATCAGCCCTTAAGTGGAAACAGTAAGGTTCAGAGCCTCTTTTTAATGACGTTTGTGACTGTTGACTTAAACCCTCACTGGAGTCTTTGTAGCAGTGCTGGGTTCAGCCGAGTTCCCTCTGAGATATCATAATGTCTGATGTCTTAATGTGGAGCTGTGCATGTGGTGTGTGCATGTCTGAGGGGAAAGACAGAGTCCGCACACAATGGGTGTACATTTTTGTGTGTGATGAAATGGATAAATAGAAGTAAGCAGTTATTAAGTCAGACCCAAACCCATTAGATAATGCACTACATTGATGATTTGTGGTCTCTGAAGCGGTGTAATATTTATGCGTCTGTATAATACTTGTCTTTTTGAAGTGTAGAGGTCCTGAGAGGCTCAGGAGAGGTGAGCGTTTATGAAGCGTGTTGTTGGACCGGCTGTGACCTGCTGCTGGTCTCACTGGGCCGGAACCCACAGAGACTCTAAAAATATGAATCCTGCCTCTGTTCGACCTGTTTTCTTTTCCCTCCTTTTGCCAGCCTTTTCAACTTGCTTTGGTTCTTTCTTTCAGTCTTTCTGTCTTTCTTTCTCTCTGTTTGGTCAAAAAGAGTTCATTTACAAGTCACAGCCTTTGTCTCATAGACTGTACACAGAGGCGACTCTGTGTGTGTCCGACTCATGTGAATGTGGCTAAGTCACCGCAAACCTCCGGTGATGGATCGTTCGTCTCTTTTGACCTAGTTGGAGGACGCAGCACACTCGCACAAGAGGAAAAGGAGGCAGATGAGCTGCAGTACATGAGCCGCAGTTCAGGACAGAGTGAGACGTTGTGGCAAAGTCAGCCTGTGAATTTATTAACTCTGTCAGATGATAAAATGTTTAAAGCAAGCGCAGCATGTACAGACAAGCATTGCAGCAGCTATGTACACATAGCACACTGCACGTACAGTGTACGTATGCCGGGGACTGGAAGGGAATGCACAGCTGCATAATAAAATGTGTTGTCTCGGAGGGACAGTAAGGGTGTGTGTGTGTGTGTGGATGGGGGCCCAGTCGGGTGGAAATGAAGGCACAGTAAGATGATTTTTGGAACAGCAAAATACATTGTTTTTCTGTGGTGCTGATTTATTTGAATTTGTGTATGTGGTAGTAAAAAGCTGCATGTGTTTTGCATACATGCAGTTTGATGACACTGATGTGTGTGTGTGTGTGTGTGTGTGTGTGTGTGTGTGTGTGTGTGTGTGTGTGTGTGTGTGTGTGTGTGT
>JBBPDC010000149.1:8970730-8985035 GCA_037974485.1 Hemigrammopetersius urotaenia | reverse complement strand
CTTGGTGAATGGGTTAAATGCAGAGGAAGAATTTCGTGCTGTTCACACTGTGTGCTGTGGTGTGTTCACGTATGATCACTTTCACAACTACATAAACCCGTAGCCACACCCCTTCTGGAATGTTCAGATTTCAGAGGTGGCTTAATAGCTTGTTTCCAGTCACATGATGCTCTCCATCTGCAATTTGCACCACAGCAACACAGTGATGTGACATCATATGAAAAGACCCCATACAGTCTGAGCTGTGACCCTGACATCCTTCTACAGCCTGTGAGGAAGGTAATACAGCAAGCTTTCTTTGAAGAGTGGGTTTTACTAATGATGCATAACCAAACAGGTCCCTTGCTCAGCTGATTCCATGCTGCTCCTTCCCTCTAGGCATTTTCAGGGGTAATTTGCATAAAATCAAAGGCACTGAAGTTTGGTGAATTGCTTTTTCAGTTAACTTAAGAGTGGATTTGTGAGTGTGAAACAAATGTTAATAGTTCCCTCTGTATTTTTATATTTCTGTGTTTTTAACATAGAGGTGTGTTTATACTTTCAATCCAGCCGGTTTAATAATATAATGTTAATCACAGATGAAGACTATTGAATCGAACATGATGCATCACAGCTTTCATGTGCAATGGTGGGGCCCTATGTTGTTCAGGAGGTGGCTTGCTATAATTTCATTTCTGAGTTACCCTTTATGATTTTTAAGATGACATTCATTTATTCATTAATTTTCTGTAACCGTTTAAAACTCAGTAGGGTTGCGTGTACAGGCACGGAGCAGGGACTCACCGTAGGATTTTAAGATTGCAATATTTTTTTTAATTCTGTGGGCTTTAGCAATCTTTTTTATGGTGACTGCCTAACCTCAAACATCTAACAGCCCTGGCAAACTGCTATATACAGTGGGTGGGCATAATATCAGGAAAGGGAATAACAATACATTATCAAACACCTACAGGGATTATAAGCCACCCTTCAACAACAGCATTGCTTTTATGCCACAGTGTCCTACTCCTAAAATGTGTGTAGGGGGGATATTAAACTGGGGGTTGGAAATTCTTTTTTATACTCTGCACCCATTAGATACTCATAGGGTTCCTAATTCCTGATGTCTAGTGTTTGGCCGTGTTGATGTGATTTTTGTTCTAATCTCATAATTGGCACCCTTGCATTTAAGGGTGCTCCAAAATGCATGCTTTGAGAACATAGAAATAATCAGAGACTTCTCTTCAGTACAGACACTTCACACGTTCTCCAGGGTCTTATTTCTTTTTGACTTCTTTTGGTCTTCAGCTCACCCCACAAAATTTCAAATGGAGTTTAGTACAGCGTGTTTTAATATTAAAGCCATATTTTGTAGTTGCTTTTCTTTGTATATAAACCTTTTAGTCCCACAAGTGGGGACATTTGCAAATCCAAAGAAAAAAACCCCAAAAATGAGTTTTTATGTCCAAATCCACTTGTAGTTTTGTCTCATAGCACTTTCATTTGTGGTTAGATGAAAGGCTTCCTTTTATCCAAGTAATTTGATGGGTCAAAGATTTAATAATTAATGTACTACTGTGTTTCCTATTGTATTATTGCATTTCCTAATCTTTATGTTGATAAATATGTGAATTGGCCTGTTACCTCATATTTATACAGCAGTAAAACAGAAAATAATGGCTTTAAAATTCTTGAAAACAAACTGGAACACGGTTTATATACATTTTGTTCATAAAGAGAGATGACTATTTTGATGCAGGCGGTTTTGTAAACAAAGGTGATGGTTGTTGGTTTTAGGTAGTTTAATTATTGCATATTTTCAATGTAAAATTAACCACATTTATATCTATCTTTACTGAGGACGCTAAAGATTCTGTCAGTTTAACATATTGGGGAAAAATAAAACAAACACAAAATGTGTCACACCTTCTGCACAGGCCCAGGGATCTCACTCTTTACCAATATGTTCAATTCAGTAAACAAACAGTAATTGTGCAGAAGTGTTTTCAGTACAGGTTGGGCTGCTGCTGTTCTACGTAGTTGTCTTTGTAATGATGACTTAACATCTTCATGTGGGATTTACATGTGTATCTATTATCTACTGAATGATGAAACCTAAAATCAAAAAACCTTTGGAGAAATTAACATTTCCTCTTTAAAAAAAAAACTGTTCTTTACCGTTTCATCACAGGCACTTTGCATATTCACAGCACAGTAGGCTTTTCCTTGCTTTTTACAAACAAAATATATTTATTCTCAAGAAAAATTACAAGAACATCATTTACAGTTAAACATGTAATTACAGATTAGTGGCCATGGAAATCTTGTTTGAAAATACAAACACGTAGTGTCGGCTTCCGAAAAACTGAGGCCATCTTGTTCTGGACATCAGCAGAATTACTGCAAGCATAAACACCCTTCAGCAGAGTACTCTGCAGCTGACAGAACAACAGGGGGGGAAAAGTGTCAAAACCCATTGAAGGTGCAAACTGCTTGCACAGTTCCCATTCATTTTAATTATCTGCCCCCCCCCAAACATATTTTTACTTTATCGTCAAAATGTGTCATGGCCCACTTGCTTATTTAACCATCAGCACATTATAGTCATAGCATGTAATAAACCCAGCCCAATCTCAAGAAGAAAGATTCCCGATGACTGCTTTTTAAGCCTCTTACTTTACATGTTTTAAACCGAAGTACTTGCAAGGCTTCTTGAGGTGATACTGGTAAAACCAGACCCCTGGCTATAAATAAAGATTATTGGGAAGTGAAGGAACATGGCAGGAGTAAAGCAATTCTGCAGTTGTCTTTGGGAGAAGAGTCTTAATAGTCCATCCTGTTGCTCCCACCTGTAATAATAATCTGACAAATCCAGCGAGGGAAGAAGATTGAAGTCACTGTGGCTTTTTGGGCTGGGCAGCAATGTACAGGGCCATTAGGCAGTAGAGGGTTCCCCCAATTGTTAAGCCCATTGTAGTCCTGTACAGTAGTCGGTCCATGACACCACGCTTAAGGTGAATGGGAACTCCATCAGCTTTCTGTGAATGGTACAAAGAATTTCAGTTACAAAGCAACACCGGCTTTTAGTGAACAGCTTCCTATATCTTTTGAAACCAGAACCTAAACTCAGACTTGTGATATTCCCAGAGCAACAGCCTTTCGTATCCTTTCAAAGATGTACTTGAGAAACATTACCAATTGGTGAGATATATCAAAGTAAATCTGACATAATGACTGTTAAGACTATGATGATGAATATCCTTACAGCATACCCAATAAAGGAAAATATAAGAAAGTAGTTTTTAATGCAGCAGAGATGCCAGTTAAGCTTATCTTTCAGTGTACTAGAAGAACTGACTTCCAGACTTCACTTGGTAGATACATTTTTTTTCATTTGTATACAGTCAAGCCCAAAATTATTCACACCCCTGGCAAATTTTGACTTAGTTACTTTTATTTAACAAGTTTCTTCTTGACTGGAAATGACACAAGAAGATAGTAAGACGATATATATTTCTCAGCTTTTATTTACATTTAAACAAAAAAAGGCATGTCCATCATTTTTCATACCCTTCTCAATAATCAATCGAAAAGTCTTTATTGCTTTTTGTATGCCTCTACTGGTATTTTCCCCACAGACTGTGACAGTTTGCAAAATGTATGAATAAGGACACTTTTTGTTCAAATGTAAATAAAAGCTGAGAAATATTTTTTTTCCCACAATTCCTCTTGTACACCGTCTCATAATCTTCTGGGAGATGCCCGTGTCATTTCCAATCAAGAAGAAACTTGCTTGTTGAATAAAAGTAACTAAGTCAAAATTTTCCAGGGATATAAATAATGTGGGACTTGACTGTATATAAACTGTTCATGAAATGGTTTTGGCCACTGTTAAACATCCTCTGAGGTGGTAATAAGTTGAAATTACAGATGAATGTCATGCAGATACAAAATTCTAGAAATCTGTTGTGGAAAAGTCATAAAGAAGGTGTAATACCTGAAAGATCTTTTGCAGTTCAGGGACCTTATTAGACCCCATGTACTCTGCCACAGTCTCTGCTTCTGACACCAATTTTGTAGGAGAGGCAAAGATCATAGGAGCAGGTTGTGACGGCAGCGTAGGCTTCAGCCCCTATGTAAAAAGATCACCAGTTACTAGTAGACAGTGCGAAAATGCAGCATTAAATTTGCCTTTTGTACACACAGTGAAGGCACAAGAACTGAGATAAGCACAGGAATGGGATGAAAACAAGGTCACAATGGCAGCCACCAGAGCGGCCCACATTAATGTGACACAGAGGTGCACAAACACTGCATTTCTAAGCTAATAATAAGATTATATTTTCTAACCTGTACATTCCCAAACACACGTATGATGTACCTTAAAACCATAACACTTTAAAATTCACTAAGCGTTAAAAAGTAGCTGAATATCAATAACAGATTACTACTGGTCTGGCAATAGGTTCTATAATTCTGATATTTAATAATTAACATACAGCTTACATCCTCCAGTCTTGTGAAGCTTTTCAAATATATATTAGAGCCAAACAGGCATCTCAGCTAGACCGATCACAGACTTTAAGAATAGCTGGTCTGCCTATCAAATACATTTAAATTTAAAGAAAAGTTGGTCTACCTAACACACTTTTTAAAATCAGCCGATCAACCTAAAATATTGCCACATCACAGACTACTAAATGTGAATAAAACATTTAAGATTTTGTTGTGCTCCGTTAGCATTAAAGCTAAATGCTCTTGTGCATGGCTAAGCGCTGTGAAGGTCACCGGGGCTCACACTGACTGGTTTTCTCCACAAAATAACTCCAACTCTTATTACCTGGGGGTAGTAGGCGCTCGGCGGGGTGGTCCCGGTTAGTCTCCCCGTCACTCCGCTAATTTTGTAGTACATGTTTGAGGAGAAAAGTGTCTATAACAGGCAGAGAAGAGGCTGCGGCTCCTACTCCCGGAGAACCCAGGCCTGACCGTGTGTGATTGACGTCACAGAGTCTCCAGTGCGCACGCGTAGATCTTTTTTTTTCCTCCACGTGGCCCCGACAGTCTTCTTAACCGCCGAGCCTTCTGTATACAAAATGTGACCAAAAGTATTGGGACGACTATCCATTACACCAACCGAGGAACTGTATTCAACTGTATTCAAATACATAGACTTTAATAAGTTTGCCCCCACCCCTTTGCAGCTATAATAGCTTGCACTATTCTTAGAAGGCTTTCCACAAGATTTTGAAGTTTCTGTGGGAATGTGCCACTAGTCCAAACCCTGGAAAACAGGTTTGTCTCAATAATAGTCAGGGGTTGAAATCATTTTTGCTGTAGTACTTTAATGGGTACCTACATGATACTGGTACGCAACAAAATGAAAAATTTTTCAGAAATTAAAGTCAGAAATTAGGTACGTATTTGTGCTGTGAAGACAGATAACTGGTGTGCATTTTGTATACCACTTAGGTCTATTCTGACTTGTGTATCACTTATGTCAATACCCCTTATAGTATATATTCTGTTAAATATAATTTCTCAATGAGCCTCTTTAATGAATGTCTGGTAATATTTTACACATACAGAGCATACTGGGGTGACAATTTGTAGAAAATATTAATCTGTAATATTACATTTTGTAAACTAAAGGCTTATTTTATAGATGGTATTAATGCACTATATGTATATCTTACAGCGGTTTATGAACATATTTTGCTTTTGTATCAAAATTACAGGGGCACATGCTCTTTAGTTAGTATTTTTCCTTACTTACCTAATATTAGTACATATTTCTTTTACTAATGGAACTTTATTCTAATGTTATGTTATTGTAATGTTATTTTGAATTGTTCTAATGTCTAATATGCTAATATTACAATAAGTACAAAAAAATGCAGTGGCCTAAATCGTAGGTAATAGTAGGTAAGTGTATGTTCACATAACCTTTCACCAACCTCTCCTTGTGGAAGGCCAGTATTACTTTGGCTTAATCAATTCTCAAATGCATTAGACCTAAATAAGGAGTGCTTTCACAAATCAATGCAATGGATGGAGACATAGATGATTAATCTGGAACCAAACCTGTGTTCTTCTAAACAGCTCACAAAACATCTCAAAAACGACAACGACACAGAATCATATTTCATCATCAGAAATGTATTGATACTTCAGAGTTTTTAGAAGGCTGCAGGAGCCTTTACAGAGACACCTTATTTGCTACTTTATACAAAATAGACTTTCTATTTCAAAAAGATAGGGAGTGCTAAAACAGTCAAAAAGATCAGGCGTATCTATACTTTCACAAAAGTAGCAGCTCGTCTAGGCTATAACAAAACATTTAACCCCACGGCACCTCCTGGTTTAAATTCCCCACAAAAAAAGCTCAAGCCATTTACAAAGCAAAGCAACTGTGTGTCCTGTGTGGTCTTTCCCTTCTTTGTTTCTTTCTTTCTTTTTTATTATGATAAATAATTAAATCAAGATGAATTTGAGTTCAAGTGACCTACAAGGTCATCAGTATTTCTTCATAATTGATAGTAAATCAGAGTATAATACAAAGTTGTCAAATGATCACACAGTTGATAGGTTGCAAAACAGTCACAGTGAGCAGTGGTAGCAAAAAAAAAAAAACAGCTTTCATTTTGTTATCTTTATCTTCACTAGAATGCTAGATTTTATATTAGAGTTTATATTCTTAGTAATGTAACACTTTTTGCAAATAATACTTTCCGTATTAATTAGTTATGTTCTGTATCGCTCCATTCTTAATTCTCAGTTAAAAAGTTCTCCTCCAACATGCCTTAAATATGGCTTTCATTAACACTGTGGCAAGGAGAGGGCTCTGGAAATATTAGTAATTAAGATTCCACCTTTCTAATGAAGTAATCTTAATTATGAGCTTCCATGGCCTTTGGCACATATCTTTGCCATGGGATCGTGTTCATTTTTCATGGGAATTCTGAGCATTTCATTAGAGTCTGCTTGCCTTGACAAGCAGAGTAAATGAGAATCATGTTTACTGTGGTTATTGAAATGGACTCAGCTGAGAAGCAATGGGATAAAAATTCTCTTTACTGAGTACTGACTGACTGCTTGAGTCAGACCACTGGTGCTTTGAATTCCTCTCTTCTCTGTGTTTGTAGAAAAAAAAAACCTTCAAATACAGAGAGAGAAAGAGAGAGAGGGAGAGAGAGAGAGAGAGAGAGAAAGATAGAGAGCTAAAAGAGATCAGTGTAAGTGCAATGAAGTTAATGTTAGTCAGGTAGCAACACTGCACTGGTAAACACATATCTCTCAGAATAATCAGGGGTTTAATTAGTGAGCAGGGAGATGCTGTAGCATGTCAGACACATCTTCATTCCTGCCATCAGTCTCGAAATGGATCATCTTCAAATCACTTCCACATACCCTCAAAGACTCAGGGAGCACTCGGCGTCTCATGGGGAAAGCACTGAATTGTGACGGCACTGAATGAATGAAGATGCTCATTAGTGACAATAACAGCAATAACAGCTAGGCGTACCAACGCCTCTAACAACTGAAGGAAATATGTCAGGATGTGAGACGAGTTTGTGAAGTGTTAACGTCCTCTATCAGACTGCGTTTTTCAGGGGCGTTGAAGGTGCTCTCATCATCTGACGCTTAGGTGTGATATTCCACCTCCATTTGTTGTTAAATGAACCGTGTGATTTGTAGCTGTGTAGCGGTGGTTTTCAGGATAAAACCCTGTTTTTATCCTATTGTAAACATTTTAGGCCTTATGCTTAGAAGACCATCACCATTTCTTTCTAATCATATCTAAGAAGAATTGCCATTTTCCACTAATATGAAAAACAACTTTATACTGGAGACCCCAAACCCTGGAACTGATTATACCACTGCACTGCACATTGTTTTTTTCCCTGCACTCTGATGTGCCTAATCAAACTAATAGGTTCTTCAGCAAGCTCTTCTTGAGCTGAATGGATGTTTAATTTTATTTGAATAGATTTTTAATGTTTCTTAACTGTACAGAGCTTCACTAGCTAATGTTTCATCAGAATACAAGAAAGAGAGGCCTGCATTTTCTGTAAGTTATGGAGGGTGTTTGCAGAATGCCAGTCTGCATATCTAAGACCACACGTTGGAACATAGACAGTCTATCACATAAGATGGTGTTAGACCTTTCAGTGTCAGAGGAGAGAAAACATGTGCAGTACAGGAGTACTCCAGGGCCGGATTGAGAATCTATGCTTAATTCAAGAAAAAGCCTGGAGATACATCTGACTGCAACTTGGAAACAGAAGGGAAAATGAACTATTTGAAATAACAGTGTCAGCATCATAGAAATGATAAGTAAGGATTTATTTTCTGAGAAAAAAAAACTGAACTAAAAATAAATTCATGTCAATTTGCAGCCAAAACAGCCTGTCAGTGAAACACATCAGCCACCTCCTGAGGAAACCTCTGATCCCCAGTTGTTTTTCCACTGAATATTTCTTCCGTCTGTCTCCATGTAGGTGTCTCATATGAAGCCCAAAAAACAGTACAAAACCACATGATCTAAACTAGTAAAAGTGCTTAAAAATTGTGTTTGTGGACATTCAAGGTTTCTGCATACGCCTGAACAACGCTGACAATTTTTTGATTTTACAAGAAAATCTGCTTTCTATAGGAGTGAAACCAAGGGGTATAAAAAGTAGGCCAAGGATATTTACAAGGCATCGTGGTTCCCAGGTCCCGTGGATGTTGTCTCTCACTGCATTTCCCCACTTCTACCTTAGGCAGACTGTAAAAGAAAACCCTAAAACATCATATAATGTCAGAACACCTCCTATATCTGCCTCACAGATGGCAGAGCAACAACAAAACCACCATATATATGGTGAGCTGATGAGAAGGATGACATTGTAGATAGGAGTGTGTCCTGAGGCAAAATTGTATTTTAAGATCTTTCCAGGAACATTGTGGATCCTGAAAAAGAGGGTTTCCTGTAAGAGCCAAAGCTGGTCATGGTAGAATTACGATTCCCAAGCCTATTCCGCTGCTATAGTGTGAAGCTTTGTTGAATTATAGAAGAGACTGGCAATCTGTGTATTGTTGGGAGCACTCTATGTGCACTGTTTGGTACCATCCAAACTGTCTAGCAGCACTCAGTGTCAACACTCATGCTTCGTGGAACCTCTGTCTCCCACTTTACATAGGTGCCGATGCTGCACGGCTGCCTACACAGCTGAGCTCACTCCTCTCTCACTCCTTTTCGCCTCCCCTCTCTCCCACTCTCCTGCTCGCCATCCCTCATTATCCCTGAAGGATTTCTGTCACACTCAATTGGATTCTGCAGAAATATTTCGTTTGCTGGTGAACGCTTAAATGCATATTCTGTTTGCACTCTTCACCTTAACAGTTATGCAACTCCATAACACTGCTTGCTATATTGCCTTCAAAAGTTTGACTGCTCCTGAGTTTTAGAATGTGGTTTTGAATGACAAACCCAGGTATCACAAAAGAACTTTTGCATCTTTTTTAGATGTTTAATGTGTCTGCCAAGACTGTGGGCAGACTAGAATGCATTCAGAAGCGAAATCCCTTCGATGGCTGCGAGCCACAGCTAGAGGATGAAGCGCATGTCTGTCGGGCTGTGAGGGAGAAGCTTTTTAGCGTGTGTGTGTGCGTGTGGAGTGCTTTCAAGACCCCTGGTTGACATGACAAAGCTGCCCTCTGCCAGTGCCCCTGACAGGGACATCTGGCCTGAAAGCCACTGTCGCCATGGTAGCCTCCCCCTCCGCTCTGGAAGCTCAGTAACAGCAGCTACTGTAAAAACCACACAGCTGAGCGAAACCTGGCATGCATCGCTTCATCCTGTTGCTTCCTAAAAATAAATTGCCCGAGGTGAGCCAGCTGGATAAACTGTGGGCCCTTGACTCGGGCCATGGAGGGGCGCAGAGTCTGCAGGTATACACTCCAACCATCCGCCACAACAACTGACCTGACTAAACAGGCTTCTTTTTTAACCCCTAAGACTCTAAGGAGCTGTCACCATGTCTAGATTTCCCTTTATCCTTCCTTTAACTTATGAGTCATACACATTCTTACAAATACATGCAACGCTTTTAGGTTCCCTAACAAGTCTTACAATTGATGATTCTCTAGAGCACTATGTTTAGATCTGCAAGTGTTAATGACCTTTACAAGGTATAAAGGGGAAAATGAGAAATTTAGTTCCTGGAGGCTTTGTAGAGTTAATATCACCCATCCAGACTGCGAGTGTTTACCATTTAAATGGCAGAAGATGCCATTGGTGAACATTATAATATGTTGGAAAAGAAGATAACTAAGAAGATAACTCATGAGAGAATACATTTTCCAAAAACAAATCTGTGTCATTACAAACCTAGGCAATTGAAGAACCTCCTTCAAAGAGTTAAAATCACCGATACTGTACCTTTATACTTTATAGTGTAGTAGTACATAAATAAACAATAGCTATTTTAAGTCCTAGGATTATTATCGGAATAATAAGCCTAGAGTTTAAGGGGTTAAGTGGAGAATACCTGTGAGAAATCAGAAGATGTGACGCAGGGCTGGAATTAATACCTGTGGACACTTGGCTCCTCAATGGACTGAGTTTGAGGTAGCCCAAATGTTAAACCCAGATACATGTGTTTAGACCAAACTCCCTTCAGCTCTACCTGAGAGCAGAGATCAGATCACTAGGCCAAGAGGACTGACTGAGCCTCTGGGTGAAGGCAAGAAGCAGGCCCACTGCAAAGGACATTGTCTGTGAGAGATTTTGGTCAGTTGAGGAACTCAACCGAGAGGCTCCTGGTGCAGCGTGCGGAGCGGAACTTGAGTTCGTGGTAGCACTGCACGAAGCTGTGGTAGATGAAGGTAATGGGCAGTGCCAGGAGGACAATTCCACTCACAACGCACAGGCCGCCCAGCACGCGCCCCGGCACGGTGATGGGGTACATGTCTCCATAGCCGACAGTCGTCATGGAGATAATAACCCACCAGCAGGCGGCGGGGATGCTGGCATACTCCTCGTTCCCAGACTTGACGTCCAGTCCATGCTCCAGCAGCTGAGCAAGGGCGCCAAAGATGGCCATAGCCACACAAATGAAGACGAGCAGCATGACCATCTCGCGGTAGCAGCGTCGCAGCGTCAGCCCCAGCGTCTGCAGACCTAGGAAGTGGCGCGCCAGTTTGATGACCCAAAAAATGCGCATCATGCGCAGCACGCGCAGAGTCACACCAGCCCGCTGCAGCTGAGAGTTCTCGCCGGTCAGGACCGTCATGGTTACTGAGATGTAGTACGGCGTTATGGCCAGCAGGTCGATGATGTTCAGCGGCCGCCGCACAAACTCACACTTGTCACGGGACACAATGAAGCGCACAATGCACTCCGCGGTGAACCAGCCGATGCACACCGCTTCGATGATCCTAAGCAGAAGCACAGTTATAGGGGAGAAACGGAAAGAGCTATTAAGAGAAATGGAAGCATTGATTCAGCTCAGTATGAAATTGCACTGACAAGCAGCATGATCTACATCCAATAATAAGTGGAGCCAAATGAATCAAATGAGAATCAGCAGTCCAATTAAAAGTACCTGCCTCTTGAGAGAGATTAAAAAACAGTGTCTCGTCTCCCTAATATGCTTGAAGAGTGACTATGGATCAACCTTCTGTGCTGCTTCAAAATACAGCAGTGATAATCAGTTTCCAAAATTGCACTCTAAATAGCCAATTACTAATCCTCAATTAGTGTAGACCTTATTATTCACATAATATACAGGCAAGTTCATTTCGGTGTGAAATTGACTTATTGTTATCTTGTAAGAACTACTCTACGACATTAACCATGCATGCACCTAAAAACCCTGTGAGGCCTAGCAACCTTTTTTGGCACTTCTATCCCTTTTCATCAAAAAGACTACAGGTCTGACTTGGACAATGCTGATTAAAGAAGGCCAATCTTTTAGTTTCTAATCTGTTGTAATGGAAAATTATCATCCACATCATATATGAAAAGCTTATTTTATATGCCTTTTTGTACAGGGGGCATTAATAAGAATGCAAAAGGCCTTAAAATTAAGGAATGTTGTTGCTAGGCCTGCTAGAGTTTTAAAAAATAAATAATAAGAAAAAGCCACCAAATCTAATCAAGTCCAATTCAGGGCCCAGTCACAAATAAGGGCTTTAGTCAAATGTATTAATATTTCATGCTAATGTCTCTGTTGCTGTTATTAATATCGTCACTGTCATTTCAAAACCTCATATCTTTTTCATAACTTCATAAATTTGTCATTTTGTATTTGTTTTGAAACTTAAAAAAAAATGGCAGCTCTCTTTATATTGCGTGAATATTTCATTAACAGTTAGCCAACTGAAATGGTCCAATAATAAAATCTGCTAATATTAACACTGGACTTTTCCAGTCAAGAGGCTTTTTCACGAGAGTGACGATATAAAGTAGGTTCTCGGGAGTGGCTGCAGTGCACTCTACTGAAAAATGCTGGATGACAGTGTAGTACCCAAAGTTTCCAGAAACAACGAGCGTTTCGGTTTAAAGTCCTTTGTCAGCTGGGCAAAGTGCTCCATTTTGTTTGAAATGCACTTTGCTCACACAGCTGATGAAGGACTTCTGTTTGAAACCTTCCGTTTCTCTGAAAACGTTCATGCTTTGAGTTGATGATTATTTATTAATAGCTATTAATATTATTCACATTATGAATTGCTTTTTTAATGAGTCCATAGCTATGCTGGGCATCCTGAAAAGGAGGCATACATCAAGAGATGGCAACATAAAAGACAGGAAAGGATGATGTGTGCAAAGTTTCTGTTTCTTTAAATGCAGCTTTCTACAAACGTGATTGCAGAGCGACTGTTTCACATCCACTTGAATTTAAATCTGTCACACAAATTGTGCCACTTCCTTAAATTATGTGACAGGACTGAGTGCCATTTTTTAAAAACATGTCAAATCCAAACTAATGTTTTCAAGTGTCAAGTGGTGTGGAACTAATGGCGACGTCGAAGGGACAGGCGGTCCATATTTTATCAAAGAAAATGCTTACTGTAAAGACACTGAACTGGAATCAAAGCACAGTTTTAGAAAGAAAAAATTCTGTAAAATGTTGAGTGTTGTCAGTAATGTTACCTGTCATATATCAGTGACATCATGTGTGATTACATGATAAACCTGACATTTCACCGAAACAAATTATACTTAAGACTCACACACACCCACACACACACACACACACACACACACACACATGGCTGGGCGCTCCTCAGGTACCAGTACCTTCAGAACAGTCCACGGGGCAGTGTAGATACAAGACAGACAGACATAGAGGTTAAAAAGACATGGAAACACCACTGCAGAGATGTTACAGGAAAGGGTATCAATACCTGACAACTAATTATTCATGTTACTCATGCATTCACCTCCAGTAGTCCAAGATTTGTTAACACCTTAATAGAAATTGATGTCTACCTTACTGTGCAATAAGAATTTCTGCCTATTCAGTGCCCACTGATTTAATCTGTGAACTAGTAGAAAAATAATGGAAAGTGAACTTATTGACGCTTCAGTACCTTGGAGAGAGGCCGTTTCCACCTGATTTGCTCTGTGAGCGTGTAATTGCCCAGTCGACACAATGAGACTGTAAAGTTAGCATAAATTTGCAATATACAGCATTTTCATGTTTTACTCTATACACCTTTGTACTTAAAAAGATTGCAGGAAGTACCATTTACTCTTTACAGCGTACCTTTCTTTTGGAATGTATTTTGTGCTTGAGGACAAAAGACAGACATATAAAAAGTGTGATACAACACAAAACATTACACATGAATGGGTCATTTGGTCATATGTCATATCACAAGTTATAGAGATGTATGTTTTAATCTCTAAGTGTCAAAGCCATACTTAAATCTCTTATTAAAGCTCGTGTGGTAAATCTAGTTAATCTTTTATTATATTTCCATTTGCTCAAGTAGTCAGAATACACTAAGATGGGAAATAATTTCATATTTTTTTTATTACCTGATGGCTTGCCATATTTGAATCTTCTCCTGAGCACTCAAGATCCCTCCTCTAGACACTCCATACTCAAGATTCTTCCTCTGAACACTACACTCTCCTCCTTTAAACATCCACTATTTTGCTTATCCCTCCCAATTTCTCTATACATTCTATATCCCTGCGTACCTACTATAAACACTCTACTCTTCTAAACATTTACTCCTCCTTGTCTAAACACTATTCTTCCTCATCCAAACACTTTACTCTTCCTCATCCAAACACTTTACTCTTCCTCATCCAAACACTTTACTCTTCCTC
>JBBPDC010000149.1:8941087-8956487 GCA_037974485.1 Hemigrammopetersius urotaenia | reverse complement strand
AATGTTATGAGGGGCGTGGAGGCATGTTCTGATTTAGGACTCGAATGGCCTGAGGATAGAAGCTCCTCTTGAGTCTCCCTGTTTTGACCCTGATGGTGCGGAACCTTCTGCCTGATCAGTCCGTTACTGTGGTGGGACGAGTCCTTCGATGCTGGTACATAAACATGTATGAAATGTGGAAATAGGGACTATTGCAGGAGATTCTTGTAAGATTATATTTCAGGAGTCCTGGCAGGTAATGCAAACAAAGGAGATGCTGAGCATCGCTTTGGGGAAAAAATCTAAACAGAACAAAATTCTGGATGCAGCGCTTCTTCACATGACCGTTAAGCAGTTCCAGGAGCTTATTTGAGACCCACTCCGGGGTAGAGAAGGGAAGCCCCGGAAACTCCAGCTTCAGCCACTTAGTTCTACCTGGTCAGGGTCTTCGACACTGAAGACGGGCTGCCAGGTGTAACACTTCACTCTATTCTGTTTAAGAGGACATACACAAACACACCACGCTAACCAGTGCGCATGATGGGGAACGGACACTAGATCCCGGTTCAGGCTGGGTAAAAGTAGGGAGAAAGAGAAAGGCAGAATAGATGTAGGAAGAGGGAAGTGCTCAGTACTATGGCAACCTGCACAACCGGGGCGTGGTACACAAGGCGATAACAACATGACAACTATGTCTACCTGAGTTTAAAAAGGTTCATTTCTGTAAGTTTACTAATGAGGTCAAATGTGTAAAAAGATCACATCTCAGCATCGCCTACACATTCTGTAAATAGAAAAATATTCTGTCAGTAGTAGTTTAGGAAATATGCACAGATATCTGATTTGCATCCCTACGGGTTACTGGACTAGTCCATTAATATGTTAACATTGTGTGCACACATGCATTAATTTATATCATTTAGCAAACTATTAGTTATCACAGTTTAATGTACTTTAGCATAAGCTTTAAAAGTACTACATGTGGACTGTGTAAACATTATGGCACATTTTGTATTTAATTTTTTTCCCAGTGTGTTAAACTACATAGACACCATGGACTGACATATAATTTGTCCTGGTGGGTGTTCACATTCTTGCACATGACCATAAATACTCTGTGTTACTCAAGTCAAGGCTGGGCAAGGTCAAGTATAAATGTACTTTACCTTCCTTCATTTTAGTGATGTCAAACATAAATGTCAATATATAAAGAAAGTATTAATGTCCTAACATATCAAAATCAATAACGGTCAGGAAATTAAAGTATATACCTCAACGTGTTTTTCAATTATCTATTTGCCAGATAGACAAAAGTAATGTTGACCACATGTGCTCTCTCTCTTGTTCTTTTTGGCTTGGAGCTGCAATAAGAACATCAAAGGAACCACAAGTTTCCAGAAGCATATGTTTGGACTGAGGGACCAAGTTTCAAAATGACAATGTGCTCTAATGGCCAAACCTCATCTGTGTAATTATTAGTAGCATGCCTGAGTTCCGTCCACTGGGCTCCTTTGAAGATCAGGTGCTGTTTGATACACATTTGTAAAAGTTGTAGTGTGGAGTTACTGTCCAAAACAGCCAGGGGCTGATGACTCCCACAACTGAGGGGCTTTAAGGAAAAGGCCCTGACAGGAGCAATGCTTGAATAGATACGCAAAAGTATTTTTTTTTTTTGCCTCTGGTATTTTAGTTATGGAAAAACATGACAAATTGTTGCAATATAAAATCATTCATTCTTTGCATTCACACCATGCTTTGAAATGGTAAACAGTGAAATTAATGCACAAGTTCACTAAACGTGCTAAAAGACACTCCGTCATGTGTTGGCAACAAGTTAAAATAAGCCAGGTATAAATAAAACATGCTATTAAATACAATGATGAATAAAGTACAGTGAAGGAAATCATTCTTTGATCCTCAGCCGAATTTGTAAGTTTGGTCTCATCTGGCCACAAGTTTTCTCTGAATCATTTAGATGTTCACTAGCAAACTCAATATTGGCTGTACATGTGCCTTCTTGAATAGGGGGACCAAGATTTCAGTCCATTATGATGTAGTGTGTTACCAATTGTATTCTTAGTGACTGTGTTCACTAACAAGCTTCACTAACGGATCATTAACAAGCTTCTCCTGTGTAGTTCTGGGCTGAACCCTCACCCCATGAGGTAAGATACTGCATGGAGCTCCAGACTGAGGGCAGTTGAGGGTCATTTTATGTTTCTTCCACTATTATATGATTATTTCTTCCAAATAATCACACCAACTGTTGTCACCTTCTCACCATTTTCCTGCTGATGGTCTTGTAACAGATTCTGTGGACAGGTGTGCTTTATACACATAACGAGTTAAGTATCTGTAATTGATAGCTTGATTGTAATCTGTGTGAAACTGCCACACAGCCAGTCTGTGGGAGCCAGAAACCTGTCTGGGTTGTAGAGGATTAAATACTTAGTTCATTTTTTACTCTATGAGAAAGAAATAGTTCCCAAACACAACTTCATAGAAAAATCTAGGTGATGGGGCTTGGTGGGAAAGATTCTTGTCCCTGGACCAAGAAGACATGGGTTTGAATTCCACCTTAAGCACACCAACACTCGGTTCCTGAGCAAGTCCCTTAACCCCAAGTTGCTCCAGGGAGACTTTCCCCTGTAGTTAGGGAATGGAAGTCACTTTGGATAAAAGTGCCTGCTAAATAACATAAATGTAAACGTAAAATCACGGCAGTAATTCAGTACATGCCAAGCTTAAGTACAGGTGTGATTTTATTAGATTGTTTAAGATTACAGACATGCTTTAGTTCACAGAAATTATTATATATTCTCTGAAGACCTAGAAGGCCCCAATATAAGTCCCCAGCTACCTTCAATCAGTGCTCCCACCTGGTTATAAATGAATGTTGTTGATATTCTAATCTAATCCAATCTAATCTAATCGAGACGACTCTTGTCATTTACCCCACAACCTCAGTGGCCTCCTCATTTGAATTTCAGAGGACGCAGGCACAAGCCTTTTGTTCATTAATCAGTTCTCAAAGCCTACGTTTGACACCATCTAAAAAGAGCAGCTCTGCAGTGCAGGTCAGGGACTCAAGGGTGAAAAATCATCAGATGGGTGAACACAGCCACATTCAACTCCTTGCAATTCATGCAATAATCTGTAGAATATTTTACATTTAAAAGGGCCCCTGAATGATAATAATGATAATGATCTTTATACCCTTTATTTTGTTCTTCCCACCCGGAAATGTTATTTACATAAATAACTGATTAAAGACACTTTCAACAAATTGTTATTTTAAAGAGCAGTACTTGTGAATGAGATTTTTTAAGTTGGAAGAACCTCATTAAGCATACACTGAGTGAGTCTTTTAGGGAATTAAAACGTTTATTTTCTGGTGTACAGTTTTGTTTTGTGTGTCCTCTGGATTTAAGGTTCAAAGTCCACATACTGGCTTTAAGCATATTAAAAGCTTATGGCTGACCTCTGTGTAGGGACCTTTTTTCTCATCACTTTCAGTTTACTTAAGCTCAGTCTACTTAAGTGTATGGTTCACTTTTTTTTTTCCCCTCATGAAAATCAAGGAAATAGGAACTATGTAGCTTACATTTTCACCAGCAACCAAGCCTAGTTACCCTGTTATTTTTTTCCAAAGCTTAAGGAAGGACGCACTTGAATCCCTTGTCCCCCTTGAAGCTATCTGAAGAAGACAGCACACAGGAATACAAAGACCATGCGGTTTTAGGAGAGCATCTACACTTATCTAGGCAGAAATACAAAAATGGGCTCCAAAAGGAAATGTTAAACATTTGTAGCATTAGTAATACAGAGACGGTAAAGCAAAAGGAGGCTGTAAGTAAAGTGACAATTTGTCATATGTGAACACACCACAGCACACAGAGTGAACAGCACAAAATTCTTTCACTGCATAGAACCCATTCACCAAGTGAAGCAGGCCACCCGTTGCCCTAGGGCAATGGAATAGTGGCAGCTTCTTTATGCCCTCTTATTTGATCAGTAGGGTGGGTTAAAATGTAACAAACATTTTTTTGCACTCATGTAAGTGCAGGTGGATCTTATTCTATTCAGTAGAAATTATCTGATGCTTTATGATATGGATGAAAGGTTCCTTATACTAACTGCAGTACCTGGATATGTCTGCAAACTTTAAATGGACGTATATCTGTATTTAGGTGCATAATGGTTTTAGCAACAGTTCTTCAGTATCACCACCCAGTGGCAGTGCTACACTATTACAAAAGAAGGTCCACTGGACAGACTCACACACGCAGTTAGTATGTTATATTGCAATTAAAAAATGGGGGACAATTTTGCCTTCTCTGCAGACTAATAAAACACAAGGTGCACTGCCCTGTTACCTTCTAGGCAGCTACTTACTGAAAACAAGTCTTAATGTATTCAAAATGTCAGCTAATGTATGGTTACAAATTTAATAACTAACTGTATTCCTCTCTCATTATTCTCCCTAATCTTGCTGCCTCTCCTTTTGTTTTCTGTTAACTTGTAATCCCTCTCATGTTTTCACCTTATTTACAGACATTTTCTCTTCTGATGAATTTTCTACTTTGATAGGTTTGGCGACCACTTTTGTTTTGGCTTATTGTGGTTTGAAGAAAGAAAGAAGTGAAAGAGTGAAAGACTGAGTTTAGTGTCCTGTTTTTTTTATTTTTCCCTCTTGGGACTCCTGATTTGTGTTTATTCATAGTTATTGTGAATGTCTGAAGCCCTTGTTACACTGTCACATGTTCTGTCCTGGTCCTAGAACTGCTCAGTAATTAGGAAAGACAGAGTGGACCATTTTTAATTTCGAAATGTGAAAAATGTGAAAAAGCAGTTTCCCATGACCAGCAAAGTTTCCCATATATATAATATATATAAAAAATAAAGGGGACACTTAAACAATACAATGTAACTTCAAGTCAATCACACTTCTGTGAAATCAAACGCTGACTGACAATCAGTTTCACATGCTGTTGTGCAAATGGACTAGACAACAGGTGGAAATTATAGGCAATTAGCAAGACTTCCCCAATAAAGTAGTGATTCTGCAGGTGGTGACCACAGACCACTTCTCAGTTCTTATGCTTTCTGCCTGATGTTTTGGTCATTTTTAAAAGCTGGCGGTGCTTTCACCCTAGTGGTAGCACGAGGCGTGTACAACCCACACAAGTGAGTCTGGAGACGCCGTGGAAAACGTTCTGCTGCCTGCAACATCCTCCAGCATGACTGGTTTGGCAGTGGGTCAGTAATGGTGTGGGGTGGCATTTCTTTGGGGGGGCCGCACATTCCTCTATGTGCTCGCCTGAGGTAGCTTGCCATTAGGTGCCGAGATGAGATCCTCAGACCCCTTGTGAGACCATGCTGGTGCGGTTGGCCCTGGGTTCCTCCTAATGCAAGACGATGCTAGACGTCATGTGGCTGTGACGCAGTTCCTGCAAGACGAAAGCACTGATGCTATTGATGCCCCCCAAAGAAATGCCACCCCACACCATTACTGAACCACTGCCAAACCAGTCATGCTGGAGGACGTTGCAGCCCGTTCCCCAGACCTTTTCCAATTCGGCACATCTGGGACATCATGTCTCGCTCCATTCACCAACGCCACGTTGCACCACAGACTGCCCAGGAGTTTGCAGATGCTTTAGTCCAGGTCTGGGAGGAGATCCCTCAGGAGAACATCCGCCAGCTCATCAGAAGCATGCCCAGGCGTTGAAGGGTCATACAGGCACGTAGAGGCCACACACTACTGAGCCTCAGTTTGACTTGTTTTAAGGACATTACATCAAAGTTGGATCAGCCTGTAGTGTTTTTCCACTTTAATTTTGAGTGACTCCAAATCGAGACCTCTATGGGTTGATAAATTTGATTTCCATTGATAATTTTTGTTTTTGTTGTCCGCACATTCAACTATGTAATAAACTAAGTATTCAATAAGAATGTTTCATGTATTCAGATCTAGGATGTCTGAATTTTGTGTTCCCTTCATTTTTTTTAGCAGTATATATAAATATATATCTTATCTCTCTCTATACATGTGTAAAAATATATAAGCATACATACGTTTTTAAGGGAAATAACTGTCACGGATTTGCAAGGAAAAGCCAAATGGTAAATATTTTATTCTAGAAGACAATCCAATATGAATAAAAGTTTTTATTTAATAGTTCGTTTGCTTGGAAAAAATGGGCTACACTTGTTTTATCAGTTACCTAGCAGAACCAAAAGATGCCCATGAAGGAAAGATTTATTATTAACATGCGAACCGAACCCACCTGAACACTAGAGATGGGGAACATCCATTATAAAAATGAGCATAATAAAAGGGAGAGAAAAATCTGGGATGCCATGTAAGAGGACAAAAATTTCACTTTCGCATTGCAATGTAAGACGAAGCGCATAAACGAAACATTCCAAATAGCAAGGACTAATCCCTCTGAACTAGCCTATGCAGGCCACTGCTTTCATGAAAATGTACAAGAAAACTGGTCTATTACAACAGCACACAAAAAAAATGTATAAAACTGTCAATGAATAAACCAAGGCAAGCACAAGGGCAATGGATATTTTTAATTCATAAAATATATCCTCTGCACAGCCTCTCTGCAAAAGACAGACATAACAAAAAATGGGCAGAAAAGACTTCTTACAATTCAGTAGAATCTGAAAAGCAAATTGTAAAGTTTACAATTAAGATAAAAAGCATTTTTAGAAAGAAAAATACATAAGGCAATGGAAAAAGAACACTCTATTGCTCTTTATGTTCTGAGAAATGTGCTTTGTTACAGGAATTCAGCTTTCTTTCATTATATTGCGCTACTTTTTTCAGACATTTGTACATTAACGGGAAAAACAGACTGTTCTGCTCCCAAGTACCCTCTCTCTCTCTCACACACACACACACACACACAAACACACCTCTCAAGGACCAACAAAACCCCCGATGGAAGCAAAACAGCTTCTCATTATGAAACATAAATAACTATGTACAGTGAAGACAATGTTTGAAGGATTGTAGGAAAAAATAGGACAAGACACAAAAGTCTTTGGTTATTTAACTTCATGTGCTACCTGTACACTCAATTGTTTGCTATAAAAAAAAAAAAACAACAAACCAACAAAAAAACCTGAATAACAATGTGCCAACACTCAAACCCCAATTAATCAAGAGTGCAAAGTTACGCATTTGATAACTGGCTCACACTAGGTTACGAGTAAGATACAGAGACAAAATGACTTACTAGAATAATTGAGTGATGTGACATCTGTCAAATGTGTGGGTCAGACAATGAAGATTTTCACAGAGTTTGGGGTTTAAAAAGTGATGCATCACAGACACAAAGACAAGAATGCAGACAAAACCACTGTTCCAACACAATTCTCTTCTTTTCAGGGCACATGGTAGGCTCTGAAACTTCAGGAAAATGCTCACCAGTCCATCTCACTTCTCTTTACTGCCTCTTTCCCTCTTTCTGACTGGTGAAAACCAGTAGTGGGAGCACTTCCAGAGTACAGTCAGTCTGTACTTGCAGGAATACAGTTATTGTGCGTTCACTCCATTTTGGACATCTCATATTTTGTAGTCATGATTTCCTGCAAAAAAGTACATTTATTTAATGAATAAACTAAAAAGTTATTTCTTTATTCCAATGTTAACTGTATATGCATGAAAACGTTCAGCTTGTTGGTAACACACCTCATCAGAATCAAGGAGAACAGGCAGAGCACTGAAATAAAAAAACAAAGTTACACCAAGTTTAAAGGACTCTTGCAAACAATGTTTCATGCCTTAACCTTAACCGTGTGGGTACATAGACTTTTTTGCAGTAATAGCATTCTACAGTATGTTCAAAAACTGTCAGCTAAAAAAATATCCTCTAAATTACCTCACCAAATCAGGAAAATTGCAAGAACAAATTTGGCTTAAACAAATAAAAATCAACCAGAACACCTTAAAAAAACAATCCAAGTGAATTTGGAGTTAAATTCTGCTTCAGATAAATCAACTCTTTGAATAGAAGCATAAACAAATGAACCACATAAGGGTGTCTTCGAAGGGATTTGTTCTACTTACACATCAGTTAAAGAGGTAGGAATGTTCTCTTCCACCCACTTCAAGTCTTCATCCTGATGATTAGAGTTTCCATTTAGGCTTCATGCGAGTTTTCAAATTTACTTCCCCGTCAAACTGACATACTTACGGGTCCAGGAGCAGGCTTTGCCGTCCCGTTCGTCTCCGTCTTAGCTGTTCTCAGTTTTATTCCATCAGCTAATAATAAAATGAACAGGAGTTCAAATCTTTTCATCTTTTCTCTCATTTCAAAAAAAATTCATGAACATGTCCAACAAATTACTCACAAATATTTGCAGACACTAAGAACTCTTCAATCTCCTCATCATCCGAGTCATCAATCAAAGGCGTGAATGCATATCTATACAAACAGCGCACACCTTAGTACTGCGCCGGTTAAGACCAACGTTAATCAAAAAGATGCTTAAATCAGCAACAGGTTTAACCACTCTTAGAAAACACAGTTACGAACTTGATGTTAAGCATTTATATATACAATGTGAAATTTGAAAGAAAGAAAAAAAGACCAGTGGACAATTCAAATATAATGGAAGATAATTCTCGCATCAGAGCTTGCCTTTGGTTATTTGCAGATGGTCTCCAGAGAAACATGATGACAAGCAGCATGATTGAAAATAGAAACCGCCAAAAGGCATCATCGACCCAAAGCTCCATCCAATCCTGCTCATAACAAAAATTATAAACTCACCTATCCATGCTGCTCTAAAAACAAGCAAGCTTGTTTTTTGGACATGATCAATGTTTCAATACATTTTATTTATTTCAAACAAACAATAAAGGACAAAACTAATACTCACAGCCTGACAGTTTGCTAACCGGAATTTTTTTGTCGTCCAAACCATGAAAAAAATAGAAGCTAAAAATACACACAAATATTTATGAAGTAAAATTGTAAGGCAACATAGATTTACAGACAAATGCAGTAAGTCAAGTCTACATATTCTCTAAGTGCCAGGTTTCTCGACCACTGATGGGCCGAGAGTATAAAACGAAGACAGGCCATTGGTCTGCAATTGGTCGCAAAGAAACCCTTTTTACACCGTGATTGGTGTATTAAAACGCCATTGGTGTACAATATTTAACAAATTCTGAACATAAGTTGACGAGACCTATGGCTGTGGGTTTCAGTGTCAGAAGAAAAATTCCTCTGACGGGGACGATAAAACACTGCTGAATTCAAAGAGGTTTGACACAAGCATAATATAATCCGATATTCCATCCTGTGTTGCTACTTGAAAATACGTTAACATATTTTACTTCTCTGGCACATGAAATTTCTGAGTCTTTGCTCTGAAATGAGTCCAACCGCAAACAATAACTTTGTATGACGGAATTGTGATGTTTTTGAAGTTGGTGCTGTAAATTCCAAGATGGCCACCAAAATAGGGGTGAAAGCTAACAGTGGGCCTCGGCAACATGCTGTGATGGACAGGTGGGTCTTAATGCGGAAAAGGTTGAGAACCAGAGTCTAATATTGTTCATTTTGTACTCACCAATTACAGCAAAGATGAGAGTGTTGGTGAAGTGTCTGTATAATGACAATTTCACTGGGTTTCTCCTGAGTTTCAGTGTCTTTATGGTTTGTGCTAGACTAACAAAAATGTAAGAAGTAGTCAAGGAGAAATAACAGCTTAGAGAAAAACTATCACCAAATAACTTGTGGATATGTCTAATAAAAACATATGTCAGACATTTTAAAGGAATACTTTACTCAAATATGTTAACACTGACATCATGAATCATGAATGAAAGCTAGTGAGTGATTTGTTCATATTCTGGATGGAAACTGAACTCTATTAGCATTCATTCATTTACTGTGACCATGTTAAGACTTTGAGTAAAGTAGTCTATTAAAAATGCAGGTGAACACTGAAGTCAGCATGCAGAGTCCATGATGGAGTGGGGAGAGGACAGAGGAATTCCTATGCAGGTAGCGGGGGGAGGGTCAACCCAAAAGGATATCCACCAACACAGAGAGGAGTCAAGCAGTGCCAGGGGAATGTTGGCCAGCAAGGCCAGGTCAGAGTCTTTGACCTGAGAGAGATGCAGAAGAGGAAAAGGAAAGATTCAGAAATGAGGAAAAAACAGAGATGAGTACAAAGCAACAAAAGGAGACCAAAAAAAGATTTATACCACAGTCCAAGAAACTAACAGTTTTTTTTACTTAATTAAAATCTACTTAATTTCATGCATACAAAATGCTGTTCCCAAGTCATCAGTCATCTACACATTAGATATAAAGCATATATTAGTTATAATGTTAATGAGCAACATCAATAGAAGGATATGAACCAAATGGCGCAGGACTCAAACACAGCCAATACAATGGCAGTGATTAGAGCTGGTCCATTGTCCCGACCCTTTCAGACCCAAAACACACACACACACCCCGACATACATAAAAGGTACAGTTACCTTCTATCTACACAGTTCATTTTATTGGGTCCACTGTAGGTCTATTTATTAGACCCCATGAATCGGTGTCCAGGACCCTCCAATAAGCAGGTATAACTTGGGAGGTGGATGACAGTGATGCTAAAATCACCTTGGAATGAATGTCACTGTATGACTGTTAGACATAGCAGAGCTGGTGGAGCGTATTAAAAACATGCGGGCAAAGAACTGTCCACAAACCAAAATGATCCAGCCAACAGAAACTGACCATTGAATAAGGACTAGAGGATTAATAAACCTGTGGGCTAGAGCAGTGGTCCCCAACCTTTATTTCGTCACGGTCCGGTTTAATATCAGAAACTTTAAGGAGTGGCAGATAAATATAGGTATACGTATTTACACAAATCAATGATACGCATAAAAATGGGGATATTTTAAAATATAATAATGGGGTATCAATACAATACAATAATACAATAATAAACGTAAATCCAGTGTGTCCTCGCAGCTCTATTAACAGCATTTTCATAACAACGAGCCGACAACATAACACGGGTAACATACACGTTTTTTTTTCTGTGCAGCCCACGTACCGGTACCACATGACCCATGGCCCGATACTGGTCCACGGCCCGGCGGTTGGGGACCACTGGGCTAGAGGATTACTAAACCTGTGACTCAGATGAACTTCACATCTGCAATGTAGAGTAACAGGTTAGATGTGTCTTACTGAGTAAACAATTCAACTCCAGCAGCACTGCTGTGTGTGAGAACCAGTCTGTGCAGTACATACATACAAGCACAACACTATCATGTCAGTGTCACTGCTGTACTGAGAATGATCCACTGCTCACAAAACACCTGCTCGCTGGTGGTCCTGACCATTGATGGATGGACAAGAACAATTCTTTGTAACACTAACCTACAAAGTACAGTAATCCCTCAGCTTTACACGGATCAGCAGTCACGGATGCTGATCTCATGCTGATTTTTTCTGAGAACCAAACTAATAATTTTTTGCAGAATCCCCCGCACATGCACGAAAAAGGCAGATATCCTCGCATTTTTGTGCTTTTGTGCTCCCTTCTACTCTCGTGCTGGGTTGCTAAGCACCACGCCCTAACATAAGCCCTGCAGAGGATGAGGGGGCACGGCAGGACTGGCTCCCATGAGCCTTTGCAGCACAGTTGGCCCAGTTATGTGTAGTTAGAGTTAGTGAACTAATGTGTGTTTGTGTGTAATTTGTGTGGTTGAGCCCGTCTCACCGGTCACCCTCCTCCAGAGTGTTAGCTGCTGGAGTATCGTGAGGGCGACTCGAGAGCTCTGTGTGAGACGGGTGCAGTACTGGGGTGTTCCAATTGGTAGTACTTTCTGTGTTGCAAACGTCTGTTCAAACCTGTAAAAGTTTAGAATGAAAGACGTTTTGCTTGAAGGACAGTGTTATTGAGCTCTCTCGAACACTCGCTACGGTATTTACGTTCTAGCGCTTCTGGTGTTCGGTGTAAACTGTACAATACAGGAGTGTATTTATCTCAACGATATCTTCAAGGTTAATAAGTTTAAACTGAAACTGAAGTGTTTTGGTAGCATATTTAGAGTTTACATTATGAAAATAGTCATTTTTTTAAACTAAAATACAACACAGTTTTTCACTACGCGCGGTGCTCTTGGAACGTGACCCCTGCGAAAAGTGGGGGATTACTGTATACCTATATGATAAGTGGAACCGATAAAACAGACAACTGGAAATTGCATCTTTCCAATGTTTGTATATCATGCAGTAAAAAAAAGCATAGTAGCAGTATGTCCTACTACTGAAGCATTCACAGTGACACAGAATCAGGTCTACTTTACCCCAGTAATCCTCAGAACACCTTCAATGGCAGCAAAGGCAAAATAAAGCACACCCAGACCCACAACTCTGTGCATAACAGTTCCCAAACGAGGCCTGGTGGGGACAAAACGTAATGCAGGACACACTTTATACAACTCATAATAACGGTCAATTATCATGTGATGATGCAGTCAATTAAATTAACTGCATCATCACTGCACTAATTTAAAAAAAAAAAAAAAAAAAGTTCACTCTGTACTCACTTGACTATACCATAGCCTAGGCTGACAATGATGACCAAAAGTCGAGCAAGAGTTCTCTTTAGAGCGGAGATGAGCTCAGCAAAAACCAGCAGACCTTGAGCTGCAGAAAGAACAAGAGCTTTAGCTGGCTCATTTTAAGACACCCCACGAAGGCAAATAACTATAATTTAGAATGTTCCTGTAAGCAACTCAACACAATTAAGATAACACATTGTTGGCAAGTGTGTGTGTAACAACTAGCCAGAAAGTGATGAGAACAAAAGATGCTGAATGGTTTACATTTTTCACTAAATACACTCAAGTTTAATCATTTACAAAAGCACACCACTGTAAACATGAATCCCGAATAGTAGATACAGGCCACTATAATAGCAATAAACTTTATTGTATCTTATCAATTTATATTAACTAAAACGATTATATATATTCCAGCGTACTACTTTTACAAAATGTACATTTCATTTTTCTGATGTTTGTGAATGGGAAAATAAATCACTAGTAAAATAAATGCATAAAATAAGATAATGGTGTAATGGACTGATATTACATCTACTTGTTACTATGCAGTTTAAGATGCGACTATCCACTGACAGTTTACATTATTCATATTACACATTTATCATCTGTAGAATTACAACCTATTCTGCACACGTTATGCAGACAAACCACTTTGTCAGCTTCATTGTTGAGATTGTAGTTCATTATTTATTAGACTCAAGATAGTCACAGTCAGGCTCACAGTTTTGTTCACTCACATGCTGAACCCATGGCGTTAGTGTTCTCATACTCAGCACAGAAGACAGCCATCTCTACCATGCCCAGAAAGATCACCCCAGCTATCCAGAACTGGATACGCAGCAGATCTTTCCAGTAGCAGGAGGCCCAGATGAACCACAGCAGAGCATAAAGGATGTAGACAATGCACATCACCATGTAGAACTGCAGAGGTGGAAAAATTATCAGAAAACACACTTACAGGTCCTATGTATAGTAACAGCTATGCTTAGAGTTATGTATCACCGACCTGGAATAAAACCTTATTATGCAAAATGAACAGGTGCGTCTCATGCACAAAAAGGCACCCATGTCCAAATAAGAACAACCAATACTTACAATCATTAGAGGCCATTCGGTGACGGAAATATATCCATGAGCTCCTTTCATTACCACACTGACTGTAATAAGCAACATACAAAATATTAATATTAGTTGCAGTACACACGAAGTTCATTTCTGCTTCCATTAACTAAGTTACTAAAAACATAAGTCTTCAAAAAAAAAATAAGGTCAGACTTGCATGTTAAATTCCAGTCGACATCATTTTTATTGGACTGGATTTGTACTACAAGGAGGTACGGTCCATCTCTCCATGTTGTAGCAATAATATTTTCCTTTGATCATATAAAACAGAAAGCTGGGTGAAAATATCACAGCGGGTTTAAAATTCTCATGCAAAATATTTTAAGGTGTTAGGGACATCACTGGACTTTACCCGAACTCCTGCATCTTCCGTAAGCCATCTTGTATAATTGGCATCCTACAAAAATATATAAATAAATAAAAATCAGTCAATTAGTCAAAGCAATTAACATGCTTTGTGGTCATCAGATAAGTCAGACGTGTTCTTACATTAATCCCACCCTCCTTTGGTGATGTCACAGGCTTTGGCTCGGCTTTTGATTTCTGCAGATTAAAATATTTATAAATTTATTTTTTAGTCTTAAAAATAATGGAACAAACAGCAGCCCGTTACTCAATACCAACTATATATTGGCCAACTTTTTTACATACATTGAGCATGGGAAAGAACTGGATTCCATTGTTGCAGGTTAATGCCTTGTACTTATGTTCAATGTACTCTCCTTTGACATTGGGATTAGGGTCTAAACTCTTTCCTCGTGGTATCCTTTTATACATTTCCTGAAAATATAAATTAAATAAATCGTTATCATGATACAAACTCTGTCAATCATGATTTAAAATCATGAATTGTGAAAACTCACCTCTATGTTATTGAACTCATTGTGGCATGGGTAGTATTTTAAATACCATCTAATGGTAAATGAGACTTCCTCTGGACAGTTAAAGGATGCAACTGCAAAATGGAAATGCAACCTCACTTTTGACAGCATAGTACAGTCAATGTTGCAGAAATATTTACACCACAATCTATTTTATTAATACAGAACAGTACATAAAGATAAACTGCATCTTGACTGTTACTATTTCTGTAAATCCTACAGTAAACTTACCTTTCACTTGGATGTCGGTTCCTTTATACATAGATTTTCTTAGAAACAAGGGTGTTGATGTCTGAAGGGAAAAAAAAAACATTGAGATTTTATTGCACGGTAACATTGGTGACACTAACGCAAGAGCTAAAGAAATTCCATTTTGGCTAATAAAACTGCTTTGGATGTGCTCTGCAGCTCACAGTCAGGCTACTGAGACAAAGCATCACCTTTCAAAGACAGTTACCAGATATCCTTTGGACTACCAAGCTGGAAAAACGGAGTCTCTGAATATTTAATGACTGAAAGTAAACATGCAAGAATAAAACAAATGTTGAAATAACTAGGTGGAGAGGTCTGTCAGCATACTTAAAGTACACACCAGAGTGTGATACTGCTGTATAAACCAGCGAAAAGGCACTTTAGTTAGGTGGAGATCAACTGTCAGATTTGCCAGCTCGCAAATTAGGTGGCCAACTTCAGGAAATAAAATACCCTAAATTCTACACAATGCACATTATCTTCCATCTATCTATCTATCTATCTAAACACACCAATATCTAATATATATCACATATATATATATATATAT
>JBBPDC010000149.1:8908822-8922634 GCA_037974485.1 Hemigrammopetersius urotaenia | reverse complement strand
CTCTCTCTCTTGCACCCCCCCTGCACTCTTTGTTCCCTTCCCCCTCTCAGTCTCTCTTTCTCTAACACACAGAGGGGGGAAACAAAGCAAAAAGTGCCCTTTGGGTCCTCATGCCCCATTGTTGTTAAGTGGATTAACACAAGAACCTTGCTTCTTCACTTTGTGTGGACTTTGACTTTACAAACAGAATGTACTTCAATAAGGCAAGGAACTGTACTAAATACACACAAGACTACAATTTGTCATCATTCTCCCACAAATTACAAAAATGCACATTCTCTCTGGTACCAGCCACAGAGTAAAGCCACGCAGGGCCTTGGGGCAGTAACACGTGCCCTCTCCACATTCTTGCACACACTTGCCGTGACCTGAAGTAAAACAATGTATAACCCATGTCATCAAACAAGAAAAAAGGACAAGGACCTTACTCTCTACAACTTTCACACATGTCTACAAACTTAACTATACCTGAACAGCATGAGACTGATTTTTACAATTTGGGCAAAACTTCCACGAGCCCCACCAGGAGCCGATACTAGAGGTCGACCGATTATCCGTCTGCCCGATTAATGGGGCCAATATTTGGCCAGTTTAACCCCCTCTATCGGCACCTGCAGTTAGCTTACCGCTAACACAGTAGCATTCAGTTAGCGTACCGCTAACACAGTAGCCTACAGTTAGCTTACCGCTAACATAGTAGCTTAACACTAACATAGTAGCTTACCGCTAACACAGTAGCTTACACTTAGCTTAATACATTTGTTTAAAAAGTGTTCAATAAATGTTTTTGTTTAAGTTGAGAATTTTTGTTGAATTTTCCAGGTGGAGAAAATAACCAAATATTGGCCCCCACAAAAAATAAAAACAAAAAAAAAAAAAGCAGATATTGCTTTCTAAATATCGGCATCAGCATCAGTCATAGAAAAACCCACATCAGTCAACCTCTAGCTGATACCATACGGGGAAAGTCGTAAAATATCAGGTGCTGTTTTTCAAGCTGTAATGGTCCATTTTATGAGAGAAAAACAAGTGTATTTTGTTAATGGATTAGAAATGAAGTAAGTGTTGGCCTTTCATTTGGTGGGGTCACTCAGTACAAATGTAAACGATATGCTCCCCAGGAAATAGCCTACCACTTAAGAGCTGCGTTTCTGAGAATGATGCAAACGGTTAGTCTGCTTCCAAACAATTTTACATTTAACCAAAGCTAAGCTAAAACAAGCTTATTCTGGTGGAGGTTCTTGATTGGCCAACATTAGTGAAAAGCTGTTGTTTGTGAGGTCTACCTTTCCTTGGGGGTTCTATCTGGTGGTAAATTAAAGAACAGTTAGATAGCTGTAAGATCTCTCTTTCCTGCTTTTTCAGTATTTTTCCCTATTAAACTCCATTATTTTGTAACTTAAACTATCAGAGGAGCCTGTCAACTTCTTCATATACAGTAAACCCCCAGTCCCACGCGTTTTTTTTCGAGAACGAAACTGATCGTTTTACGCGGAAATATTCAAAACAACGCGGAACCTGCAAATATTCTCCGCTTTTTTTTTATAGCTTTTTTCGTGTCAATATGGTTTTGTTTAAAACTCATTTTAGTACTCTGGCTCCCCGTGCATGGACTTTAAACCTCTCTCGCTCTCTCTTACTCCCTCTCTTGCTCTCTCTCTGTATGTATCTCTCGCGTGCGCTCTCTCTTGTTCGTGGCTTTTCCGCAGTGCGCCTCTCTCTCTCTCCCTCACTCTCTCGCTCGTGACCTTTCCGGAGCGCGCGTCTCTCTATCTCTCTTCGTGACTTTTCTGTATTTAAACCTCGGGTTTATCTTTACATTTCCGTTAAGGGTAATGTATTAAACTGAGTTCAAAATGAAATTAAAGTGTTCTGCGAGCACAACAACGCGGTTTTTCATTATACGCGGGTGCTCGTGTAACGTAACCCCAGCGAATAACAAGGGCTTACTGTACTCATATTCTCAGCCACCAAACACAATCTGGATAGTGATATTTACACTGGACCACAAAACAGAAAACAAGCAATTTTACCAAATCTTCTCTAGTGCAGAAACCACTCTCTTCAGCCAACCAACCGGAACCTTGAATGCTAGCACCCTGGTTTCTGCCCCGCCTAGCCTCTTCAATACTCTAGTCCTCCTTGATGCAATCAACCATTCATAACGACAACTACATGAAACCTTAAAAGCAAATGAACAAATTCCACTGTTATAATTAGAGATTTGCTTAACTAGTGCTTACAGAGAAATGCAAGAGCCTGCTGGTGGTTTCTACTGAAGTTTTGATCATTTAAAGTCCAACTCAGGGATTTATGCTTCAAACTGCACCACAGGGCCTAAATGTGTTAATTCAGTTTAAATCCCCTGCATTATTACTGGGGCCGTTATAGTCGAGGCTAAAAAGCTAAGCAAAACTGAAGGGCATTAGCCACATGTGCAGTCAATTCAAGAATTTAGAAACACTGCAAGTTGGGGATCTGTAAACTGAATGACACACTCTCCTGGAACATTTTGTTTCAGATGGCTGCAGGGGACACTGGGAGACTAGAAAATTGTTATTTTCCAAAATAGAGGCCTACAGGAAATAGGAAGGAACCAAATAAAAGGCAATAGCAATTCTTCTATTCTGAATCTGATTCAGATCTCAAAAAAATTCTGATAACTCCCCAAAATCCTCAAGTGGCAGAAAGTCCAAGAAAGAGAGGAATCTAAGATGCAGATATTCAGGACATTGCTTCACTTCTCAGACTCTAGATACTGTCAGCCCTGTTTAGATGACTCACATTTGTCCCTTTTTTGAGAGTTCACTTTTTCTGCTACATACTTTCTAGTTTCCGCACTTGTTTCCAACTTGTTTCCATACTGTTCAAAAAGGTCAACATGTTTTTGAAATTTATGAACAGTATGTCCACTACACGCAGTTAAAATTCTTCTGGCAGTGAGTATAACTGACTGAAATAACTGAAATAGCTGTTAATGTTTTGTAAGATTCTTAGAAAAACTAAAAGGGTAATTATTTGATTTTGAGGTAGCATAAATAAATGCCAATTAATAATTGCCAATGAATGCAGATAAATGACATTCATTCTTTTTTCCTGGATAATTACTAGAACTGTAAATGTATATTTAAAGAGAATATATATGTAGGCATTACGGTTGTTAAAAAAATCGGTTCGCAGATACTAAACGATACTAAAATGTAGTATCGAGTTCGATATCAATTAACACTGGTATCAATACTTAAATGCCAATTTTGCATCTGCCGGTTCACGGAAATAGCCAGCAAACTACAACAATTTTCAACAGGCATTGCAGCGGGCAGCCCCTCACCCCGGCTACCTGGAGGACCCAATGCTTACAGCCCCGTAACTCTGCAGGGGAACAACCGAGCACCATGAAATTTTACACAGACTCTCATGTAATGTTGCTTTCTCAACAAAAATTATGACTAAATTTCATCAACGAACATTTATCACGAGACAAAAATGAGACGAGACGCAACAGTTGGGACGAATTGCCAATATCGTATAGTGCCAGGGAGAGAAAATCGACACACATGCAAAGTCTCTCTCTCTCACACACATACACAGCATTTTGATAAGCAGCCTTTCCCATATCCATGCAAAAAGCTGAACCTATATTGAACTTATATTGAGTTGAACCTGAAGTATCGAAAATAGTATCGAGTACCATCCTTAGAATCGGTATCGAGTTTGAAATTTCAGTATCGTGACAAGCTTAGTAGGCATTCCTTAACAACTTGTGAAATCTCACATATTTATAAAACATGGGATTTTACTGAGTCTGGTTGTGGTTAAGTGGTAGAATATCAGGAATAAATGCTTTTAAAAAATAAATCCACATTAATTGTCTTTTTGAATTTTGGCTGTTTTTTTTCCTGGACCGCTTCATTGCTACACGTGGCTATATTTTTCACACATCAAACTACCCAAACACTGTCAACAGGACCTCGAGGTAAAACATAAATCAGAGTGAAAAATTTATATAATAAGACTAAAATGTGTGTTCTCATTTACCTTGGATAGTGATGGTGCTGGGAGAGCTTGAGGTACGGTTAATCTTCTGGCCTTTGTGAAGCCACTCAATAACGACAGGGTTTGGAGGACCTACCGCCTCACAAGTCAAATTGAAAGAGGCATTCCGTGTTACATTTACATCATTTGGTTGTTTGGTGAAAGTGGGCAGACCTGAATTGAAAACAACCAGAAACATAATTCCAAATAATATAAAAATGAACATGTTAACATTTATTTTAAAAAAAACCATGTTAAATCTTTACCAAAAGTACTCACCTTCCACGTCAACATTGATAGGATTCGACTCAATCACTTTGTTACTGACGGTCAGTTTACAGTGGTACTTGCCAGCATCTGCTCGCTGGACATTCTGAATACTGAGAGAAAGAAAAATGCAATTTAACTACACACAAACTACTAGCTGTTAACTCTTTCAAATCATTAAATACCTCTGCAAAGTACACATTTTCTATAACAGTTACTTTTTTTAATTGAATGTTTCAAGGACACTTTAGAAGCTTTGTTTAGTAACAGTGTAGTGTTAATTTGTTCCTAACCTGATGGTAGACAACAAGGTAACTATTCCCAGGTTGCGTACTACAGCCAGCATGCCATCAGGGATTTCTTTGTTATCCTTAAACCACAGGATGCTCAACTCTTGCCCAAAGTCATGGAAATCGATGGAACAGTTGAATTTGACCTTAGTTCCCTCAGACAGCCTGATAGTGCCCACAGTAGGCTTAAAACGCAGCCTCTGGATCTCCTCCTGGGACAAGTGTACACTGGGGGCCCGTCCAGGACCCACCAAGGGCTCCGAGTCCCGCTGAAGTGGACCTCCTCGAGGACCTCCGCCAGGGCGGACAATGGCTAGATGAGCTCGTACATGACTGCCAGCTGGAAAAGAGTGTTAAAAGAAAAACCCAGTAAAAAAAAAATCTAATGTGGTCCATCATCCAAACCACATCAGAGTCCTGCACGGGTGCACTTTCGGAGACCTGTACCCGCACAGTACAGCACCATACCTGCCCGTTCACCCGTGATTATATCAAAATTAAATCTGCACCCGCCCAGGCCCATTAACATAATGAATTACACGCACGGCAAGGTCTGGCCTTCCAGGAGGCTTTGCGTGTGGAGTAAGTGGCAGGTTGGCCCTTTTTCTGTGTTTTTTTAGGGAACATTAGAAGGGGGGTAGATGTTGTTATGTAGTATTAGAGATTATTTATGGTGAGAGTGTGTGTTTTAGTTGCGTTAAATAGTCAATGTGAGTCCATCTCGCCAGTCACCATAGCTTTAGCTCCGTAGTTGGACTAGTGGAGTAGTACCGGGGTATACCAGTGGGGGCGCAGTACTCTCTGTGAAGTACAAAGTCTGTTTCGAAGCTGAACTACATTTGGGGAAGGACGCTTCATGAGAAAGCACACTAGTAATGTCATGCTTGACATAATTTATGATACATTTTACCTGATTATTAATGAAGTTGCTAACTCTATCCACCAAAATAAACAGCCAGTCTCTGGTTCAAAATTTCAAACGGAACTGAAGTTTTGCTAGGACATATCGTGGTAAATCTGCATATTTAGTGTTAAAGTGAGTTATTTTGTAATAGCAGAGTTTGATAGTCCTAAACTGGCCTCTCAGTTGCAGTTCCTGACTAAATTTACATACATAACCACTGTATCTTATTGCACTGTTGACAACAGAATGGCATTCCTTGAGCACTGCACCACAAAACTTAGAAAGTCTTCAAAGCAAAGGAAATTCACCGTTGCCACGAAAATCTGTTATCAGAGGAAGCACGCTGCTTTGTTTGGACATAACATTCCTTCACATTAGCATGCTGTAATGGACTACGAGAGCAAGGCAATACTCACCAGCAGAGCATAATCATATCAGCAAGAAACAACATTAGGGAAAATGACTTAAGAGTAGCATAATGAAGTTTGTTCACTAATTTCAACACACTAACTCCACCAAACTAATGCAATCCAGAACAATATTAACCCACAATGTCCAGTGCAAATGTCAACAGACTTACATCCTAAAATTTATCAAAACCTTTATGATTAAAAGTGTAAAAGCAAGAACCCTCTCAAAAACACCTATTTTTATACTTCGGTATAAATAGTATATAAAAAACATTATATAAAAATGTAGTATTTATAGTAGTATATTATAGTATAGTATATAGTAGTGTATAGTAGTTATAGTAGTATTTATATATGTATATATAACACTACATAAAAATTCTACATGCATATACACACAATTATATACATTACTTATTATGCTTTTTAAATAAAAATTACATTTTACATTTACACACATTAATATGTACACTATACTACAAAAACATACACATATATACACCAACAAATATACAATTACTACAAATAAATAGCCTAAAATATGTATATACAAACAATTCTCAGTTTTATTATGTTTTATCCATATATATTTTACAAGGGACTACATACACACATTTACATATAAATACTACATGTTGTATATACACAAATACTACATATAATTATTTATAATAAAATATATTTTATATGCGCCCGCCCGCGCACGCACACACACACGCACACACACACACACACACACACACACACATCCACAAATAAAGGACTTTTCAGCCCAGTTCAGCCCCGATCCTGGCGCCCTTTAGTGACTGATTAACTTCAGGAGCCGAAGTAGTAACACTGAGATTAAAACTTAAAACCTAGCTAGGATTTTGTGGTTTACTGAAGTTGTTCGTCTGATCCTACTAAGTAGTCTAGTTTTCATGGAACCATTCACTTTTCTAGACTACGAAAGAAAGTGAAAGATACATAGAAGAACTACAGTGCCGATGCTTAACCTGATAAATTTGATCAACTTAAAAATACCTGACCATGTCTTGAATGTCACGTTTGATCACTTCCATATGTATC
The DNA here is from genome assembly GCA_037974485.1 of Hemigrammopetersius urotaenia. Taxonomy (NCBI): domain Eukaryota; kingdom Metazoa; phylum Chordata; class Actinopteri; order Characiformes; family Alestidae; genus Hemigrammopetersius; species Hemigrammopetersius urotaenia. Next base: position 8,915,660 of record JBBPDC010000149.1, on the reverse strand, counting down.
ATAAACGACCACAGTAGCTGTTCGCCACAGACGCATGTCTGTCTGGCAGCCTATATTTTCCGACTCCAGCCCTGCAGCCTGCACGACGCGTGGCCAGCTGAACCAAAACATACAGCTCGACACACTCCGAGTTTTTATATCTTACCTGTCGCCGAACTGAGCAAATGTGAAAAAATCCAGAGGACGAAAAGTTTTACGGTATTAAGAGCCATTCTGGTGCGGTGTTGTCTCGTTGTCCAGAGAGTTGGTCAACAGTCCTCTGGGTGTGATTTTTTTTAGTTTCCAAAGAGTTGTCCGTCACAAAGTTACACGATTGGCTTCCCACACCCGCATGAGAGACATCTGAACGAAACCGTGGAGAGCATTTCTGCTTCTTCCAGCTCGATATACTGCGGTCCCGTTTTCCAAAAGAGAGACAGAAACTGGGTCCGTTCCTCAGACCTGCAGCTGTTCGCACTTCTGTGGGAAGCTAACGCTGTGACGTCACAAAAATGTACCAGGGTAGGGGATGCTCAGCTCTGCTTCTTCACTTCATATAAATCACACCGAGACTGGGAGTAAATAACCTCAAAACACCTCAAAAACAAAAAAAAACCCTTAAAACTAATGTAAATTAATACATTATATTAGGTCAAAACTATTTGGACACCTGTTTTTCAGTGTCTGGGATTAAGCATATCAAGGCATTTTGGACAACGCAATGCTCCAAACTTTGTGGACAGTGTTTGGGGAAGGTCCTTTAGAATTCCAGCACAAGTGCCAGTGCCACTGGGCCGCGGACCACAGATGGGCCGTGAAGGCTTTTGATTGATTTTTGAACAAGACAGGCCATTGGTCCGCAATTGGCCCCCCAAAAAACTTTTAACGCCGTGTTTTGTGTATTATTAAAACGCCACCTGTTGTATTATTACTGTTATTTACGATATTTAACTAACAGCGAAGGTTGTAATGTTTCTAATGAGCCCTCTCGCCGAAAACCGCTCCCAGATCAGTCGGAAAAATATGGGATTTTTAACGACGAAACAAAGCGAGTTGTTTCATAGTGTTTTGAGTGAGTTTTGTCGAGTATTTGTTGCGCCTGGCCGAGTTCTTATTGTTTGATCCGAATGGTGAACCGAGGGGCGGAGCCGGCAGTGCGAGTCGGTTGATCAGAGCCTTTTGTACAGAGTGAATGGGAGAGAAGTGGTTTTGAAGCTGTTATTTATAATTCTGTGGTAAAATATGGGTTTTCTTCAAACAAAATGGAGTCTCTGCTTGCACTAAATTGTACTAAAAGCCGTATAGAACATTCATTTTGAGCTTTTGAGCTCAAATTCTGAACATAAATTGACGAGACCGGCTGTGGGTTTCAGTGTCAGAAGAAAAATTCCTCTGACAGGGACGATAAAACACGGCTGAATTCAAAGAGGTTTGACACAAGCATAATATAATCCGATATTCCATCCTGTGTTGCTACTTTAAAATACGTTAACATATTTTACTTCTCTGGTACATGATACTTCTGAGTCTTACCCTTGAAATGAGTATATGTGACGGAATTGAGACGTTTTAAAGTTGGTACTGTAAATTCCAAGATGGCCACCAAAATAGGGGGTTGAAAGTTAACAGAGGGCAACATGCTGTGATGGACAGGTGGGCCTTAATGCTGAAAAAGTTGAGAACCATTGCCCTAGTGCACAAAGCAAGGCCCATAAAGATGTGGTTGGTTGGATGAGTTCGGTATGGAAGAACTGGAATGGCTGCACAGAGCCCTGACGTTGGGGTTGAACTGGAACGCAGATGGCGAGCTTGGCCTTCTGGTCCAACATCAGTGCCTCACCTCACAAAGGCTCTACAGAATGAATGGGCACACTTTCCCACAGAAACACTCAAAAAGCCTTCCAAGAAGTGTGGAAGCTGTTAAGGCTGCAAAGGCGGGACCTACTCCTTATTAAAGTCAATGTATTTGAATGCAGTGAAGTCCCTGATGATGTAATGGTCAGGCGTCCCAATTCTTTTGTCCAAATTTTTTTTTGTTTCCCGACGAGCATTTCAATCATTGTTTTAATTAAATCAAATACAGTTGGAACAGTTTAAAATGTTGATACAATCACATAAGAGAATTTAAGAAATATATTTTAAGTTGCAACGAATCTATCACTGAAATAAAAAACACAGCATCTGCGTTCACCAATTCCTTTATTGTCCACAAAGAGGAACAATTTCTCTTACTGAAGCATTTCAGCCTCTCAGTTTATTGTTGGGAAACAGACAGTCTTACAAGGTCATCAACAGAAGGCTGTTCCTCTTCTTTCATCCAAATTAAACTTTCAATGTGACAGGACAAGCTTAGTTTAAACTGAAACCAACAACTTAAGAGAAACATTGACGAGGGCCATAGTGGACTAAACATCTGTTTACGTCATGTTCTTCGTGTAGCCTAAGAAATGTGAAAATGCCATTTTTCAATGCCGGTTTCCATTTATTTTCACATAGCAAAGAAGTCTATTATACAACCCGCTTTTAGGTAAAAAAAAAAAAGGAGCACAGAAGGAATTGTAAAACATGTATTAGGACAAATCTATATCTTTTTACTTTCTTTCTCTTTTATTACCCTTAACAATAGCTTCAAAAAGGCCAGCATGGTCTCCCCCTGCCAGTCAGAGCTGCAGAGGACATTTCATGTAATCACTACTCGTCCTGTTACATGAAGAAGCTGAGAATCAAGAGTCCATGTATCCTGGAATAAATGAGTCCTCATTTTTCATCCTGCTTGAGAAAAAAGGCCTCATTGTCTGAAAGTAAATAACCGCCACACATTCTCTATCTCTGTCAAAATTGAATTTTAGAAAAGGGGACACTTGACAAACATAATGCACTGCACATTATTGCACAGATAGAAAAAACGAGAGCCACGAAGCAAGCATCCTGATTCTGAAAAGTGTGAGATGTTCTCCTTAGCTGTCTTTTTGCATGCCTTCTATCTGCAGATGGGGCTTCTGGTGACGACAGGAGGACAACCACATGACTGTGTGCGGGCCCTTGCTGCCAGAGCTACTCTTGCTTTTCTGAGCATGCTCTGAACAGTAATTCTTCATTCGGTACATGTTGGCTTTGCCCTGGCAACAGCAAATGGAGTTCAGCATAATGCTGGCATCTTTTCTGAAGGCCTTGGTGAAGATAGCATAAAGGAATGGATTGGCGCAAGAGTTGATGGGATAGAAGAGCACCAAGAGAATCTTGGAGTTGGTGACTGTGATGAGAGGTACTTTAAAGGCAGCAGAGATGGCAAAGAAGGAGATGGGTGCCATGCAGAGGAAATCAGTGAAGATTAGCACGGCCATACGTTTGGCAATTTTGGCATCAGCCGTACGTCCGGGCACCTCTGGATGGCGTACCGCCACGTAGATCCGGATGTAGCAGCTGCAGATCACAACAAAGGCCCCCACATTGAAGAGCAACAGGAGGATGATGTAAGCCTGTGCCACAGGTGTCTCAATATCCATTGGCAGACACATGCTGACCTTGCTGTAACTGCTGATGCCCACTAGAGGGAGCAAGGCCATGACAAGGCAAAGCAGCCATCCCGCAGCCATGATGGCAGCAGCTTGGGGCAGACCAAGCCTGCGCTCCAAACGCAGAGCATGAGTGATAGTGTGCCACCGTTCTACTGTGATAGTAGACAGAGTGTAGACAGACAGCTCGCCCCCGAAGACAGAGAGGAAGCCAGCGACGCCGCAGCCTGTGCCTGTCTGCCACTCTATGGCATGCTGACTGTAGTGGCCACATGTGCGCAGGTCCACTGTGGCAATCATGAGGAGGTACACACCAATGCAGAAGTCAGCGAAAGCCAGGTGACACATGAGGAAGCGTGGTACTGTGAGCTTGAAGCGGCCGACAAAAAACACAAGAAGTACAGTCAGGTTGCCCAAAATAGCCAGGATGTTGATAAACCAGATGGCCACACGCAAGAAGCCAAACCCTACAATGTCCTCACAAGGATTAAAGGCATCTGCCTCTGGGCTGCAAAGAAGGACTTGCGTTTGGCAGAAGCCCAGTTCTGGGTACTCAAAGTCTACAGTGCCAAAAGGTCCTGACATGTCAATGGAAAAGGGATCATCCACCATTGTGGGCTCATCAGAGTTCCTAAAGACGAAGACACACAGAGAAAACGAATTATTGCAGAATGAAATCCTTAACTTCCTCTAAAAATATAATAAATATATAGGGCTAAGGTAAGAAAATATTGAATTTTACACAGTTAAAAGCCTCTGCTCTTCACAGTATGAGGACCAATTTCTCATTGCTGTAGATGGCGCCTCCCTGTTGGAGGAAACAGAAAATGACCAGTTGAAAAATGACCTCACAAAAATGCTAACAATTACAGAATTAGAAATCTATACACTAAAACTATACCTTTTAACCTTTAAAAGTTTAACATTATTTGGTGGGTTTTTTTGGTATTTTGTCTGTAAGGTGTCCGTGAGTGCCGTGTAAGGTGCCTATATTTTTTATAAAAATAATAATACTAGTAATGATAACAATAATAACACAAAAAATGCAATCATTAGAAACCATCTAATTATCCATCTATCCATCTAAACCATTATTATCCATCTAGAACTTTACTCTTGAGAGCAAGAATTATTTGTGTGATGCATTAGAACTATTATATATAAGAACTATTTTAGTTCCCTAAAGCAGTGTTTTCCAGCCCTGGTCCTGGAGGCACAACGGCCAATAAAATTTAATGCTTTCCCTACTTTAACACACACACTACTCAGCAGGGGGCTGCCAGCATGCTGATTAGTCAGACCAGCGGAGTTGGGCGCAGGGAAAGCACATTATATAGACAATAAATATCTGTACCTAATTATATTGTTCCTTATTGTACTCACTTACGCGCATTTAACTAAAGACTAAATTTAATTACAATAAACCATCTACTGCAGAAGCTTTAATGTATTGCAGAGTTTTGTGCTTTTCCCTAAACATGTTTTTCCTGGGGCAGCTGGTAGCCTAGGGCATTCGCCCTGTGACCAGAAAGTCCGGGTTCGACTCCCAAAACCGCTAGGCACCGCTGAGGTACCCTGAGCAAGGTACCGTCCCACACACTGCTCCCCGGGCGCCGTGTTCGTAGCTGCCCCCTGCTTCACTTGGTGAATGGGTTAAATGCAGATGTTGAATTTTATGCTGTTCACACTGTGTGCAGTGGTGTGTTCACGTATGACAAATGGTCACTTTCACATCACCAAAGGGGGAAAGGAACTTTTCTATCATGTTCTGTCACAGTGTTATGCTTGCTGTTCAGCATAGTTTATACTGCCTCTGAATATATATATGTATATAGTCTAATCAGCGTCAGTAATATTCAGTGGATATTACTCCATTCTGGTGATTTCAGTGTTGAAAATCACCTTGAAAGGATCTGGACACCCTCCACTATTATTGAGACATGTCTGCAGTTATTACAAGAGATTGTAATACATTATCAAAGTGAAAGTGAAAGTGAAAGTGACCATTTGTCATAGGTGAACACACCACAGCACACAGTGTGAACAGCACGAAATTCTTCCTCTGCATTTAACCCATTCACCAAGTGAAGCAGGGGGCAGCGGTACCCTGAGCATGGTACCGTCCCCACACACTACTCCCCGGGCGCCGTGTATAGACATCACCTTAAATGAGAAATCGCTTGTTGAATGGACTTTGACAGAGATACTGTAACAGTGGACAAACATGACAACATGTTTAATTTGTAGATCAAACAATAGTTGGTAGATTAATCTATTACAGAGATAAGTGTTACCCCGCACTCATCGGGGTGGGGGGCTACTATGGATCAAAATGTGATGCGGCTGCATGTAACCTAAGTATTTTGATATTACGGCTAAATAATTAAAAATTAAAACCGCCAGTTCAGTGTCATTAATGAGAAACAAGCTGGGCTTCTCGTAGGTTCTCCAATAATCAAAATAACAAGAACCTGTGAGCGTCCCAACTGAGTAAAGCGCAGCAGTGACTGGGGTAGGTCAGCTGGGCTTCTCGTAGGTTCTCCAGGCCCTTTAGAGGAGGCAATCTCTTTAGCGAGAACACAGAGCGAGCCACCAGCTTCTGAACAGACTGCAGCCCGAAAGAGGGCAATGTCTCTAAAGCTGTGTAGGACACATCTCTGGAAAACAGTGAAAATGCAGTGAATACAGCATATTGATGTGCAAACAAAGCAAGGAGCAGCAAAAAAAATGTACAAAAATCTGGAAACTGACAGACTACAAGTAGCTCCCCTAGTGGGCTCTACACAAAGGAAACAGCAATGTGAATATTCCACTTACAGTACAGTAGGACCAGAAGCTCCTCTAAAAGCCTCCCTTTGGATTATCTGCAGGTTTCGATTGTTCTTCAGTACGCTTTAAAACAAATGGAAAAGGATTTATGACTGACATATTCCTAGTAATGGCATTAAAGTAAATGTGAAAAGGTGTGATATTTACAGTATATCTATTTTTGACCCATTGAAGGCATGGTTTTGTATTTCTCTGAAGCCATTGTTATAAAGATTCCTAGAAAGGGGAGAAGAATATATAAGTAATACCAAAAAGTGAATATGGAAATGTTTTGTAGCTTCGCCTGGGTCCTAATGCCCGCCTGCTACCTACAGCAGCTTCAACAGCCACATCATTTTAATTCCATAATTATAGCTAGACTTATTATTTTTTATTTCAATTCATAGTCTTGTTTCTATTTGTAAAGTGCCTATCTGCGCTCAGTGATATCTTGTATGAAATGTTTGGATGTATAATTTAAAAATAGTAGAATATAACTATATATTTTGGGTGGCTTGGGATCATTTGGGGGGGGG